>OY755235.1:71096586-71446586 GCA_963576725.1 Azorinus chamasolen
GACTGTCAAGGGGGGGGGGGTGTATATAAGTATAAGTTAAGTATATATATAAATCTAGATCGGGTTTCATATATCATCATATTTAACTTTCTAGACACTAAGTCTTGTTGTATTATAAAAAGAATAATTCCAATTAAATTAGAATCGACCGCGAGCAAACCCCCCCACCCCCCCCCCCCCCCCCCCAGTTCCAGTATAAATATGTACCCTCCCCCCCCCCCTCCCCCCCTCCCCCCCCCCCCACACACACACAGAGCTGTCCAGTATATATATGTACCCTGATTTGACCTATAAAGCACATCAGTTTTGGCTTTTAAAAACGAAATCCGCAGAGAGTTTTAGAAATCTGATGAAACGGTTCTGTGTTCAACACTCATGTGTCCCATTCTGTTCATTTTACTATCATTTTGTTAGCTTTATGAACCAGTCTATCATGCGTGGGTCGGCCATTTTATCGTAGACTTGCCAAACACAAAGGCCCTAAAAAGGTAAAAATGACGTGAAAACTTTAAAATAAAACAATGTTTCCTGTATATGATATGCATTTAATTTCAGAAACTCTTAATTCACTGTTTAACATGCAAAATATACTGTATAATGTACCTTTCAATCGATAAACACAATACCCATCGTGCATAAATTAGCGTCCGTGAACGTTTTAACAAAATTCTTTTTGTTGTTCTTTGCTGTTCTGCCAGGTTTTAAATTAGTTAAGGAATTCAATTCTTTAACAGTGTACTTTTTACCATGGCAAGTGGATGAATGTATTGTTTTAAGTTTGGTTTCAAGTCACAAATCGGTGTGAATTTCCCACTTCTCCAATTGTTTTAGTACGAGAGCTTGTCATTATTTTCAGGGGGAAAAGGAAAAGTATGTTATGGTCTTAGGATTGTGAATAGGTTCAATGTCAATCTCAGTGAGATGGTGACATATTCATCTTTTTCTGTTTTCATATTCATCGATATTGGCCCCTGATAATTACCATTGACCCCTAATTTTGACTCCGTTGGATCACTCATGATGCCCAAAATTACAGAACCATTATAGAAACAAGTGACTTAAGCTTACAAGTTTATTTTCAGAGAAATGTCTTACCGTGGTGGTCGAGGTGGAGGTAGGGGAGGAGGAGGAGGAGGAAGAGGTGGAAAGTCATTTGTGGTTTCAACAAAGTTATATGTGGGAAATATACCAGAAACCTGTAGACGTGTAGAATTGCAGAAATTGTTTGAACAATATGGCACAGTTGTGGAATGTGATATTGTGAAAAATTATGGGTTTGTGGTAAGAATATTATGTTGAAGATTATTAGAGATTAAAATGATTTAAAAGCAATCATTTCAATATATATCTGCATCATGATGTGCCCAGTTTCAGATCTGTGCAACATTTTCACCAAAGTACACCTTTGATTTACCGTATAGAAATTCAACTGAAGAGAACAAATACAAATGAGCCGAAGAGGCTGCAAAGCTTATGCAACACTGTGACTGATGCATCTGGTCTTGGATCTACATGAACTACATGAATATTTATTTTCTCCTGGCCTTTTCATTTCATAACTAATGCTTCCATATTTAGCAGTTTTGTGTATTAACGATTTACTCCATAAATACACCTTTGTAAACGGAGTATACTTAGATCAGAAGGTTTCTGTAAGGTCTGCTCTGTTTGTTTACATGGAAATATATAGGTCTGATTCTACATTGGCTTTTTGAGACAGTTGAAGGAAAAACATTTTTGTGTCTATATCAAGAAATATGTGTTCATTTTTTATGTATGAATTGCCAAACTGTGATGTATTCAGATTTTATGATTATTTAAATACATATTATATTTCAGCATTATGAAAATCCAGAAGAAGCTGAGACAGCAGAGAAAGCTTTGAACAATGCAGAATTTGAAGGTGTCAGTCTCAAAGTAGAAGTAAGAGAAACTAATCCAGATCTGATGCATTTCAATATATATCCTGTAGGAACTAATTTTCTCCCATCCATGACATTGTGGACAATATGTGAATTTATATATATTAACATTTTCCCTAATGGAAATTTATGGATGAATTGGTCACTTTATGTATATTTATTAACTTATATTTTATATTTGTGAAATTTTTGAAAGATTTTTTTTTATGGTTTTGGCAAAAACTGAAATAATCGGATCTATACCTGGGTCAAAGTTCTTTTTGCAAAAGGCCTGGGAAAAAATCCTTTAAAAAGTACAATACATGTATGGAAATTATTTCATTTTAATCTGTCAAATATAAGCAAAAAAACTTCATGCTGGATCATTTTGAAGTTGTCTGTAACACCAGACTATAACTTCTAATGTATATTCCCAGATCTCCAGCTCTGGAGCTCTCCACCAAGGAGTAGATAGTAAGAGGAATTCAGGGAGAAGTTTTGGTCCTGATTTTGTATCTCTCAATATTTATGTCAAGTTCTTTTCTTTATTGAATAAAATATTGTTGAAATGAGAAATATTCTATAGACCTAAACTTCTCCCTCAGCTCAAAATAGGGAGATGTCAGCAGGGTAAGGGAGACCTTTTCTCCCAAATCACCCTCTACTCTGGCTTTAGCCCTGTCTGATTCGCTATTTCTAAATTTTCTACAAAATACTAATTGATAGGCAGCAGGCTAGTACTGAAATTCAGTACTGTAGTAAGAACTGAGTACTGATAGTTTGAAATATATTGTACTCAACAGGAGTTTCGATATAGCATCCACTTGATAAATAGATGGGTCACTGGTATGTGTATTCAACCCTTAACCTGATAGAGACACGCTTAGAGGATCTGCAGAGTAGACACTGATCAAAAGACTCCTGTAAGAACTATCTGATCAATGTCTGCTCTGTTTTCTTATGGAATTACACAGATTTGATTCTGTGGTTTCTGCAATGGGTAAAATTCCATGACTCCTTTGCCATTATAAAAATTCAGCTGATACATATTCATGATATTGGTATTTCTTACATGATCCAGTAAAGGGTAAAATAATTTGCTTTCCTTACCTAATGTGCATTAATATTCTCTCCCCTCATAGCTGTCACACAGTAGAGTTCGACACAAGCCAGGAATGGGTGGCAAACAAGAATGCTACAGATGCGGAAAGGAGGGACATTGGTGAGTTCTACTTAAAGAGGAAGCCCCTACTATTGAAGTACTGCCAGGCTATCATATGAGTTAAACTTTGCCTCATATTGATCCAAACTGTAACAGTGTTTGTGTTGTTTTTTTAGCACGCAGACTAATGATCTCTTGCCTAATTGTTCTAATCTTGGTTAAATCAAAAAATATTTTGGATTGATACTAGAGAAGCACTCAAGAGCCTTTCAGTAATTTTTTGGTCACCCTACAAATCATGCAATCTTCAGATGTTTTACAGTTTATGGCAATGGAGTTGAAATTCAATAAACACGGATATGATTATTTTTATATATACAGAAAACTCTTTAAATCAAAATGAAAGACTTTCATGTTCTATTTATCCTCTTTTCAGGTCAAAAGATTGTCCAAAAGGACCGTGAGTATTTCATATTTTATCCTATAGCCAGGTTGTGTTCTAGGTCTTTAGTATTCTGTTACAGTCTAAATTTTTCTTCACAGTCACTATATTAACTTTCTTGATTGAACTTTTTTAATTTTTACAAAAATGCACAAGCATGTAATTATATTGATTTGCTGGTGATGTCTTAATCTTATCTGGGTTAGAACAGCAACACTGGTCATCCATCATTCCTTTTGGTATGCAAAAACAAACCAACAACAACCACCAAACCCTTTTGTACATACCACACATCTTGTGTGATACCATGGGAGGATTTACTTCATACTTTCACAGGTGAACAATCTAGATATGAAGATGTAGGTAAAGAAGGGAATTATTGCTCTGTCCATTTTTATTAGAGTTATGGGACTTTTAAAATGCAACATATTGAAAAGTGCTTTATTTAGAGTTAATATTGCTTGGACTGGGGTGATACATTAAAAAGTTCTACATTTAAAATTTACTGAATAAAAATTAATGATTTTTTTTGTTTTAACAGACTGCCTCTTTGGTAACTTAGTATCATTGTTTTGAGATCACATATTTTATACACCATAATCTTAACCCTTCGCTTGCTATTCACGTCGATATACCTACCTGTAAATAGTGCAGACCCAGATGAGACAGCTCCTGCAGGAGCTGTCTCATCAGGGTCTGCACTCTTTACAAGTTGATTGTGCAACCATTGCACTCTACAGCAGTGATTGCACAGGAGCTGTCTCATCAGGGTCTGCACTATTTACAAGTTGATTGTGCAACCATTGCACTCCACAGCAGTGATTGCACAGCGAAATACTTGTACACAGTGAAGATATATGTAATTATACAACAAGGCAGGGGTAAAGAAGGAGAAATGTATTTTAAAATTCAGCAAGAGAAGCGTTAATACATAATGAATGGATTATACCATTTAAATGTAATGTGTAATTCTTACTTATAGTAGATGTGTTTTGACTTTGTAGAAGCAGGCCTAAAAGTTTCTCAGACCGTGGACGCGATCCTTATGCCAGAGACCCTTATGACAGTTACTATAGAGACAGATATGCCCCTCCTCCGCCACCGATGGACAGGTACAGACCATACCCAGAACTCTATGACAGGAGACCACTTCCACCACGTGATCCATATTACACTGAGAGAGATCCCTATGCAAGACCACCCCCAGAGTATTATGGCAGAAGGTATGTGCATATTTCAGGACTTTAATTCCTTAACCAATTTCAGAGAAAAAGTATGGTGTTCATATTCAGAGAATGCTCCTGAGAAGGTGTTTAATGCTGCCAAGGTTAAGGTATGGGAGCTTATTGTTATCTCACCTGTTTTGTGATGAATAAAAGTAGAAGTATTGTCATATTTGTGTGTTGTCGTCGTTGAATGCATTGTGCAGAAATTTCGATTTTTTCTCATAGTTTCAACATTTAGTGCAGCTATTGATACTTCATACCATGGTTCAACATCATATTGGTTACTGTGTGGCATGGGGCCATTACTCTGTCATGCATTTAAAAAGGTTTTGGGCCCTTCAAATCAAGCATTTGCTTCCATATGCATTGTTATTTAGCCTGTCTGTCTGCATCTTTAACCTTGGCTGTAACTTCATACTTGGCATATGCTCTCGTATCATGAACATTTAACTAATGAGTGGAGCCTAGTAAAGGTAAAGCTTTTCCATTTAACCTGAATGATTTCAAAACAGTAAATGTCACAATCTTGCTATTACTTTTTAACTTTTACAAACAGGGACTTTATACTTTGCAGGTATTAATTAATGAAACTGTAGTCAGGTCATGGTCAAAGTTCATGGTCAAAACTTTAAACTTTATCATAATTTTGAAGGAGATGGAGACTTCATATTTGGCATGCATATTCATTTATGAAGCTGCAACTTTTGAGTGGGACCATGTGAAGTTCAGTGTCACACTTTATGGTGATTTGGTTAAAAGTATACATGTAGATCAAAACACATTATGAGTGTATAATATTTCACAAGAATGTTTGTCTATTGTGTCACATTGTCAATACACATTAGAAATACAGAACTCTTTATCCCTATCCCTGTTGCAGATTCATGTAAGATATTAATGACGTCATGAATATTATTAGCTGAATTAGCAAACAGAGCAAGCCCTGATCAGATAACTTCTACAAGAGTGTCTTATCTGGCTCTACTCTGTTTGCAAAGGCATGAAAAAGGCGTTTATATACAAGATAGAAGGTTGTCCATTTTCTTGTCCATTAATGTATCATTCGCATGTATTCTATTTCTGACAGGGAGTTCAGCAGAGATCCATACCTTGACTACTATGACAGGAGAGGGTAAGAACATTCTCATTATGTTGTGCATAGACAGATACACATATCTATATGGATTTGTGTTGGTTTGTCTTATTGCTCAATACACAGACAAACAAAACACAGATATTTTACTTGTCATTAAGTTCTTTAGATGTCTGTAGTGTCCTTTCAATGTTGTGAAAAATATTAAGTTCATTTATCAGAGCTGTAGATAAAAGGAGTACCAATAGAATCTCTCTTTGTCGGAATATCTGAGAGGTGATTACTGTAAAACAGGTTATATTCGCGTCATGATTATTTCGCGTAAATGTGATTTTGTATTAATTCGCGTCATGATGATTTCGCTACGGCTTCCATCTCGCTAAATTAACTTAACGGAAATAGACTGGTTTTAAACTCTGCCGAACGCTGTAAAAAGGGCAAAGAATAAATTTCTGCCGAATGTATGTAACTGCCGTCGGCAATTTAGGGGTTATCAATCGATAATGTATAGCATGCGTTAAGGCCTGTATTTACCAGTATTCAATTTTGTATATTTTTGAGAACTTTACCTAAAACTCGGATGTATGGCACAACGTGACACACCGGTCTACTGATGAAATGGTGGAAATGTAAGCAACAAAGTTACTACTCATTTACTACTTCGGGGTCTTATTTGGATCAAAACTGTCTGCAAAAGGGAATGGTTATCACGATTTGTCCATTATGAGGCTAAAGGTTAAATCAGTGCCCCTATTGAGACTTGGACGGTAAACGTGTGAAAACAAATTGACACGTTTGTATATGATACGTGTTGATCTGTTAAACGCTGCTTGGCATAAGCCGGTATTCAATAGTCAAAATGAGTGAATTGTTTTTCACAAACACATAGAGTCAAACCTGTTTATACCGATTTCGGACGTTACTCCTTTTTATACTTGTTACTGATTTATTAGCGAAAATGTTGAATTCGCGGGGCAACGCATTCGCGAATTAGCGCGAAATATATATTGTCGCTAATAAAACCTGTTTTACAGTATATTGAAGACCAGCAAGATGGTTTTTTGCATTGAAATATCCTAACCCTTCTCATGCTGAAAACATGATGTTTGCTCGTTCTCAGATTTGCTGAAATTATCACCGACTTCTGATTCTTTCAATACTGTGGCACTATTGACCAAATGTCAAACAGTGGATCCTGATGAGATGCTGTGTTCCTTGGCATCTTAATGCACTTAGCTTGGGAAGTGTTAACTTAAATTTCTTGTAAATTCTCCTTGTCTAGCTCTGATTAATAGTGAAATTTTGTTGTGAAATTGATAAATGAACATACTATACAACCTCTCTATTAAAACGGAATACATAATGAATAAATATAGAAAATGTCTTTGAATTCAGGAGGTTGCTCTAGTGCAGTTTGGAAGTAATGCAGAAAGCTGTTGGAGCTTTCTACATAACTATCATCCTGAATTAAGCTATCACCTGCCTTTATGACCTAAATAACTTTTTTACCTGTTTTTGGTAATCGCTTTAACCCTTTACCCGAGAAACACACATTTTTTTTGCCTATGCAAACAATAGACCCAGATCATTTTGCTCATACAGGAGTCGTCTGATCAGGGTCTACTCTGGTTTCTTATGAAATCGTATAGATATGATTCTACAGTTTCTATTTTGGCCAAAAATTTATAAAAATATCCATGGTGTCATTATTTCTTACATGAATATTCACTGAGTAAAGGGTTGAAAGCATTTTACTTTAGTATGATTATTATTATTATTATAAGAAAATTAAATAGAATTCATTCTACATCTGTTTTGCATTGACATATATTCTCATGAATTCATGACATCATAATTGTTCTCATACATTTCATCATTCATTTTCTAATCATTTGTCAAAACCGTTGTGATAGCCTGTAGACTACCATGGTGTCACGTCTATATTAGAGATACATACTTGTATTCAAACCTTTCTGTCAGAACAGACTTGTACTTGAATATCTACATTTCATTGACTGCCCATTTGACTTGATAATAATGTGCCAAAACTAGTACTTTTATTGTTGTACAGTAAAACCTCTATAACAGCCACTAAACTGTGTTAATTATTTTGGTATTTAGGGCAGGTGGCTGCTTAAAGCAAGGTGAAAGTAAAACAGAATGCTCCTTTAGGAGCGTTCTGTTTACTTTCACCTTGCTTTAGTAGCCACCTGTCTTTAACACAAAATATTTTCTAAACTGTTAATTATTTTGGTATTTAGGGCAGGTGGCTGCTTAAAGCAAGGTGAAAGTAAAACATTTGGTGTAATTTAGTGGCCATTATAGAGAGGTTTTACTGTATCACACTAATTTTTATAACCCCCCCCCCCAACACACACACACAACGAATTGGGGGGGGGGAGGGGGGGGGGGGGTATACTGGAATCAGGTTGTCCGTCCGTCCGTGGACACAATTTTGTCCGGCCTTCTTCTTCTACAGTTTTGCTTCAATTTTGTTGAAAGTTCATGTATAGCCATATGACCATATAAACCTGTGCACCGCATATTTTCATTATGATCGGAACATTACTTCAGGAGTTATCTCCCCCTTTTAGTTCCAATCCAATGTTTTTCGGTTTTCTGGACTTTTAATGGAAGTGACTGGAGATATCAACTCTATATTTAGTACAAAGCTAAATCTAGATAAGTTACAGTTTATGTTCCAATCTCAGTCTGGTTGAATAATTATTTCCAGAGTTATTGTCCTTGAACTTCAATTTTCTTCAAATTTTGAATTTTTCAGACTTTTTTGGAAGTGGTTGGAGATTTTAACTTTATTTTTGGCATAAAGCTAAATATAGATGATTTACAGCTTAATTCCCAATCTCAGTCTGGTTGAATAATTTTTGCTAGAGTTATGGCCCTTGAACTTTATTTTTTTATCAAATTTTCAATTTTCCGGTGTTTCTTTGGAAGTTCATGGAGATATTAACTTTATATTTGACATAAATCTAAATCTAGATGAGTTGCAGCTTAAGTTTGAATATCGGTCTGGTTGAATAATTTTTTCCAGAGTTATGGTCCTTGATCTTAATGTTGTTCTGAAAAGGTACGTATTTGTTTAGAACTTTGGAGTTGACACTTCACAAAAATAAACAAAGCTGCTTGAACTTAGTGGATGATATTGTCTGGCAGCAGCCATAACACTTCTTTGAATTTTAACAACAGACTTATCTCCCTTTTTGGACTTGACAATATTTGGTAAAAGTTGCTTTATTTATGTTTGTGATTGATCTTGGATTGAATATTACATTTTTCTTTATTGCTGAACATCTTGTCATTTTTAGCTCCACTTTTTCAAAAAGTGGAGCTCCACTTTTTCAAAAAGTGGAGCTATTGTCATGACTCTCTCGTCGGTGTCGGTGTTGGTTAACCTTTTTGTTAAGGTCCCTTTTCTCAGAAACCATCAAAGATATTTGGTTCATATTTGGTATGTATGTTTACTATCACAAGGGTAGGTGACCCTAAAATTAATTTTGCCATAGTTATGCCCCTTTCAACTTAGATTTTTCATTGTTGGTTAAGTTTTATGTTCAGGTCTATGTCTCAGAAACTGTCCAAGATATTTGGTTTAACTTTGGTATACATGTTAACTATTACAAGGGGGACCCATTTCACAAGGGCAGGTAACCCTAAAATTAATTTTGCTATAGTTATCTCCCCTTTCTGACTTGGACTTCCACTACACTATCCAGCTCTAAAGAAAGTGGAGCGCGCTGTCTGCGGACAGCTCTTGTTATTACATAAATTGTGTTTTATAAATCTCTTCATGTTTCTGTATGTACATATGTACACTTATCATAACAATTGATGATAAGTGTTCCTGACAAGCAGCCAGGTGGGGGGGGGGGGGGGGGGGAGGGGGTTATTCGTTAGCCTGTGGCTTACAGTTCTAGTTCTGTCTGGAAAAATGATTATCATTTGTTTATCACTCTGAATTTTGAACTTTTAAAGACATACTATTATCATAACAATAGCCTTATTTGAGCTCTTCTTCTAATTCAACACTATATTTTGCACAGTGGTTTTACTTTTGCGCACCTTTTGACAATTAAGATGAAAATACTCAGATTGGAAACTTGTTATTATGCAGTAGTTGGCTATATGCTGCACATTCTCTATTTCTGCATTGTGTGATGTAAGTAACTAACTTGGCTGTAACATTCTATGAGAAATACACATTTATTTTAAATTGAACGATCCATAGATGATTCATATTCATTTCTGATAGTGAATGATGTATATTATTAATGTCCAGCAAGAATGCATTGCTGATATGAGTGCATTATGCGATGGTCAGGCTAAATATCTTTTAGGTAGATCGATGTATGATGCAAGTCTAAAATTTTGCCTTTTGAAAATAAAATTGGTGCCATGGGCAATGCATGCTCTACTGAAATCCATGCCAAAATGAACTGCATAAAAGGGAGTTTCCAGCTGAATAATTATCTTTAAAAGCTTGCACAAAAAAGACTTAAACCTAACTGATTGTTACAGACCACTGTTTCTTAACCCAATCCTCCATAGATTCACATTTTAACCCTTTCCCTCATATAAGCGTGTTTTCACGCATTTGCATTTGCAGAGTCTGATCAGGGTCTGCTCTGTTTGCTAATGGAATTTAAAAGATCTGTTTCTTTACTTTCCAAAATGGATCAAGATCAGACAGCTCCTGTTGGACAGTCTGATCACGGTCTTCTCTGTGTCATTTCTTACATGAATATTCATGGAGTAAAGGGTTAACCCTTTCCTCCATAAATATGCCTTTCTACGCCTCTGTAAAAGTCACTTTATGAAACCATTGTGATAATTGGAGCATTTGCTCCATAGGAGCAAATGCTTTATTTATCACAATGGTTTCAAAACTACACAATTCTATCATTTTTTCTTTTCTCTAGTAAATGCTCCTTTTCGGTAGATTTATTCAAAGAGGTTGGGTCTAAAAATAGCCTATGAGGGAATGGGTTAAACTGTAGTTTTAAAACCAACATGGTTTGTAATTGTCAGAAACGGCAAATATCACTTGTCTGCATGCGTTCTGTCAGTGAATCAGAGTTTCAAAGAAATGTGTTCATACTGGAGAATAAAACAGGTTGTTAAATTTCAGAGTTAAATGCAATTTCAGATATGAAGCTTATGTAGGGTATGAATTTGAATTTTCTTTACATTAAATCTACCCAATGTTGTTTTTATGGTGCATGTTGTCATGTCCTGAAGGTGATGGGTCACATGGTTACCCAACATTCCATGTGACGATATTTTTTACAAAAATCTAGGAATCGCTATTTGATTCAAATTTACTTATTACTGTTAAGGTGATGGGAACAAAAAATACACACACAAAATTGTATGTATTCAAATGAAATGTAATTTGATAAAATGGCCCCTTGAAGTGGTATAACATGAAAATATGTGTATATTTAAGGGTATATGAATAATACCCACACAAATTGAAAGATTTCTCTGTATGAGAAACTTTTAACACATACAAGGCAGCATATCCTAAGAGACTTTAAATCAATGCATCGTGAGGCATTATGGTTAGCACAAGTTAGTAAAAGTAGTATGAAAAGAAATAAGGTAAAAAAATGAGGATAAGTTACACACATTATAGAGATTTCAGGTTTAACTACTTATTGAAATTATTGATCGATTGTATACCCTTATATGAAAGTATGTTCTGTGATGCTGTTATCTTCTAACAGAAAATTGTTTTCGTATTGTAACAGCTACTTGCCGCCACCTCCTGGCACCGGTCGTGTGTCGTCACCACCTCGGACCCGCGTTGCGCCATATTAAGACACGGAAGAAGTTGAGCGCGAAGAAACAAGATGTCGTCCTTGTGTTAATCACTGTATCGTGACAAAAAGAGAGATTCAGAGAAACTGAGCAGTTGTGGAATCGGCATATTTGCAACGCAACATTTTCTGAAGACGGTTTATCATTCGTTGACCTATAATTTTAAAAACTGTAGTTCTTTAATTCACTCAGTGTTTGTGAAACATTGACGTGGTTCGGGATCATGGACAGAAGTTTCAGATTAAATTGATGTTTCGCTGTTGTCATATGTATGTCATCGTTTTCATAATTTCATTGTAAATATGAGCAAAGACATTCAGTTCTAATAAAAAATTTATCATATCATTTAAATTTGATTTTCAGTAGAGAACCTGTAGAAATGAAAATTTATTGTTCTGCACGTGGTCGCTAGACATTGATATTGGACGGATCGCAGGTGGTGTCGCTGGCGTAGACGTCTACAATTTCAAGTCACATTTGTTACCTGCCGTGTAGTACGTAACGATCATCGCTAAAATAGCCGGGTGTATACAAGTCAAAAACTGTCCCTTGATTTCTGTTCATTAGCTACTACATGTAGTATGTAAAATATTCTAACTATCTGTGTGTTTAGCTCACCTGAGCATGAAGTGCTCAGTGTAAAATATTGTGACCATTCAGTCCATCATACAATTGTCGTCATTCATTCATTATCACTTTTTGCAGTCTAGTCCTGGCCCTTAACCCTAGATGTTAGTCAAGGGTCTTAATTCACAGTTTAAGGAATTCGTATTTTCTGTTAAAACCCACATTTACAATGGAAAAAAATTTAAGAAATCTTCTGGACAGTGAAAAAAGAGGCAAAATATTGTTTGTAATTTTGATTAATTTTGATTTTGAATTAGCATAAAGCTGATATCTGAACATGGTGAGCACTAAGGTAAAATATTAAGGACAGGATGTTGCAAACTTAAGGTTTTTTATTATAAAAATAAAGGAGCCCTCCGAGCTGAGTTTTTTTTGCATTTATAAAAAAAATGAAAAAAAGGGTACTGGTATATAATAGAGGGAAAAGGTTAATAAGATGGACAGCTCTTATTATTGAAGCATCTATCCTTTATCTTTCAACCCTGTACTTGATAAAGATTAATGTATAAAAAATTAATATCTGAATGAATATTCATTAGCCGAATGTTTTACTGACATATGAACAAGAGAGTTTTTAGCCATGGCTGACTCTAGAATCAGACATATTATTTCATATGCAAACAGCAGACCCTGATCAAATGGCTCATACAGAAGCAGTGTGATCTGGTTCTGCAGTAAAACCACTCTATAACGGCCACTAAATTGTGTTAATTATTTGGTATTTAGGGCTCCTATAGGAGCGTTGTTTTACTTTCACCTTGCTTTAAGCAGCCACCTGCCTCTAACACAAAATACTTCATGTAATTTAGTGGCCATTATAGAGAGGTTTTAATGTAGTTTGAAAAGGCATCTATGAGGTAAAAGGTTAATATAATGAGAGTATTGGTCCTCTTTACATATTCTCTTCTGTCAGAGTATTGTGCAATTTTCATTTGGGTCTAAACACAGTAAAAGCAAAGTAAATATCTCAAGGTTGTTTTGCTATTAATGAATGTTATTGTGTATGGTGTCGTTTTAATTGAATAAAGTAAATTACATGGAATCCGATTATTTCACCCTGAACTCTGTATAGTTGCTTTTTTGACACCTTTGCAAGCCTAGACCTTTGTAGACCTAGATCATCCAGCTCCTGTAGGAGCCATCTGATCAGGGTCTGCTCTGTTTGCTTTATGACACATTAATCATAGATCTGCACATGTATTTCTACAGAATCTGCCATGGTATAAATTCCTTGGCTTGCTTTAGCCATTATAGAACTTGGCTTAATACTGAAAGGAATGTTCATGGAAAAGTGGGTTCAAAGGTATCCAAATGAAACCAGTCTGACCCAGATCAGAATACTGTATCCATTGCTGATTACAGTCATACATTTTTTTTAGCTCACCAGAGCACAAAGTGCTCAGGGTGAGCTTTTGTGATCGCCTGATGTCCGTCGTCGTCCGTCACCCGTCGTCCCGCGTCAACAATTTGAACCTTTAAAAATCTTCTCCTCTGAATCTACAGGGTTCTCAGCTTTCATCTTTGGTACATAGCATCACCTATAGGTCCTCTACAAAAGTTATATAAATAATGCCCCTGGGGTCAAAATTGGCCCCGTCCCAGGGGTTGAAAGTTTTCAATAGAAACATATAGTAAAACTTTGAAAATCTTCTCCTCTGAAAGCAGAAGGTTCTCAGCTTTCATATTTGGCACATAGCATCATGTTCAGGTCCTCTACAAAAGTTATATAAATTATGACCCTGGGGTCAAAATTGGCCCCGCCCCAGGTGTGGGAAGTTTTCAATAGAAACAAATAGTGAAATCTTTGAAAATCTTCTTCTCTGAAACTGAAAGGCTCTCATCTTTCATATTTGGCACAGAGCACCATGTTCAGGTCCTCTACAAAAGTTATATAAATTATGGCCCTGGGGTCAAAATTGGCCCCGCCCCAGGGGTGGCCAGTTTTCAATGGAAACAAATAGTGAAATCTTTGAAAATCTTCTACTCTGAAACTGGAAGGCTCTCAGCTTGCATATTTGGCACAGATCATCATGTTCAGGTCCTCTACAAAAGTTATATAAATTATGGTCCTTGGGTCAAAATTGGCCCCGCCCCAGGGGTGGGCTGTTTTCAGAATAGAAACAAATAGTGAAATCTTTGAAAATCTTCTCCTCTGAAACTGAAAGGCTCTTATCTTTCATATTTGGCACAGAGCATCATGTTCAGGTCCTGTACAAAAGTTATATAAATTATAGCCCTGGGGTCAAAATTGGCCCCGCCCCAGGGATGGGCTGTTTTCAATGGAAACAATGGTGATATCTTTGAAATCTTCTCCTCTGAAACTGGAAGGTTCTCAGCTTGCATATTTGGCACATAGCATCATGTTTAGGTCCTACACAAAAGTTATATAAATTATGGCCCTGGGGTTCAAATTGGCCCCGCCCCAGGGGTGGGAAGTTTTCAATAGAAACATATAGTGAAATCTTTGAAAATCTTCTCCTCTGAAACTGGAAGGCGCTCAGCTTTCATATTTGGCACAGAGCATCATATTCAGGTCCTCTACAAAAGTTATATAAATAATGGCCCTGGGGTCAAAATTGGCCCCGCCCCAGAGGTGGGTAGTGGGTAGTTTTCAGTAGAAACATATAGAGAAAACTTTGAAAATCTTCTCCTCTGAAACTGAAAGGTTCTCAGCTTTTATATTTGGCCCATAGCATCATGTTCAAGTCCTCTACAAAAGTTATAGCCCTGGGGTCAAAATTGGCCCGCCCCAGGGCCGGCTAGTTTTCTATAAAAGCATATAGTGAAAACTTTGAAAATCTTCTCCTCTGATTGTCTGGTGAGCGCTTCAGGGCCATTCTGGCCCTCTTGTTTAGCAAATCTGAGAGAAAATTTGTCTGCTGTGTCAGTTTTTATAATGACATGAACTCATGTTTAATTAAGTCATGGCAAAAACTGCAGAATCGGATCTATATTATTCCATAAGGGAACGAAGCAGACCCTGATGAGACAGTGCCTATAGAAGCATAGGATCTGGGTCAGTCTTCCGTTCTAAAAGAAACCTAATCTTTAAGCCAACACTTTAATAAAGGAATTTAATTGTTGTAGACTTTAAAGGCAGTGCGTGTGTAGGTGTGTGGGATTTTTTTATTTATTTTTTTTTTGGGGGGGGGGGTTTAGTTAAATGCAGAATGAAAGTAATGCAGAGAACTACTTTATTAGTTTTGGTCTTCATTAAGCAACTGTCTGCATTTTTCTACTGATTAATGTAGAGTATTCTACGGGTGTTTTTTTTCGTCTGCATTCAGTTCAGAATGTATGAATTCACTTACAGCCTACCAAAGATTACTCTGTTTAACCTGTTCACTCATATAAATGCCTCTTCATGCCTTTTAAAACAGTAGACCCTGATTAAATGGCTTTGCTTTTGGCATTATATATATTCTACAATTTTTGTCAAAGAAAAAAAGTCCTGTTCAACAGGGAAAGGGTTAACTTCCAAACCCCCAAAATGGAACACTTTGTGTTGGGGAGGTGAGAAATTAGTGTTACTGGTCTGATACTGGAGAAATGTTTGTATGTATCCTATTGGAGCAGATTTTATAAAAAGAAATATCAAGGTACGTGTATATCACTTGTTAAATAAAAAGTTTGTAAGAACCTTTCCAAAGGAATAGAAAAATACTGTTCAATTGCAACTGAAGTTGGCTGGTGAAAGCAGTACATTGCAGTGTATATCTATGAGCAGATCCAGTCTGATGGCGTGGGTAACCTATTTATCTCCTTGTGATTTGCATGTTGACAACTTGTTATTATGGTTATTTGGGACATTGTGAAGTATATACATGTATGTTAACTGTAAACCAGTTTCTTTCAATATGTTTTCAGTATTTCCATATTCATATATAAGTAAAAATGTTGGGTTTTTTTGTTTGTTTTTCAATTCAGATATCTTGTGAGCTTTTTCAACACAATAGATAACCTTTTGGATTACTTTTACAAACAGTTTGATACAGATGAGTTGTGTCTCATTAGGATCCAAACTGTTTGACGACGTGACATCTGTCATGACATTGGTTCTTTGGCAGTTTAGTGTTGAAAGGGTTATTCATGTTTTGGTCACTTCATGAATATTCATTAACTTGTTTTCTATTAACCCATTACCTCAAGCTATTTTTAGATCCAACCACTTTTAATAAATCTACCGAAAAGGACTAGAGAAAAGGAAACTTTTAGAATTGTGTAACCGTTTTGTTTGAAACTGTTGTGATAAATAGAGCATTTGCTCCTACAGGAGCAAATGTTCTATTTATCACAATGGTTTCACAAAGTGACTTTTACAGAGTCGTCAATATGAGGTAATGGGTTAAAAGGGAATTGTTAGCTTGGACAACAAATGCTGGATCAGATCTATATAATTTCATAAGCAAACAGCAGACCCTGATCAGGGGGTTCCTGCAGGAGCCATCTGAGCTGGGTTTACCCTGTTTGCAAAGGCATGAAAAAGTGCTTGAAGAGTGAAAAGGTTGAGACCTTGATATGAGCCATGCTATTTGAAAGCGGTAGGAAGAAGTTACTGTGATAATGTTAACAATGTAACCTTGCTAAGGTGACCACTTAATTATAATACTACCAACCACCAAATTGTAAGGGTGTAGACACACTTTTGTGCGCCTCTGCATAGCTTTACTTTCACATAAAAGAACCACCCGCCTTAGAAACCCACATTGACATATTTGGTGGTGATTGTAGGTAGGTTTTACTGTATTTCTGTGTTAATCACCACAACGGAAATGATGCATGTTTTGTGTGTCTACTGAGCTTAGTAATGTTAACCAATGTAGATCATTATCAGACAGTTTTGTCTGACAAGACTGTTTATGCCGTTACTTCATGAATATTCATGTAAGAAATAATGACATGATTATAAACTTTATATTTTGTATTGGCATATGAACACATTAATCTTAAGCCATGGCTGAATCCGGATAATCATATATTTGTATATGTATTATTTCAGAAGCAAACAAGAGACGCAGATCACACATTTTCTACTCTTGTTTGCAATTATGTTAAAAGGGGTATAAGTGAAACAGTGGATTAACCCTTTACTTCATGGATATTCGTGTAAGAAATGATGAGAGCATGGATATTGATTACAATTTTATACAAGCAATTGCAGAAACTGTAAAATTATGTCTGTAACATTTCATTTTGCAAAGGGATGGGAAGGCCTATGTTTTTAGTAAAGGGTTAAATGAGAAAAAAAAAAGAAGACTGAATCACCATATCAACCCTTCGCTTGCTGAATTTTAAAATTTTCTTTACCCATGCCCTGTTGTATAATTACATATATCTTCACTGTCTACACGTATTTCGCTGTGCAATCACTGCTGCGGAGTACACTGGTTACACAATCAACTTGTAAACAGTGCAGATCCTGATTAGACAGCTCCTGCAGGAGCTGTCTCATCTGGGTCTTCACTATTTACAGGTATGTATATTGTCGTGAACAGCAAGCGAAGGGTTAACCCTTTCCCTAATGAATGTTTATGACAGAATTAGTGTATTCATGAATATTCTTTAACTTCTTTTTGTAAAGTTCCAAGGGAATTTTTGTATGGACAAAAGCAAACAGCAGACACTGATCAGATGGCTCCTACAAGAGCCGTCTGATCTTGGCCTCTTTTTGCAAAGGCATTACCCTGTTAAAGAAATTAAAATAGATCTAATCGGTACAAAAAGATTTTGTGTACATACGCCAATATAAAAATTCAGAAAATGTTGCATTATTTCTTGCATGAATATTCATGAGGTTCAAAGGGGTTAAATTGCTTTTCATGACTCAAGGAATTTTGTTACTTTTGTCTTTTCTTAAATCTAGCTATGCACTGTATAATGAAAGAACCTGGTTTACAGTGTTGTGTATTTTCATGTATCAATGATAATATTGCTCTGCTTTAATGAAGTTGTCTCATTTTAGTCTTCTCATTCCTTTATGCAGAGCTACCTGAAGATGTGAGATATTTGCTCTTTGAGAAATGAAAGGCTCTGAGGACTATCTCAACAGGTTCTTCTTGGTGGTGTTAATGATTGAAGCAGGTAATGATTAAATTGGTTCGGTATTGTTGGAATCTGAATTGCTATTCATATTATGCATATAATATTGAATTGCAGAATTTGATGATGGCTGGATAAAAAAAATATTAAATTCTCAGATAAGAGAAAACTACAATATTAAGGTGCAAGTAATACAAGCCTGACTATCCTTCTTTATCCCGTTATGTCATTTCTCAATTGAATATTGAGCAGGTAAAGGGTTCAATAAAATTGGCATTGGCTTGCCGAGAGGCAGTATGTCACTTGGGGATCACTTTTCCGTCATCTGTCTGTCTGTCCGTCACACTTTCTTTTTTTGGCTGTCATTTCTAAACTAATCATTATAGAGCCTTCAAATTTCACACATTGAACAAGCATGATGTGTCATGCACAAGGGCCACAACTCAATATTTTTTTAGTTATTCCCCTTTTTCATATTAACAATAAGTTTTTGTGTCAGCTGTGAGCAGGTGACACGTGTTCCTCCGAACACTTGTTAACCCTTCGCTTGCTGAATTTTAAAATACATTTCTCCTTCTTCACCCATGCCCTGTTGTGTAATTACATATATCTTCACTGTGTACAAGTATTTCGCTGTGCAATCACTGCTGTGGAGTGTACTGGTTGCACAATCAACTTGTAAATAGTGCAGACCCTGATGAGACAGCTGCAGGAGCTGTGTCATCTGGGTCTTCACTATTTACAGGTAGGTATATTGACATGAATAGCAAGCAAAGAGTTAATATTGAGCTTGTATTTGATTTGTTTCTAAAACTCGGTTGCATTGTATTTATTTATATTATTTGGGGGGGGGGGGGGGGTAATAAAATGTGGCAGATTATGCTTTTGCATATAGATTATGCTTTTGCATGTAGTTATAATTATTTCTTCCTTGTTTATATTCATGGAAGAAATTTATTATCATTTACTAGCTGAATTTTATAATTGCATAATGTACACATAATTTTTGGTATTGGTAGAAATTTTAGCCTGATCTATAATAATTTAAGAAGCAAACAGAGTAGACCCTGATCAGATGGCTCCTACAAGAGCTGTTTGATCTGGCTTTACTCTGTTTGTTAAGGCATGACAAAGCATTTATACGAGGGAAAGGGGTTAACCCCCCAGAATACTTGGATGGTTCATCATTGTGATAGGGTTCATTCAGTATGATAGGGTATAATTAGAATACTGCTCTAGGAGCCCTCTGATCTGGGTCTATGCTGTTTGCGAATGGCAGTACAGTTGTTTCCTGCATTCATATAGTTAACGTTTTGCTTGCTATGTTCCAGCTATAAGGCAGCCAACCATACCAAATGGCAGAGCTGCTTTGATCCACAAGTTCAGATCGCAGTTTGAGAACGAAAAAGGAAGCCATGGTGACAGAAATTGAATTGTTGTAAGCTGGGAAAGAATAAAAGATAAAACAAGTGTAGTTTTTGTTTTCATGCTGCAAAGGTAGTCCCACTTAATCCCAACCATGTAAGGAATAATGACTGAATATGAATTAGCTGAATTTTTGTAATGGTGTATGCATATAGGAATTTCATGTCATTGTAGGAGCAGATCTATAATACTTGATAAGCAAACAGTAATCAGACAGCTCCTACAGGAGTTGTACATTATAGTGAACTCCCATTTTCAATCCCTTTCAGATAAAGGGTTATTAAAGTTCACTTTGTACACATTGCAAACCTATTTCAAGTTTATCTGTTTCATGATTGGTTGGGTTAATCCTAATGCTGATTTTAAAAAAAAAGTGCTAAAAAGCAGTTAATACATCATTTTTTCATTTTTATTTGTCAAAAAATCACTACTACGTCTTGGTGTATTTTGTGACACCTCATTTTGACTGGATTGTGTTGAGATGCTTTAATTACTTGGCATCTTGTCTAGATCTATAAAGGTGATAAATCAACACATTGTGTTAACCCTTTCCTTCATATAAACATGTTTTCACATATTTGCAAATAGAATAGACCCAGATCCTATAGGAGCCATCTGATCAGTAACTTTTATCCATCAATATTCAGTAGATATTGAAAATTGGACTATAGGAGCTGTCTGATCTGGGTCTGCTCTGTTTGCAAATGTATTTATATAAGGGGAAAGGGTTTCAACTTTTTAAGGAAAGGACAAGAAGTGTTTTTGCATATGTACAGTTATGAATGATGATGCAGCTTTCAAATGTTAACTCTTTCTGAAATAGGGAAGTATACGGTAGGGCAGTAGGGTGTGTCAGAAAAGGAGAGTGTAATATTATAAACAGTGTTGACCAAGGGTAGGTAGTAAATAGTGCTGACCCAAGTTAGGAAGTCAAGCTGATTACTTAATTGCTGATAGTGTATGGACATGCAAGTGTATGGACATGCAATCTCCTTTCTACTGGTTTGTAAAGCTGATTCAATTCAGTACCATTTTGATAACTAGATAGACATCGCAGAAGATCCTAATCTGAGTTGGCAGATCATGTAGACCCAGATCTTAGTCGGCACTATTTGGCAAAGTTTGTCTGTTAATTTCAGGTATGCCAAGCTTGGTGAAAACGCTCTAAAATCACATGGACTATTTCAAAATTCAATCGAGAAACTATGAACAGGAATTGTTCAATTTAAACATTTAGATTCTAGACCCTGATCAAATGGCCCCTGTATGATAATTAGTCATCTATAGGAGCCTTTCGGTCTGGGTCTGCATTATTTACACAAGTTTGTCCGAATACTTTGGGTAATTAGGGGACCAATTTGATCTGGGTGTGCATTATTATACCCCCACAATCTTGTTTGAGGGGGTATACTGGAATCATCCAGTCCAGTGGTCCGGTAGTTGGTGTCGCGAACCTCCCCTTCAGTTTTAAAGTTATTCAGTTTATATTTAATATACATAATAACAACGAAGATGCAAGACGCAATTTTCATGTGTTTAGCGCTGGGCATTGCAGAAGTATCTCCCCTTGAACTTATTTTTTGTCATTTTGGCATGAAACATGGGAACTGGTGTCACAAATTATTGACTGATACTTGCCATAACCACGAATAGCAGATATGCAAGACGCAATTTTCCTATGTTTAGTTTCAGGCATGACAGAATTATCTCCCCTGGAGAGTATTTTTGCGTTTTGGTCCGGTTATAATGAATAGTTGATGTCACCCGTTTTGGTCCCGTTATAATGAATAGTTGATGTCACCGTTTTGGTCCCGTTATAATGAATAGCTGATGTCACAAACTTGGTTTTGCAATCAAAGCTGCCGTTCAGGGGTATTCATCACCTTTAGTGATAGTTCTAGGTTACACAAGTTTGATCAGGGTCTGCATTATTTGCAAAAGTTAGTCCAAATTATTAGTGTAGCTGTTTCACAAGAAATGGAACCCTAAGGCTTTTGAAAGTAGATCTTGACAAGCAACCACATTGAAAATGGCTGCATCTGTTTAGGAGCTTCACTAATGCTCATCAGCATCTTCAGTATGTTATAGAAACTGTCTTAAGTGGTTATCAAAAATAGGCCTGATTGTGTCTCCGTAAGGCAGGTGATGGCTTAATGCAGGTCAAAAACTAGAGCTATCACTAAAGGTGATGAATACCCCCGCATGGCAGCCTTGATTGCTAATCCAAGTTTGTGACACAAACTACCCATGTAACAGGACCAAATGACAAAAGTACCCAAAGTCCAAGTGGAGAAAATTCTGTAATGGCTGCCACTAAACACAGGAAATCTGTCTTGCCCATGTACTACGGTATTCATGTTTAGTATGTATGGCAATTATCAATTCAATAAGTTTCAAAATGAAGGAGGAGTTTGTGACACCAACTCCCAATGTTTCATGCAAAACTGACAAAAAATTATTCAAAGCTCAAGGGGAGATAGTTCAATTATTCTGCAATGGCCAGCTGTAAACACATGAAAATTGTTTCTTGCACATCTACCATTTGTGGTTATTACGTATCCCAAATATAATTTCAATAACTTTAAAGACTGAAGGAGGGGTTCGCGACATCAACTCCCCATGTTAAAAGCAAAAATGACAAAAAATACTCAAAGTTCAAGGGGAGATCATTCTGAAATTGGCTAGCGTTAAACACATGAAAATTGCGTCGTGCATATCTATCATTCGTTGTTATTATGTGTACCGTATATAAAGTAAATAACTTTAAACTGAAGGAAAAGTAAAACTGAAGGAAAAGTTCAAGGGGAGATAATTCTGCAATGCCTAGCGCTAAACACGGGAAAATTGTATCTTGCACATCTTCCATTCATGTTTATTATGTATACCAAATATAGACTGAATAACTATCAGATTGAAGGAGGAGTTTGCAACACAAACTAGTCATGTTTCATGCTAAAATGACAACAAAAATAAAAAGTTCAGGGGGAGATAATTCTGCAATGGCAAGCAGTAAACACATGAAAAATGCGTCTTGCACATCTACCATTTGTGGTTATTATGTATACCAAATATAAATTCAGTAACTTTAAAACTGAAAGAGGAGTTTGCGAAACCAACTACCCATGTTCAAACACGACCCGCCTGCCGGACATGCCGATTCCAGTATACACCCGCAAACAAGTTTGCAGGGGTATAATAATGCAAAAATTTCATATAGAAGCTTTCTGCATTACTTTTGCCCTGTATTAACTCATTCACTCCTAGACTATTTTTAGACCTAACCTCTTTGAATTAATCTACCGAAAAGGAGCATTAACTATAGCAAAGGAGAATTTTAGAATTGAGTAGTTTTGAAACTACTGTGGTAAATAAAGTAGGAGAGAATAGGTTAAGCAACTACCGATTTTAACCCTTTCCTCCATAAATACGCCTCTGTAAAAATCACCTATTGACACCATTGTGATAAATAGAGCATTTGCTCCTATAAGCAAATGGTCTATTTATCACAAGGGTTTCACCGGCCGCGTGGCTCAGTGGTAGAGCGTCCGCCTGCGGTACGGAAGGTCGTGGGTTCGATCCCCGGCCGCGACAGACCAAAAGTCGTTAAAAGTTGGTACTAGTAGCTCCCTTGTCTACGCTCGACATTAAAGGTGTAGTTCTAGGACTGGTCGGCCCGGTGTCAGGATAATGTGACTGGGTGGGGTGCCCTTGCCATGTACCTGCAGCAGGGGTATTCCAATGAGGCAGCACTATAACTTGTCTCATGCGGGTGCCGTCTGCAAATAACTGAAATACTGTTGGTCGGACGTAAAACCCAACTCACTCACTCACTCACTTATACTTATACTCACTCACAAGGGTTTCAAACTACAAAATTCTAAAAGTTTCCTTTTCTCTAGTTAATGCTCCTTTTCGGTAGATTTATTCAAAGTGGTTGGATCTAAAAATAGCCTATGAGGGAAAGGGTTAAGACTCCTATGTTCAATAAATGAATGGCTGCTTAGCACAGGTTCTATTGTATTTTATTTCATCCAAAGTTTACTTCCAGACAATATGATACAGACTATAGTATTAACTCTCTACTCCATGAATATTGATTATTCACATTAGAAATAATGACATCATGAATATTAACCCTTTCCTCCATAAATACGCCTTTGTAAAATTCACCTGTTGAAACCATTGTGATAAATAGAGCATTTGCTCCTACAGGAGCAAATGCTCTATTTATCACAATGGTTTCAAACTACAAAATTCCAAAAAAAAAATCCCTTTCTCTAGTTAATTCTCCTTTTCTGTAGATTTATTCAGTGGTTGAATCTAACAAGAGCTGTCCGCAGACAGTGCGCTCCACTTTCTTTAGTGCTGGATAGTGTAGTTGAAGTCTAAGTCAGAAAGGGAGATAACAACAGCAAAATTAATTTTAGGGTTACCTGCCCTTGTGAAATGGGTCCCCCTTGTAATAGTTAATGTGTATACCAAAGATGAACCAAATATCTTGGACAGTTTCTGAGACATGGACCTGAACATAAAACTGAACCAACAATGAAAATTCTAAGTCGAAAAAGGGGCATAACTATGGCAAATTAATTTTAGGGTTACCTACCCTTGTGAAATGGGTTCCCCTTGTGATAGTAAACATACATACCAAAAATGAACTAAATATCTTTGATGGTTTCTGAGAAAAGGACCTTAACACAAGAGTACCGCATACGGTACATAATACGCCCACTTGCAAACTTTCTCTGATTCAACATGCCTTATAAGTGTTGACATTTTCTAATCTGTGCTTCAGATCTTGATTTCCATATTAAGGTGATACTATTTTTTAAAAAAATGAAGTGAATATCTTATTAAATAAAAAAGTTACAGCTAATCCTCATTTTTCCAGATTTTTGTAAAGTGCAACGGCCATAACTCTGTAAAGACAAACAGAATGAACCTCGAAATAAAATCAGCTTCAAATTTTGTTGCTTAAAACATTTGTGTTAAGTTTCATTTATATCATTTTAGTAGTTTTCCCAAAAGACAAACTAAAAGTTGACCGACTAACAAAGCAACGAACACACGAAGTTCAAGGACCATAACTTTAAAATAAAATGACATATCAAAACCCCCGCAATATATGTGAAAATTCACATTAAGGTTTAACCATATAAAAAAATTGAAGTAAATATCATTTCAAATGAAAAAGTTATGGCCATCCTCATATTTGCATAGATTTGCATTATTTTTTTAAGTGCAAGGGCCATAACACCGAAACAACAAATCAAATGATCCTCAGAATCGACTTAGCTTCAGGTCTTGATGCATTAAACATGTGTATGAAGTTTCATTAATATCTGTCAAACAGTTTTGCCAGAAAACAGCGGACAAACTATTTGCATATATTTGCATTTTTTTTAAGTAAAAGGGCAATAACTCCGAAACGAAAAATCAAGTAAACCTCAAAATCATCTTAGCTTCAGATCTTGATGCATTAAACATTTGTGTGAAGTTTCATTAATATCTATGAAATAGTTTTCCCAGAATACAGCGGATAAACTATTTGCATTATTTTTTAAGGACAAGGGCCATAACTCCGAAACGAAAAATCAAATGATCCTCATAATCAATTCAGTTTCAGATCTTGATGCATTAAACATTTGTGTGAAGTTTCATTAATATCTCTCAAATAGTTTTCCCAGAAAACAGCGGACAAACTATTTGCATGTATTTGCATTATTTTTTAAGTAAAAGGGCCATAACTCCGAAACGACAAATCAAATGAACCTCAGAATCGACTCAGCTTCAGATCTTGATGCATTAAACATTTGTGTGAAGTTTCATTAATATCTCTCAAATAGTTTTCCCAGAAAACAGCGGACAAACTATTTGCATATTTTTTAAGGACAAGGGCCATAACTCTGAAATGAAAAATCAAATGAACCTCAGAATCAACTCAGCTTCAGATCTTGATGCATTTAACATTTGTGTGAAGTTTCATAAATATCTGTCAAATAGTTTTCCCAGAAAACAGCGGACAAACAAAATGTTGACGGACGAACGAACGAACGGACGGACAGGGCCACGACAATATACGACCACCTTTATTAGGTGGGCGTATAAAAAAGGTTAACCAATGCCAACGAGAGGGTCATGACAATAGCTACACTTTTTGAAAAAGTGGAGCTAAAAATAGCCTATGAGGGAATGGGTTAATAACTTTTTTTTAAACCCTTTACTCCATGTATATTCATGTAAGAAATAATGACATCATGAACATTAATTAGGTTGATTGCTATTTGCTATAATAGCACCCAGACACAGGAATGAATATTTGGCCATGGCAAAAATTGTACATTTATGACTTGAATCACAGGCAAACAGCAGACTGATCAGACGGCTCCTGTAGGAGCCATATGATCTGGATCTGCTCTCTTTGCAAAGGCATAGAAAGGTGTATGTATGGAGTAAATGGTTAATGACACAGGAATTTTTGTTCATGGCAGAAACTATGATCAGATCTATGTTATTCCACAAGCAAACTGTGCTTTGCAAAGGCATTTAAAGACATATATGGTGTAAAGGGTTAAAACAATGAATCTAACAGCAAATTAAATATAGCTAATACAGATGTCCATTCGTGTCTTTGCAAAAGGAAAACACTCGGATCAGAAAATGCCAGCAGCAGCCTGATCAGGGTCTGCTCTGTCAATACGAAACAATACAGATCTGATTCTAGTTTCTTCCATGGCCAAAACATCCGGTGTGCATATGCTACTTTAAAATTTCATCAAAAATAATTATTATTTCTATCATGAATATTCTTTAGACAAGATGGCCAGAATGGCCCTGACATCGCTCACCAGACAATCAGAGGAGAAGGTTTTCAAAGATTTCACTATATGTTTCTATAGAAAACTAGCCGGCCCTGGGGTGGGGCCAATTTTAATTCAGAAAGAATTAATCTATCCTTATACAGTAAAACCTCTGTATAACTACCACTAAATTGTGTTAATTAGTTGGTATTTTGGGCAGGCGGTTGCTTAAAGCAAGGTGAAAGTAAAACAGAACGCTCCTATAGGAGAGTTCTGTTTTACTTTCACCTTGCTTTAAGCATCCACCTGCCTTTAACACAAAATACTTGATGTAATTTAGTGGTCGTTATAGAGAGGTCTTACTGTATGTTCAAAATTTCAGATACTTTCATTACATCTTCACGAGTTCATATTATTATTCATATATCTTATCTTAAGATTGATGTACTTTTAACCCTTCCCCTGTTCTATGTTAATAAAAAATTTCAATACCTAGTAAATATTCATGGACAAAATAGTTATAATGAAATATGGAAAGTGGGACAGTATGGCCATTTTAGAAAGTAAAGAAACATATTTCAAATTCCATTGACGAACAGATCAGACCCTGATTAGACAGCTGCTATAGGAGCTGTCTGATTTGGGTCTGTTCTGTTTGCAAATGTGTGAAAAAGCATTTATATGAAGGAAAGGCTTAACCCTTTCCCTCATATAAACGTGTTTTCACGCATTTGCAAACAGAGTAGACCCAGATCAGACGGCTCCTAGAGGAGCTGTCTGATCAGGGTCTGCTCTGTTTGCTTATGGAATTTGATAGATCTGTTTCTTTGCTTCCTAAAATGCCTACAATGTTCTACCTTCCACATTTCTTTACAACTATTTTATCAATGAATATTCAGTAGGTATCGACTTTTGGAATAAACATAGAACAGGGAAAGTGTTAAGTAAACATATTATAAGTACATGTATATTGTACACAAAATGAAAATAATTTAATGCAATTTGCACTATATTTTATCATAAGCAAATAGAGCAGATTGATCAGATGGCTACTACATGAGCAATCTGAACTGGGTCTACTCCGTTTGCAAAGGTGTAGAAAGGCATATTTATGGAGTAAAGGGTTAATTGTTCTATTTACAGGTCAGATCTAATTTGCAACTGCCATTATCCAGAAGGGAGGCATTCAGGTTGTAATCAAAAGGTGCAAAAGGGAGATAACCTATCTTTTATTATGCTAAAAATAGACACTGCTCTCCAAGATGCAATAGAACACTTGAATTTGTATTAAGCTGAACTTCAAAACAGATACAATGATAGAATCTATTTTGATAGCTGGCAGCTTAATGCAGGGCATAGATATGGGAAACAAGAGGGCCAGAATGGCCCTGAAGCGCTCACCAGACAATCAGAGGAGAAGCTTTTCAAAGTTTTAACTATAATGCCAAATATGAAAGCTGAGAACTTTCCAGTATCAGAGAAAAAGATTTTCAAAGTTTTCACTATATGTTTCTGTTGAAAATTGGCTACCCCTGGGGCGGGGCCAATTTTTACCCCTGGGGCATAATTTATATAACTTTTGTAGAGGACCTGAACATGATGATACGTGTAAAGTATGAAAGCTGAGAGCCTTCCAGTTTCAAAGAAGAAGATTTTCAAAGATTTCACTATTTGTTTCTATTGAAAACTGCCCATCCCTGGGGCAGGGCCAATTTTGACCACCGGGCCATAATTTATATAACTTTTGTAGAGGACCTGTACATAATGCTCTGTGCCAAATATGAAAGCTGAGAGCCTTCCAGTTTCAGAGAAGAAGATTTTCAAAGATTTCGCTATTTATTTCTATTGAAAACTGCCCACCCCTGGGGCGGGGCCAATTTTGACCCTGGGGCCATAATTTATATAACTTTTGTAGAGGACCTGAACATGATGCTCGGTGCCAGATATGAAAGCTGAGAGCCTTCCAGTTTCAGGAGAAGATTTTCAAAGTTTTCACTATATGTTTCTGTTGAAAATTGGCTACCCCTGGGGCGGGGCCAATTTTTACCCCTGGGGCATAATTTATATAACTTTTGTGGAGGACCTGAACATGATGATACGTGTAAAGTATGAAAGCTGAGAGCCTTCCAGTTTCAGAGAAGAAGATTTTCAAAGATTTCACTATTTGTTTCTATTGAAAACTGCCCACCCCTGGGGCGGGGCCAATTTTGACCCCAGGGCAATAATTTATATAACTTTTGTAGAGTACCTGTACATAATGCTATGTGCCAAATATGAAAGCTGAGAGCCTTCCAGTTTCAGAGAAGAAGATTTTCAAAGGTTTCACTATTTGTTTCTATTGAAAACTGCCCATCCCTGGGGCAGGGCCAATTTTGACCCCCGGGCCATAATTTATATAACTTTTGTAGAGGACCTGTACATAATGCTATGTGCCAAATATGAAAGCTGAGAGCCTTCCAGTTTCAGAGAAGAAGATTTTCAAAGATTTCGCTATTTATTTCTATTGAAAACTGCCAACCCCTGGGGCGGGGCCAATTTTGACCCCCGGGCCATAATTTATATAACTTTTGTAGAGGACCTGAACATGATGCTATGTGCCAAATATGAAAGATAAGAGCCTTCCAGTTTCAGAGAAGAAGATTTTCAAAGATTTCACTATTTGTTTCTATTGAAAACTGCCCACCCTGGGGCGGGGCCAATTTTGACCCTAGGGCCATAATTTATATAACTTTTGTAGTGGACCTGAACATGGAGCTATGTGCCAAATATGAAAGCTGAGAGCATTCTAGTTTCAGAGAAGAAGATTTTCAAAGATTTCACTATTTGTTTCTATTGAAAACTGCCCACCCCTTGGGCAGGGCCAATTTTGACCCCAGGGGCATAATTTATATAACTTTTGTAGAGAACCTGAACATGATGCTCTGTGCCAAATATGAAAGCTGAGAGCCTTCCAGTTTCAGAGAAGAAGATTTTCAAAGATTTCACTATTTGTTTCTATTAAAAACTGTCCACCCCTGGGGCGGGGCCAATTTTGACCCTAGGGCCATAATTTATATAACTTTTGTAGTGGACCTGAACATGATGCTATGTGCCAAATATGAAAGCTGAGAGCCTTCCAGTTTTAGAGAAGAAAATTTTCAAAGATTTCATTTTTGTTTCTATTGAAAACTGCCAACCCCTGGGGCGGGGCCAATTTTGACCCCAGGGTCATAATTTATATAACTTTTGTAGAGAACCTGAACATGATGCTATGTGCCAAATATGAAAGCTGAGAGCCTTCTGGTTTCAGAGGAGAAGATTTTCAAAGTTTTACTATATGTTTCTATTGAAAACATGTAACCCCTGGGGCGGGGCCAATTTTGACCCCAGGGCAATAATTTATATAACTTTTGTAGAGGACCTAAAGATGATACTATGTGCCAAAGATGAAAGCTGAGAACCCTGTAGATTCAGAGGAGAAGATTTTTAAAGGTTCAAATTGTTGACGACGCACGACGACGGACGACGGACATCATGCGATCACAAAAGCTCACCCTGAGCACTTTGTGCTCTGGTGAGCTAAAAAGCTTTAAGACCTTTCTGCATTTTGAGAATTATCCACATAGTTTTCTCAATCTAAAATGAGTATGTGTAATTTGTCTAAACACACTTTCTACTCTACTGATCAGGCTAAGGGTGATTACCAATACTAGTCCTATCAGAGCACTGGCTTATCTCTGATTAAGGGGGAACTTTTAAACTGTTGTTTCTGATATGAAGAAGTATATATATACACAGGGCAGGGCCAATTTTAACCTCAGAACTATGATATTAACAAAACTCATAAAGGTATGCTAAGTAAATCTATACAACAAATATCTAAGCTCTGGGACATGTAGTTTTGACAAGAAGAGTTTCAAAGTTTTTCCTATGCATATATAGTGATCCCATGGGTTGTTTAAGCAGTCAGCTACAAAAAGCTGGCAATCCTTGGGGTGGGGCCAATTTTCACCCTAGGAGCATAATTTATATAACTTTTGTAGAAGACTTGAAGTTGAAGCTATGTGCCAAATATGAAAAGCTGAGAACCTTCTTGTTTCGGAGGAGAAGAATTTCAAAGTTTTCTCTATATGTTTCTATTGAAAACTGAACACCCCTGGGGCAGGGCCAATTTTGACCCCAGGGGCATAATTTATATAACTTTTGTAGAGGACCTACAGATGATGCTATGTACCAAAGATGAAAGCTGAGAACCCTGTAGATTCAGAGGAGAAGATTTTTAAAGGTTGAAATTGTTGACGACACACGACGACGGACATCAGGCGATCACAAAAGCTCTGGTGAGCTAATAAAAGTCGAAGGACAAAACTACAAAAATAGTTTTGGTATTTGGAATTCAAATATTTATTTACTGCTTTCTATGAAACAACAAAATTATAAACATCAAGAGTCAATCTGCTTGGCCTGTGTGGGCGGTTTTAAATGTTGTGGTATTGGCAATACTTGGTGCTGAAAAGGGAAACAAGAAAAAAAAGTTGTCATCTTAAGCGAACTGTCTAGATCCTGAAGAGAGGTTATATCAAATGAATATTAATAAGACTAATTTTTAAAACCGCATGCATGTATTAACCCATGGAATTTTTACCAAAGCAGAAACTAGAATCATATCTATATTATTCCATAAGCAAATAGAGCAGACCCTGATCAGACAGCTCTTACAGGAGCTGTCTGATCTGGGTCTTCTCTGTTTGCAAATGCGTGAAAAGGCATTTATATGAGGGAAAGGGTTAAATGCCATTCCTTTGCTATTTAGTCATTTATTTGCAAGAGTGGTATGTGTATCCTATTGATACATTTCACTTTGAGTCATTAATGAATTTAATGTGTTACCTTGGTAACTTTCATGGCAGTCCCCTCTGGTAAGTTTCTTTGGATATATTCCAACAACGTATCAGCCGTGGAACCAGTCAGATGCTTGAACTGATGAAATAAAATAGGACTTTTATTGGACAGAATAGGATATACATGTACATTTAATTGCACTGTCTCATAATTAAGTTTACTCCGTGAATATTCATATAAATGTAAGAAATACATGTATACATCCTGAATATCAATCAGATTTTTTTTTACAATGACATATACAGTCTAATCGCGATACTACGAATCGGGACCGGGTCGGGCCGATTTTTCGTAGTTTCGCATTTTCGTATTAATGCATCTTTAGGATACGAACTAATTTCCACAAACCTTTCCTCGGTTTCGTAGTGAATGCATACACATACCATACATCGATATTGTATTGGTCATTATATGTAATAATATTGTCGGAATTTACTGTTGCATAATAAAGATATTCCTGTACATGTTTGTGTTATATTAAATATTTTTTATGCCTTGTTTGACAATCTACTCACATTCCCGCTTACTACAGTGTACATTAATGATTTTGTATCACACGTCTCATGCAAGAGGTGGTCAAATCATAATGTGTAATGTCATATGCCAGTGCAAAACGGGTTATGAAAAAAACACGAACCGCGCAATGCCTGCTCACAAAACTCTAGATAGGAGGGAGTAAATGAGTCATTTCTGTACTAGTAAACACACAAATATTTTGCTAAGACTGAAACTGTAGAATCCGATCTATATGTGGTGGTGGCTTGGCCTTGTGGGTGAGCATCGAGCTGATAACCAAGGGGTCCGGGGTTCGAAACCCGGCTGAACCAGCTCGAAATTTCAAAGACATTTTTTCAGGGTCTCCCACCTGCACGAGGTGATCTCCTCTCCAACCTGGGGTTAAAATGGGCATCTGTGAGGGTTACTAGCCAGTGCTGCGGCTATGTAATCGTGCCATATGTTAGCAGTGCTCAATATTGTAGGCGAATGGCTCATCAACCATGGGAGTAAATGCACAGTCAGCTGAGCGGTCATTTGGACTGACAGTAGATAATAACCAGGTACTTTACTTTTTACTTTATCTATATATAATAGAGCAGACCCTGGTCAGACGGCTCCTTCAGGGACTTAAAAAGTGTATGTATGATGTAAAGGGTTAATTGGAACAAGTCTGCAGTAATCTTATTATCTTATACCTATTCTATAAGCAACAGTGCCTATGACCTTGACCTCAGATGTACAAGCTTTATTTCCATGCAAACCGAGTATATACTATGTTTGATTAAAATAAGTCAATCCTAATAATAATTATTGAGCAGAAACCATGAGTGATGTTGCATGATTAGTCGCCCACCAGAAAAATGGCATTTGCAACTCTTTCAAATAACCCTTTCTGTGTTCTATGTTTCAATACCTATTGAATATTCATGAACAAAAAAGTTATAATGAAATACGGAAGGTGGAATATTGTACCCATTTTAGAAAGTAAAACAGATTGATTGAATTCCACTAGCAGATTCTGATCAGACTGCTCCTATAGAGCCGTCTGATCTGGGTATACTCTGCAGATTCATGAAAACGAGTTTCTATGAAGGAAAGGGATAACCAGATTTCAGTTCGTTGAAAATCGGACTGATAAATCATTACAGCAAATAAGTCCATTTCCGTCTCACCTCAAACACTTTGTAATACGTCCTCTCCTCATATTGGACCTGGTGTTTCTTGTAAATATGAGCTGATCTAAGGATGGCCTGTCTGAATATGTCAGCTTTAGGAGTTGTTCTAGAAAAAATCAATGAAATTAATAACTAAATGTCAGTTGCTGCACATTTTAGACTGGTTAGTCAGTTGCTGAACATTTTAATTTACTATCATCGTGCATACTAAAACAGATTTATTTTACGAAACAAAAATACATATACTGTGAGGGAATACAAGAAACAGTTCAACTGACTTTTGTCATGCATTTACCCTACACTCTTTAACCCTTTCCCTCATATAAACCTGTTTTCACGCATTTGCAAACAGAGTAGACCCAGATCAGACGGCTCCTAGGGGAGTCGTCTGATCAGGGTCTACTCTGTTTGCTAATAGAATTTCAAAGATCTGTGTCTTTACTTTCTAAAATGGCTACAATTTTCCATCTTCCATATTTCGTTATAATCATTTTATCTATGAATATTCAGTAGGTATTGAAATTTGGAATGAATACAGAACAGGGAAAGGGTTAAAGTATAAACTATTACAGGGAAACTTATCTACAATGGCAACTCAATTTATTCTGTTGTAGGTTTGTTGTTGTTTTTTTTCCCAGGCAAAAGTTTAGCAGTAACAACCTGCCTTTAACCCTTTTACCTGATATCTAGAGATGCCTTTACCTGATATCTAGAGATGCCTTTTCACGCCTTTGCAAACAGAGCTGACCTAAATCAGACAGGCATGTAGGAGCCGTCTGATCAGGGTCTGCTCTGTTTGCTCATGGAATAATACAATGCTGTTTTACAGTTTCCAAAACTGTTAAAAAATCCCTGAACCCTTTCCCTGTTCAAATTTCATGTAAGAAATAATAAAATCATGAACATCAATTAGCTGAATTTTCATAATTTACACTTTTCAATTAAAGTTTTTGCTTTGAAGAAAAGTTTGAAAACTGTAGTATCATATCTATATCATGTCAAAAGCAATTAGAGCAGACCCTGATCAGATAACTCCTTGAGGAGCCATCTGATCTGGGTCTACTCTGTTTGCAAATGTGTGAAAATGCGTTTACATGAAGGAAAGGGTTAATAAATATTCAATGAAGTAATTAAATGAATGTTGATGAAGTAATGGATTCATGTATTAATATTCATAAGGTAAACAGTTTTTTATTACATGTAATTGGCTACTACATGTATCGCTTAACTTCGTAAGCCTGTCTTTGCAAACAGAGTAGATCCAGATCTGACAGATCCTATAGGAGCTTTTCTATTTGTTTATATACATGTATTACAGATCTGATTTTAAACTGCCATTACAATAATATTGCATATTTAACCCTTTTCCTGTTCTATGTATATTCCAAAGTTTAATACCTACTGAATATTCATGGACAAAAGAGTACAAAAGGTAGAACATGGTAGCCATTTTAGAAAGTAAAGAAACAGAACTATCAAATCCATAAGCAAACAGAGCAGACCCTGATCAGACGGCTCCTATTAGGAGCTGTCTGATCTGGGTCTACTCTGTTTGAAGATGCATGAAAAGTCTGATCTGTGTTTACGAGTGAAAAAGCTTTTATATATGAAGGAAAGGGTTGATACAAGAATCAAATTATTTTTCATAATTGGACGTGTCTTGCATGAATATTCATTAAGTATCAAGAGGTTCCGTATACTTACACATTTGCCAGCCACAGCTCCATTTGTTTGGCTGTTTCTCGTACATACTGTTCATAGCTGTGTAGTACTTTACGGTCGTGACCTTTGACCTCTATTAAAAGCTTCCTGTATAAAGTATCTGGCTCATCTGTATCTTCAACAACAGGTACCGAACTCTGAAAGACCATTTAACCCTTTACACTATATATCAATGACTTTTGGCACCTTTGCAAACAGAGAAAACCTCAGATAGTTTCAGTAGGAGCTGTTTGATCAGGGTCTGCTCTGTTGACTTTGGAAATTGTATAACAGTAAACTTTTCCATGTTCATATGCCATTATAAATAATAAGCTAATTAATATTTATACATACATTATTTTTTATTTCTTACAAGAATATTCATTGAGTAAAAGGTTAACCCTTTCCCTCATATAAACACCTTTTAACACATCTGCAAATAGAGTAGACCCAGATCAGATGGCTCCTATAGGAGCCGTCTGATCAGGTCTGCTCTGTTTGCTTATCAAATTTGATAGATCTGTTCTGTTACTTTCCAAAATTGCTACAGTATTCCACCATCTGTGTTTCATTATAACTATTTTGTCCATGAATATTCAGTAGGTATTGAGATTTGCAATAAATATAGACCGGGGAAAGGGTTAAAAAGAATAAAGCAACAGTAAACCGAAATGTCCTCTGCTAACCCTTTCAGAATGACAATAAATATTTGTGATATAATGATTAGTAATCAGAATGCATAAAAATTCATGCCTTTATAATAGAAAGTAAATAATTTTTAGACAAAAAAGAAGGTTTATCATATTAACCCTTCACTTGCTATTCACGTCAATATACCTACCTGTAAATAGTGAAGACCCAGATGAGACAGCTCCTGCAGGAGCTGTCTCATCAGGGTCTGCACTATTTACAAGTTGATTATGCAACCAGTGCACTCCACGGCAGTGATTGCACAGCGAAATACTTGTACACAGTGAAGATACATGTAAATATACAACAAGGCATGGGTAAAGAAGGAGAAATGCATTTTAAAATTCAGCAAGCGAAGGGTTAAAAGAAACCTCTCCACATTTAGGAAGGTTGAGAATTTAACTCTCAATACACAATGCATGAATTTAGGTCAACAGTTTGATTCCAAGTGAGACGCTGAGTCTCTCAATAGGATCCAATCAGTTTGATACTCTGAACATTTTTTGGAAAGAAATGGAAAAAAAAGTATACTGTTGAATACTCCTGTAAGAAATAATGACATCATGAATATTTATTACCTGAATTTTTATACTGTTAAGCTTTTGCTTTGACAAAAACTGTTTCCATGGTTTTTCAAACAGTGTAAATGCAAAATGCAGATGCTGTATCTGTTCTGGGTCTATACTTTTCAACCTGGTGACTATTCATGTAAGAAATAATTATTTCATCAATATCATGATCTGAAGTTTTATAAACACAGGATAGTTAGAACTATAGAATCAGATCTACATGTATTTTAATTCATAAGCAAACAGAGCAGACCCTGATCAGATGGCTTCTACTGAAGTTATCTGATACAAACCTACTCTACTTGCAAAGTCACTAAAAGGTGTTTCTATCAGGTAAAGCGTTAACCCTTTCCTCCATAGATACGCCTCTGTAAAAATCACCAGTTGAAACCATTGTGATAAATAGAGCATTTGCTCCTATTTATCACAATGGTTTCAAACTACAAAAATAAAACAAGAGCTGTCCGCAGACAGTGCGCTCCACTTTCTTTAGTGCTGGATAGTGTAGTGGAAGTCTAAGTCAGAAAGGGCAGATAACTATAGCAAAATTAATTTTAGGGTTACCTGCCCTTGTGAAATGGGTCCCCCTTGTAATAGTTAACATGTATACCAAAGTTGAACCAAATATCTTGGGGCAGTTTCTGAGACATAGACCTGAACATAAAACTTAACCAACAATGAAAAATCTAAGTCGAAAAAGGGGCATAACTATGGCAAAATTAATTTAAGGGTTACCTACCCTTGTGAAATGGGTTCCCCTTGTGATATTAAACATACATACCAAATATGAACCAAATATCTTTGATGGTTTCTGAGAAAAGGGACCTTAACAAAAAGGTTAACCAACGCCAACGCCGACGAGAGGGTCATGACAATAGCTCCACTTTTTGAAAAAGTAGAGCTAAAGATAATCCTTTTCTCTAGTTAATGCTCCTTTTGGGTATATTTATTCAAAGTGGTTGGATAGCCTATGAGGAAAGGTTAATTATAGTATCAAACATGATCTGATGCTGTGACTGACACAGCAACTAGTCTGAATCTGCATTGTTTGCCAAATTCTGAAGAGACAATCTTTATTGTGACACAGAAATGATTGACCTGTTGGTTGCCAGTCTATAATACATAATTTACTTTTTCAGCATTCTTTTATCTTTGACCCTTGAGCAAAATATTTAAAATTTAGACTGAACTCAGAATTATTTATCTACTTGGAAAAATAACCTTTTCCCTGTTCAATATTCATGTAAAAGATAAACATCATGAATATTTATTAGCTTTTCAGGGGAAATTTTTGCTTTGGCAAAACTGTAGAATCAGATCTATATCAGGTCAAAATCAAACAGAGCAGACCCTGATCAGATGGCTCCCATAGAAGCTGTCTGACCTGGGTCTACACTGTTTGCTTTATATGATATAGATATACATGTAGGAGCCATCCGATCAGGATCTGCTCTATTTCCTTCTGGAATATTACAGATATGATTCTACAGCTTTTTCCATGGCCAGATAAAAGTCCTGTGTGCATGTATCCAGTGGATATTCGTGATGTCATTATTTCTTGCAAAAATAGTCTTGGATTTTTTTTTATGTATGTATGTATGTATGTATGTATGTATGTATGTATGTATGATGTATCTAAACAAAATTTTTACTCTACTGATCAGGCTAAGGGTGATTATCAATACACTCCCACTGGCTAGTCTGAGGTGAAAAAGTCTATACACACACAGGATAGGGCCAATTTTAACCTCAGAACTATGATATTTACAAAACTCATAAAGGTATGCTAAGTAAATCTATATACCAAATATCTAAGCTCTGGGACATGTAGTTTTTGACAAGAAGGTTTTTAAAGTTTTCCTATGCATAACTAGTGGCCCCAAGGGCTGTTTATGCAGTCAGCTACAAAAAACTGGCCATCCCTGGGGTGGGATCAATTTTGACCTTAGGGGCATAATTTATATAACTTTTGTAGAAGACCTGAAGTTGAAGTTATGTGCCAATTATGAAAGCTGAGAACCTTCTAGTTTAAGAGGAGAAGAATTTCAAAGTTTTCACTATATGTTCACACCCCCAGGGCAGGGCCAATTTGGACTCCAGGGGCATAATTTATATAACTTTTGTAGAAGACCTATAGGTGATGCTATGTGCCAAAGATGAAAGCTGAGAACCCTGTAGATTCAGAGGAGAAGATTTTTAAAGGTTCAAATTGTTGACGCGGGATGCCGCACGACACCGCACGACGGACATCAGGCGATCACAAAAGCTCACCCTGAGCACTTTGTGCTCTGGTGAGCTAAAAAGTGTGTGGCCACAGGTGGTGATTAAGTCGAAAAATTTAACCGAACACTAGACTTTGACGTTCGGGTAACGTCATCGTGACCCAAAGTTGACATCTGCGTGCTTCAAGTACTGCACAGTACTGTTGTTCAATGTTTCATGTAAACTTTATTGGCCAGTGTATCCAAATAATATTTGAACTCTTATGTCAGTCGTGAGTAAACGTATCTCGTGAGGTATTTTGTTTTTTCGTTTTCTAATCCAGGTCTCAGTAATGAAGCAATTCCGCAAACTTATCAATCACCCCTCGTATGTCTATTATCTAAAACATACAGTAAAACCTCGCTAATACCAACTTTTGATGGATTATTTCCAGGCACACGGCTGCTTAAGGTAGGGTTGAAGTGATGCAGAAATCTCTAGGAGGAGCTTTCTGTATGACTTTCACCCTGCTTTAAGCTGCCACCTGTCTTATTTGGCACATAGCATCATGTCCAGGTTCTCTACAAAAGTTATATAAATTATGGCCCTGGGGTCAAAATTGGCCCAACCCCAGGGGTGGTCAGTTTTCAATAGAAACATACAGTGCAAACTTTGAAAATCTCAGATTTCATACTTGGCACATAGCATCATGTTTAGGTCCTCTACAAAAGTTATATAAATTGTGTCCCTGGAGTCAAAATTGGCACTGCCCCAGGGGTGGTCAGTTTTCAATAGAAACATATCTGATTGTCTGGTGAGCGATGTCAGGGCCATTCCGGCCCTCTTGTTATGTCAATGTACCCATTCATATGTACCAATCATCATTGAATAACGAAATTACTTTACATGCCTTGTTGCGCAATTATAAAGAGGTTCTAAACCGTTGGCCTCTAAGTTCCTTCTTTAGATCAGGGAACAGACGAATGTCCAAGGGGGTTAAATTTCGTCATCAAACACTGAGGTTCTACCATCCTTAAATCACTTGTGCCATTTGTAGGAAAATGTTTTTCCACAGGTTGGTAATGTATCCGAGTTTTTAATTTAATGTTTCTACGGTTGAAAGTATGAGTCCCACACAAAACTTGACAACTGCACGCAACTCAATCTCATCTGTTGACGTCATGCGCCGTTTTGAAGCCATGAGCATAAAAACGCTGCTGTAAGATAACTGTCCAACATAACGTCTTCAAATGTACTGGAAATGACGTCGAAACGCCAGGCTAGCATCAGTAGCGTTCAGGCTAAATTTGCGCTAAATTTTACTGCGCACTAGCATGTTTAATGAATTCAGAATATGTGAAATAACAGCATGCTTCAAGTCACCAAACAGTGGTTGCTATGGATACCATTTATTCGTCTTATAAGTGTAAAATATCTATTCACCTACCCCATAATGAAAGAGGAAACAAGTTGTGTTACTTGTATATGAGTTTCCATGGGATTTGATAAAGAAACAAATTCTTGAGAAGAGAATTCCGCGTATTTATCAATCAGCCCTCGTATATGTACCTAGCATCAACTAAGAGGAAATGCTATACCTGTGCCTCCGTGCAGTAAGGTTGGCTTGCACACCTGTAATGGAAAATTGAAAACAAGATGTGTTTCAGAACACTATACCCACAACAGTTACTTGACATAAAACCACAGACAAAAGTTGCATCTTCATGTGATGAGTTTGCATGCCAAGTATGAGTCTGAATTGCTAATTCTTGCACAAAACGTGCTGTTGTTGTCCCGCTAGACCATGTATTAACAAGGCGATTCTCATGCTCACGCGCTGTTGTTGACCGGTTTTAATTATACCTATTCGGGGCCTAAGGTAAACAATGGACGCGAATGCTATAGCATTTTGACTTTTAAAAGCTAGGTGAACGGTGCGAGTATTTCAGGGGCAGCGACAATGAACTGCTTTTAGTGAGAGACATATTGAATTAAATTCCTTGTAAACGGTATTTGATACAATTCTGAAATGACGTCAGAAAGACAACATTGGCCCGGAAACAGCATAAATCGAACGAAGTGTGTCAAATAAATGTATAGTTTTGCTTGTATTTCAAAGAGTTAAATTGATGCAGAAAAGCAGAAAATGGGTTTTATGCAAGAATAGCGTTAATACACGTTTGTTTTCGGGCAATAACATCTGCAGTGTCCCTCATGAATGTTGTTGCCCTGGCCCTTCGGGCTCGGGCCAACAACAGTCCCTCAGGACACTGCAGATGTTATTGCCCGAAAAAACGTGTATTAACCCTCTATTATTCAAAAGTTATGGCCAATTTAATTGTGAATAATAAGTTTCAGACAAACATACATACAGACTGACAAATTACAATCTGCCCATACATTGCTCATGGGGTCATATCAAACAGATAAAATTAAAAAAAGAAATTACAGTAATAAGTACAGTATAAGGTGCAGAACAACACATAAATGTGCATATTCAAATACTAAAATCGCCATTTCTCCACCAAGCCCTACGTTGTGACCACTCTTTAGAATCATCTCTTCTAGACGATTCTAAAGAGTGGTCAAAATGTAGGGTTTGGTGGAAAAATAAATGAGTTATTCTTGAAAATGTTTTAATTTACGCATCTTATCTGGAGCCCTGAGATGTACCAGCAGCCAATAAGTAAACATATATTATGAATGAAGATGTCGTGGAGGTTTTACAAACTGCATGCATAGACTACGTGCCAAATCAGCGCTGCAGAGTCTGATGAGATATGGTAGTCTTTCAAATTATCTCCTGACAAGGTTTTGTTAAAAATGAATAAGCATTCTATTCTTAACTGTTTCCCTCATACAAATACTTTTTCATGCCTTTGCAAACAGCTGCCCTCTGGTCAGGGTCTGCTCTGTTTGCTTTTGGACTTACATAGCTTTAGTCATACAAATTTTGTCAGAGCAAAAAAATTTACATTATAAAAAATAAATTAATATTTATCAGGTGACCAATTCACATATAAATGTTGATCTGGGAATGGTTAAAATTGAAGTATATAACATACACATTTAAATGATTTTTATTGCATGATGAGCTTTAACCCTTCGTTCCATAAATATACCTTTGCAAATAGAGTAGACCCAGATCAGAAGGCTCCTGTAGGAGCTGTCTGATCAGGGTCTACACTGTTTGCTTATAATATAATTATCAATCATATGATTCTACAGTTTCTGCCAAGCCCAAAAATTCCTGTGTCCGTGTGCTACTGTAGCAATTAATCTAATTAATATTCATGTCATCATTTCTTACAAGAATCTTCATGGAGTAAACAGTTACCGGTAAACCTTTCCTCCATGAATATCCATGTAAGAAATAATGATGCCATTAGTTATATAATAGCACATGGATACAAGACTGTTTGGCCAAGGCAGAAACTATAGAATCATATCTATATTATATCATAAGCAAATAGCAGATCCTGATCAAAATACTCCTATAGGAGCCATCTGATCTGGGTCTAATCTGTTTGCAAAAGCGTAGAAAGGCATATTTATGGAGTAAAGGGTTAAGCCATATTTGAAAAGAGTACTTACAGCAATCTCCTCTGTGGTAGTCTTAAATGTTTGCGTTTTGAACAATCAACAACCTGAAATAAAATAAGAAATAATAAAATCTGTATATTGTATCTGTAATTACACTACACAGTAGAACCTATTTAAACAACCCTTTACCTGACAAATATTCATAGAATGTATAAACTGATTTTCTATAATGGCATATGACCACAGGATTTAAAGCAATTTTTATGCTCTCAAACTTGGACAAAAGCGATGGCCTCATCTTGATCCAAACTGTATGTGAGGGTCTTCAAAACATTTTATGGGTGATAAGTGCTGTTATTGTATTTGTGCTATATCTAGGATATGTTCATCAAATAGGCAAACAGTGTAGATCCAACCCATAAGGGTCCATTGTGAACCTCGTGATCTGGATCTTCACTGTGTGACAACATAATTTTAGTGCTTTTAGTGTGGTTGTACTATATTTAGGATACATGTGCTTGAAATGATTAACAATAAAAGTTTGTGAAACAGATTTATCTTGTTTTACTTTATCCCCTATCCCTTCCACCTCTCTCTCTCTCTCAAAAGTGTTTGCAAGTATGTCTGTCTTAACATATTGTCTGTCTCCATCTCTACAAATTTGCAAATACAGTAAAGCCTGTCTTAAGCAGACAGTCAAGGAGGCTAAAAATGCTAATGACAAGTGCCTGGCTAACACAGGTTGACTGTCTGTATATTAACTTCACAAAGCTTCTTTTTTTCTTTTCTTTTTTTTTTTAAAGATAAAAAAAAAAAAACTAACAAAAAAGGCTAAAAATGCTAATGACAAGTGGCTGCCTAACACAGGTTGATTGTCTGTATAATAACTTCACGAAGTTTAAAATAAATGACAAAAAGGTGGCATTTATTCCAGTGGCATTTTTCCACTTAACGGTGGCATTTTTTCCAGTGCATTCATTCCGCACACCGCGTTACAAAACATCCACAATATAGTCTTGATTAGCTACGGTGTAACAAATGTAACAATAACAAATGGAAGCTTACATTTTGTTGTTGTAATACATTTAAACAGCTTGCAGCATTTTGTCTTGTACTAAAACTTCTCTTTAAAACGCAATTCAAGTACAATTTATCGAGTGAATTGATTGTATGTCGTGTGAACTTTATGGAAGTCGCCATTTTTGTCTCACTGGCTATCGGAACAGGTGAACTGTCCGACCAAACTTAAAAGTACAAAAATGAGTCATGCAGGAAACACCACATACAGAACAAACACTCGCCCGAACAGCAACACAAGGAAACAGCAAATGTACATAGGTAGAAAAAACAACAAGAGACGCACAAAGACAAAACAAACATACAATAGGAGGAAGATGGAAGTACCGCCTTGGAACGGTCAGTGACAAAAGTCACCGGGGGTTTAAACCGGTTTATGGGCGCCCAACCTCACCCTTATTCCATCCCCATCCTAAAAGACAAACAGTGTAAATAAACGTATCCCCTCTCCGACTAATCTACAACAACCGCGACAGCAAATACAGTGGTAAAGTGCATGTATAACAAAAAAACATTTTATTGAAAATACTGTATCCACCTATCGCTATTGTACTCAATGATTGAGCTGCAAACAGAGTAACTGTAGAAAAGTAATAAAGGGTACGACAAAAATGAAATAGTACAGATATCCGACGTTCTCCTTCCATTTCTGGATTTAAGAGGTCGCCTTCATAGAGTACTAAACCTTTCTTGTCGGCGTACATGCAAAGAGGCCAGCGTGATTGCCAACTGTAAAAGGGTTCACAACCAAACATGCAGTATGTTGTAGTAATACAGGATCATATCCCTTTTTAATGAATTGTTTTATATATTTGATGAACAAAGTGAGAAAATGGGTATGTCCAATAATTTTACGAAGTTTGTAAATCACATCACCATAAAATTCCGGATGTGAAATACCGTGTCGCAAAAGTACCTTGAGATTACATTTGTACTTGCCAATAAGCGAGAGATTTCGATAGTAAAATTTAGAGAAAGTTTTTCTTAGTTTATGGTATCTATATCCTTGTTTAAGCAGTTTATCAGTTAAAATGAGATTTCGACTGTTAAAATCGTCAATAGATGAACAAGCTCTAGCAAAACGCATAAGTTGAGATATATAAACCCCGTAAGATGGAGCACGGGGAACATCCCCGTCAAGATGAGGAAAATTTACAATATTAAAATCAAAATCATCTCTTTTGTCATATATTTTAGAAGAAATCATTCCATTATTAATTTTAAGGTCTAGGTCAAGAAACGCTGCATAATTGTCGGACGGGTTAGCTTTATTCAATTTGAGTTCTTTAGGATAAATTGTAGGAATCAGAGCATCAAAGAAAGGGTTATCTAAGTTAAAAATATCATCCAAATATCGACAAGTTTTTTTAAGGTGGCGAGATAGTTTAACCCCCGGTATCGAAAAAAATCATATTTAAAACTACCTAGAGTCATTTTTTCTGAGCCTAGTTGGTTAGTTATATTAATTTATTTGATTATTTATCAGAAACATCGATAATCCTGTCAAAACCGACATTTGAAATCTATTTAAATGTGCCGGTTTGAATTTTTTCAAACAGCGATTTTGGACTAAACTTATTGTAATTGGCCAATATGTGAATCATTAGCATATCCAGGGAATCGTGTCACAGATTTTTTTTATAAAACTCTCCGTTTGGGAGTTACGCAATATTTTAGTTTTAAGACCCCTAAAATTCTGCCTCCCGCTACGTTTCTTTTGATTTTAGACGATGAAAGCAAGATATCAAAAAACTGTGACACGGATCCCTGGCTGAGAAAATGCTCTTTGATATGCCGCAAACCGCCCACAGGGGTCTGGACCGCTTCATTGGGGTCTATATGTACTATATAATAACAAGGGTTCCAACTAGCAGAATGGATATCCGTGGACCACGAGTACAAATATGACTGTAACTCTTGCAATTTAAATGATAATTTCGTAATTCTTTCGGCTATTGAAAGCCAATATATTTTTCTATCAAATAAATATAATCTTATAACGGTAATTTAACACTGATTTTCTCAAAATTTCACGTGTTTTTAGGGTCATTGACAAACGTTCGTTCACCCCGGTTTCACTATATCACAACAATAACCTGGCAATTTGCAGTTCAAAAAATGGCGTGAGTCAATAAAACGAATCAATTCTAACACCCACCTCCAATTATTTAGTTCCCAGCATCAAAAGAATGTTGTAAAACTAGCGAGTTTTGTCAGTTTGCTTCAAATCGTCGAGGAAGGAGCCATTGTACGTGACGTCACGGATTTTCCAATTTTTCCTTCGCTCATCCAATGAAATGGCTCCATTCAAATTTGTTGCAAAATGGCAGCATCCGAAATAGAAACATAACGACAGACGGAAAGGCCGCTGTTGCTAGTTGCTTATTTATTAAGAGGACAAAACAAATGGAGATTGGTGATATAATTGGGTTGTTTTATTGAACCACGCCATCGTTTGAACTGAAAATCGCCAGGTTATGGCTGTGATATAGTGAAACCGGGGTGAACGAACGTTTGTCAATGACCCAGAAAACACGTGAAATTTTGAGAATATCGTTGTTGGATTGATCATTGCGCGTAAGTTACCATGAGAAGATTATATTTATTTGATAGTAAAATATATTGGCTTTTAATAGCCGAAAGAATTATAAAATTATCACTGAAATTGCAAGAGTTACATTCATATTTGTACTTGTGGTACACGGATGTCCGTTCTGCTAGTTGGAACCCTTGTTATTATATAGTACATATAGACCCCCATGAAGCGGTCCAGACCCCTGTGAAACCGCCTATAATTCGGATATAAATTACAGAAGTTATGGTTGTTTGAAAAAGCCAACTTCTTTAAATTTGCATCTTTCAAAAACATGAAAAGGAATAGAAAGACCCCCATTTTGTTGTGTAATCTTATAATTATCTATAACTTTCAATCAAATTTATATCCAATGGAGAGCTTATAATATGTGTGATATTTTCCACTAATCTCCTCCCCCTTTCTTCCATCCGATCAATTAAAAAAGCTGATTCAATTGCCGGTTTCCCATAAATCACCCATCAGAAAGCTTATCTAGCCATGGGGCCTACATAGTTTGAGGCTACCGAGAGGGAAATGCGGATAAATAGCCGCCTATTGCTTTATCACGTATGTGCCCTAATTATCAATCCCCCCCCCCCCCCCTTGGTGCCCCTGATAAGCCTTCCTCGTAAATGGCTGACTAGCTAAGTCAGAGAAAAGTTCGATGGTAATAAAGTAAAAGGGGTTTATACGGCTTTTGTGGTATATTTTATGGTATTTCGTTAATGCAATGGATAAAAGAGACTAATGTCTATTCATTAATGCAAAAATATAAAAAATGATTTTTTTTGTGATTCTAACATACTGTGGAACCTTAATCGTAATAGTTATCTCCCGTTATACATAGAAGCACCATGTCAGCAAGCAGTGCACCAGTACACTGGCACTTGATCGAAAATGACCATAGTTTATTTATAGCAACTATTACATTATATGATATAACTATTATATTACACAACTATAGTTTGTTTCGATCAAATGTCAATTTGATGCACCAGTTCTACAACTTAGTTACAGGGGCCAATTATAACAGTATATATTTCCAAGACTTTTGTGTAGTTCATTAAAAAAAGTTGTTATATGGCATAATGGGTACAATTTATATATGATAATGCAACAACCTAAGGGATGTGTGAGAGATTAATCATTATAGTCCATCAGTAACATACTAGACTATAGAGATATAGAGTTCAAATACTGACCCAACTCTGGAAATTTCTGAGTTATACTGTAATATTGTCATGTAAATATAAGAATTAACAGCAGGCTAAAGGCACGCACCTTTAATAAGGAAATGACCATTTAGAGTGTATCAACTGATATTATGTTATACAATGTATATTCTAACACGACTCTGGATGTACGGCATATAAACAAAGAATACCGAGAAACGTGTTTTAATCCGTGGTAATGAACTGCACGTGCTGCATTTCCATCCGCTGGTCCACCCCCATGCGAAATTCTGTTCCATGTTCAGATCACACACAGTCAAAATGTAATTTCACGTTTCTAAATAAGTAAACACGATGATTCTGGCATAGAGGTTGCAGACATGGTTTTTAAAATGGTATAGTTGTTCGCTTCGATGTGAATGGTGAAGCATTTTTTACTTGGAATTGTTATTTTCTGGGACCCGTTTTCTGTTGAGACTTGGTCCCTTACTCGTACAACGTAATGGGTGAAAGTCGTGTAGAGTAAATGTAACGGCAAAAATGGCGTAACACTGTCAACGCTTCCGGGTTCGCCGTATTCTCCGGGAAAAGTATTTTTTATTAAAAAAAATAGTCGTGTTAGAATCGAAATAACAAATTCGTAGCTGCGAATTGTCGTGCATTAGACCACAGTTAGTCGTAGAGATGTGGTTAATTAGATAACTCGGCCTAAAGGTCTCATGATCTAATGACTCCACATCTCAACTCCTAACTGTGATCTAATGTGCGATAATGCACAGCTACACATGTGTTATTTCTTAAATGCGTGCTATCAGCTTTTTGACTTGCCCAATCAAGCTTATTTAACCAAAAAAGATGAGTGGTGAGTACAACAAATGGAAACAAAGGAAATGCGTGTGGCGGCGATAAGAATAGGTTAACACTCGCAGAAAATGAAACCATCGGATTTCATTTTTATTTTTTTCGATTTTTTTCTCAGATGTATATTTATTTTAAAAAAATCCGGAGATTCAACAAAAATTCCGCAGATCCTAAGACCTGATGAAAAATCCGGACATTTAGGGAATATATGTATTTCCAGGTTTCTTAACCTCTCACCTTTTCTTTACTAATACTCCCGACATGCACTTTCCTGACTGTACGTAACACTCGGAAGAGGGGTAGTACACGAAGATAGATATATGGAGAGTTTGGCAAACTCTTGACAGTGATTTGATTGGATCAGAGACATATGTATACATACATGTATGTATATATCTCTGATTGGATGAACTACAAAGTACAAACATGAGTCATGCAGGAAACACCACATACAGAACAAACAACCGCCCGAACAGCAACACAAGAGCACACAGCAAATGTAAATAACTATCAAAACATAAAGAGACACCAAAAGACAAAACACACATACAATAGGGGGAAGATGGAAGTACCGCCTTGGGGAATAACGGCCATGTTTGTATCAACATAAATGTTTGAGAATTCTTGTCTCAATTTTGATGAGTGACAATCTTTGACCATGCCTTAAAAAAACTACTGTCTTCACATAAAGTCACATTGTATTGCAAAAAAGGCGGTGATATAGAATATGTCAAACGTCTTGCACTGGCTGTTGATACGGTTAATGTAAGGGACGTAATCCCCGTGCGGAGTTTTGGCGTTTACTGATCAAATAGTCCGAATGTCATTGTCATCTAAACGCTACTTGCAAGCGTTTTGGGGGGACATTAACTACGCAATTAGTTGCTACAACAAAACAAAGATGGTACGTGTTTTGTCTAATTTTTGTTTTTTAAAAAAAAGGCGAAGCAACGAAATTTTATTATTTGACAATTTTGTAACAATGAATAACGATCCTTTTATCATTTCAGGCGAAGGCTACAACAATTAAAGAAGCTTTGGGGAAATTCGTAAGCATTCATTTATTCGTCCTCAGTTGTTAATTCGCATCACACTAGATTCGTATGCATCGATGGATTGTCTTTTTCACAAACAACGATGTAGAGCATGTTCTCGTGCAATTCTTACACATGTTGAACTTTTATCAACTTCTGTAAATGTCTGAACATTATTCTCTGTCTGAATATTAATAATGTAACAGGCAGGGTACAGGTACTGAGTGAAGAACAGTAAGCGGTTCGGATAGCTCAGCCGGTAGAGCACTCACCCTGTAAACGAGGGTTCCGGGGTTCGAACCCCGGTCTGGCTGCATGGTTTTTAAAAGTCCTGTTACAGTTCTTTTTACCAGCCGTCTGACAATCCATGATCTAGTGTTGAAAACTACATGACATTCTACGTTACTCAGTTTGCCCAGTGAGTCTATACTGTGACAAACAATTGGTACACACAACTTGACCATAAAAAAGCTCTTAGTCCCTACAATATGTACTAAAAGGTGCAAAGAGCAAGGTATTTCATGATTAATATGCAAAAGAAAGTATCAGATAAAATTTACTTTGCAGATCTCCAATGAACTAGATTTACAGGAAAATATGTAAATACTATTTTCAGAGATTTATGGCTTGAGTTGCTGTAAAAACAGCAATTTAACCTGTTTAAGGTTATAGGGTATCTTTGCCATTTAAGCTTATTTTCTGGGGGCTGCTGCTCATAACACCCGTTAATATTATATCTGGATATCAAATACAAGGTAAATCTTACCCGATAGTATATTGTAACAGTCAATGAAGCTAGTGCTGACATGAACCCTGTAATTAGCTGTCATGCAATTGTTTGGTTAGTCATTGACACTCTGACAACTAAGAAAAATTAATTTTAAATTCATGTAAAAAATAATTCATTCATGAATAATAATAAAAAGAATTTTGTAGTGACACATTGACAAGGGAATATATGGCTGTAGTAAAAACTGGTAGAATCAGATTTATATTATAAGTAAACAGAGCAGACCTGGGATCTACTGTTTGAAAAGGCATAAACATGTCCATAAATTAAATAAAGTATTAAACTACTTTTACAGAATAAAATAATTCAAAATGTTAATCAAAAGACATTTGAAAAAGATGAGTTTTATTTAGAAGCACTAGTTACGTAAAAGCCAAGTAAAATTAGTTACATGAACTCTTGTTTCTGTTTTTTGAATATCAGCAATAACAGTATATAAATAAATGATCATATATAATATGACATGACTGTTTTCTGATACCCACATTGAGACATTCTTTGAGTCCACATTAAACACACATACTTTATTTTCCTGTTCTATATTCATTACAAATTTCAATACCTTCTGAATATTCATGGACACAATAGTTATAATGAATAAATGAAATATGGATTGTGGAACTTTGTAGCCATTTTAGAAACTAAAGAAACAGGTCTATCAAATTCCACTAGCAAACAGAGCAGACCCTGATCAGATGGTGTAGGAGCCTTCTGATCTGGTCTACTCTGTTTGCAGATGAGTGAAAACACGTTTATATGAGGGAAAGGGTTAAATACGCACCTTTATTTATGGCTCTAAGATGAGAGCTACTTAGAGTACTGAACATTAATTTTCTTTTGAAGGAAGAAGCTAAAGGATGCAAAGCCAATGAAGCAGCAAAGGTTGAAATTTATGGACAAATACCTCCCATTGAAAAGATGGATGCATCTCTGTCAACTCTTGTGGCTTGCAAGTAAGTTGTGAAGACAACTGAAATGAATGGATGTAGAGTAAACGTCATTATTAATGCCCTGTCCCTAAGTAATGCCCCCTACTTCAGCCCAAAAACATATGTCATACAGGAGAATATATAATATTGAGTTATAGACTCTTAACCCTTACTCCATGAATGTTCATGTAAGAAATAAGGACATCACGAATATTAATTAGATTAACCCTTTCCTTGTTCTATATTTATTCCAAATATCAATACCTACTCATAATTTTAAATTCATGGACAAAATAGTTATAATGAAATATGGAAGGCAGAATATTGTAGCCATTTTAGAAAGTAAAGAAACAGATCTATCAAATTCCAATAGCAAACAGGGCAGACCCTGATCATACATCTCCTATAGGAGCCATCTTATCTGGGTCTACTCTGTTTGCAGATGCGTGAAAAGGTGTTTATATATCGGCAAGGGTTAATTACTGAACAGAGCAGAGAGTAAAATATTTAATTCATTGATCAACTTAATCTTTGTGAAAATCTGATTCAATCTTGTAGAGAAAGAGAACTGTAACATCTAGTTTGAAATAAAAGCAGGAAATAATTTTAGCAGACAACAAATTATTCAGCATGCTAAAGATGATTTTCTTACACAAATATTCAAGAAATGAAGAGTTAACCCTTTACTCCATGAATATTCATGTAAGAAATAATGACACCATGAATATTAATTAGATTAATTGTTATACTAGCAAATGGGCATGGCATATTTGGTCATGGTAGAAACTGTTCATATCTATATTACATCATACGCAAACAGAGCAGACCCTGATCAGATGGCTCCTATGATCTTGGTTTACTCTGTTTGCAAAGGCATAGTTATGGAGCTAAGGTTTAAATGTTTGGCAGATGCCAAATCTTGTTAAAAAAAACCAATACAGATAACTGTTTTTTTCTTTGCAGACAACTCTCCCTGTCAACAAACACCATTGAGAAGATTGCTAATCTTAATGGACTCAGTAAGTTCCAAGGACTTTCTCTAAATGTTAGAAATACATGTAATGACATCATGAATATTTATTAGCTGATTTTTTATAATGGCATATGTACACAGGATATTTTGTAATTGGTTAGAAACTGTAGAATCAGATTTATATACTTTCATAAGCAAATAGAGCAGACCCTGATTAGACAGCTCCTACAGGAGCAGTCAGATCTAGGTCTACTGTTTGAATAGGCTTGAAAAGGTGTTTACATGAAGGAGAGGGTTAACCTCATCGATGCTAGTGGTATATATTTAAAAGTTTATTTAAACAGCCTATGCAAACTATATTGTATAACAGAATAAATTTGAGAGTTGCAGAAAACATTTTTAGCTCACCTGGCACAAAGTGCCAAGGTGAGCTTTTGGGATGATCCTGTGTCCGGCGTCGTGCATATGTACATCGTGCGTACGTGCGGGCGTCAACAATTTACTTAAACATCTTCTTCTCTGGAACCACAAAGCCAAGAGCTTTGATATTTGGTATGTAGCATGATGTAATGGTCCTCTACAAAGATTATTCAATTTATGTCCCCCGGGCCAAAAATGGCCCCGCCCTGGGGCTTATCAGTTTTTCATAGGAAAATCTTTAAAAATCTTCTCTGAAACTGTAAGGCATAGACCTTTGATATTTGGTATGTAGCATGATGTAATGGTCCTCTACAAAGATTGTTCAAATTATGTCCCCCGGGCCAAAAATGGCCCGCCCCGGGTCTTATCAGTTTTTCATAGGAAAATCTTTAAAAATCTTCTTCTCTGAAACTGTAAGGCATAGACCTTTGATATTTGGTATGTAGCATGATCTAATGGTCCTCTACTAAGGTTGTTCAAATTATGACCCCCAAGACAAAAATGGCCCGCCCTGGGGCTTATCAGTTTTTCATAGGAAAATCTTTAAAATCTTCTTCTCTAAAATTATAAGGTATAGACCTTTGATATTTAGTATGTAGCATTATCTAATGGTCCTCTACCAAGATTAATCAAATTATGACCCCCGGACCAAAAATGGCCCCACCCTGGGGCTTATCAGTTTTTCATATGAAAATCTTTAAAAATCTTCTCCTCCAAAACTGTAAGGTCTAGACCCTTGATATTTGGTATTTAGCATCATCTAATGGTTTTCTACCAATATTGTTCAAATTATTACCCCTGGGCCAAAAATGGCCCCGCCCTGAGGCTTATCAGTTTTTCATATGAAAATCTTTAAGAATCTTCTCCAAAACTGTAAGGCCGAGATCTTTAATATTTGGTATGTAGCGTTATCTAATAGTTTTCTACCAAGATTGTTCAAATTATGTCCCCTGGGTTGAAAATGGCCCCGCTCCGGGGCATATCAGTTTTTCATAGGAAAGTCTTAAAAAATCTTCTTCTCTTATAATCCTCCGTCTCTCGTCCCTTGACATGCATCATGCAGGCCTTAACATTTAAACATATTCTTTTCTGAAACCACAAAGCCTACAATATTGATATCTGGTATGTACCATGATCATGGTCCTCTACAAAAATTGTTCAAGTTATGACCAAAAGTTTAAAAATCTTCTCTGAAACTGTAAAGCCTAGACATTTGGTATGTAGCATCCTTTAGTAGTTCTTTTCCAAGATTGTTCAAATTATGACACCTTAACAAAAATTGTCCCGCGCAAGATTACATGCAATCTGTCATTGAAATCATAAATCTGTTATGAACAGGTGAGCGATTAAGGGCCATCATGGCCCTCTTGTTTTTTGTATGCAATCATTGGTGAGCAAAAAAGATTTAAAGACCAGAACTTAGACCTCATTTTGGTGGAGAAGTTTTACTTAAGCTGTTATAGCTGTTATAATGTAGCTGTTTTGTAGCTGTTATAATGTACAATAAAACCCCTCTAAACTGGAATTCTAGTAAAGAGGAATTGAGATATGTTTAGGCAGGTGGCTGCTTAATACAGGGTGAAAGTCATGGAGAAAACTCCTAGAGGTTTTTCATCCTGCATTAAGCTGCCACCTGTCTCCCAGACCGATATTTACACAAATTTTAACAGCTGGTCTAGAGAGGTTTTACTGCAGCTGTTTTGTAGCTGTTATAATGTAGCTGTTATACTGTAGCTGTTTTGTAACTGTTATACTGTAGCTGTTTTGTAACTGTTATAATGTGGCTGTTATAATGTAGCTGTTGTAGTTGTTATTCTGTAACTGTTATAATGTAGCAGTTATAATGTAGCTGTTTTGTAGCTGTTGTAGTTGTTATACTGTAGCTGTTATAATGTAGCAGTTATAATGTAGCTGTTATAATGTAGCAGTTATAATGTAGCTGTTATAATGTAGCTGTTGTAGTTGTTATACTGTAGCAGTTATAATGTAGCTGTTTTGTAGCTGTTGTAGTTGTTATACTGTAGCAGTTATAATGTAGCAGTTATAATGTAACTGTTATAATGTAGCAGTTATAATGTAGCTGTTGTAGTTGTTATACTGTAACTGTTATAATGTAGCTGTTATACTGTAGCTGTTTTGTAGCAGTTATAATGTAGCTGTTTTGTAGCAGTTATAATGTAGCTGTTGTAGTTGTTATACTGTAACTGTTATAATGTAGCAGTTATAATGTAGCTGTTTTGTAGCTGTTGTAGTTGTTATACTGTAGCTGTTATACTGTAGCTGTTATAATGTAGCTGTTATAATGTAGCTGTTATAATATAGCTGTTATAATATAGCTGTTTTGTAGCTGTTGTAGTTGTTATACTGTACCTGTTTTGTAGTTGTTATACTGAAGTAGCAAATAGTGTAGATGTAGTCAAAACTGGTTCTTAGAAAAAGTTCAGTCATGGTCTGTACTGTTTGCCTAAGTTTGTTTGGCTGAAAACCCTTTTTTCAGAGACACCTTTTGATACCTTTGTAAACAGAGTAGACCCAGATCAGATAGCTCCCGTAAAATATCTGTAAAGCTGTATGATCTCATTACACAGTTCTTCCATGGCAAATATTCCCCTTGATAAGATGATATTCAAACTTTATAAAGCCATACAGCATTACATAAATATTAATGAAGGATAGGATTAACCCTTATTCAGGTAACCACAACCTGAGTTGCATTTACAAAAACTTAAATCCAGATGAGACGCCAAGTAAGTTGGCATTTTATCAGGATTCAAGCTGTTTGACACTTTATCAATAGTTTCTTAAAAGCTTGTGTCATGACACTTTATCAATAGTTTCTTAAAAGCTTGTGCCATGACACTTGATCAATCGTTTCTCAAAAGCTTGTGTTATGTCACTTGGTCAATAATTTCTCGAAAGTTTGTGTCATGACCCTTGGTCTACAGTTTCTCAAAAGTTTGATTGACAAGGATGTAGGCAAAATTGCACCAGATCCATATTTGAGCAAACATTTATTTTCACAGAGGGGAAAGGGTTAACCCTTTATTTCATGAATATTCATGTAAGAAATAATGACCTCATAACTATTCATAGATTAATTTTTTAGCTCGTCTGTTTTGAAGAAAAGTCAAGCTATTGTGATCACTGGGTCGTAGGCGTTGCCATCGTTGTCGTCGTCATGCAATTTTTTTTAATGCAGCTCATAACTTGAAAAGTATAAGAGGTATCAACATGAAACCTCATAGGTTAGTAGATCTCATTAAGGGGAAGGCCCATTACACAAGAACCATCACTCTTGATTTCAAAATTTTGGAGTTACGGCCCTTTATTTTATTTTCAATTTTTTTTAAATTTAGCTGGACAAGCACCAAATCAGACGAGCGTTGGCGCTGCATGCGGCTCTTGTTATGACAGGACATTTGGCCATGGTAGAAACTGCAGAATCAATTCTATATTATATCATAAGCAAACAGAGCAGACCCTGATCAGATGGCTCCTGTAGGAGCTGTCTGATCTGAGTCTACTCTGTATGCAAAGGCGTAGAAAGGCATATTTATGGAGAAAAGGGTTAAGATAATGCTATTATGTGCTTGAATGCTAATGAGGCAAATCACTGTGTTTCAGAGAATCTGAAGATATTGTCACTGGGAAGAAACAACATTAAATCTTTAACAGGGCTGGTAAGTTCAATATACTGTATTCCTAACTGAAATATAAACACAAATGTCAAATATTCCAAGGATATACTCTGATTACTCTAAGTACATGTATTTGGACAATCAGTCGCCCTTCTCTACCACCTTGTATTGTTTAACCTTTTCCCTGTTCAGCATTCGTGTAAGAAATAATGACATCATTTATATTAATTGGATTAATGTTTATAATAGGGTATAAATACAGGAAATTTTGGCACAGACAGAAATTGCAGAATTCAGTCTGTATTATACCATAAGTAAACGGAGCAGACCCTGATTAGACGGCTCCTATAGGAACTGCCTGATCTGGGTTTGCTCTGTTTGCAAATACAGGAAAAGGCATTTTTTAGCTTGTCTGTTTCGAAGAAATCACGAGCTATTGTTGTAACTCCGGCGTCCGCATTGTCGTCGTCCGAAATCTTAACATTGACCATAACTTCTTCAATTTTTCATTTACAACCTTAATTTTTGGTATGCATGTTCATCTTGACAATGACGACAGACGAGCGTTTGCACCCACTTGCGGTGCTCTTGTTTTTAGGGAAAGGGTTACTGATGCAGTAACAAATAGTGAAGACCTTCATCAAACGACTCATTCAGGAGCTGTTTGTTGAACTATGTTCTATGTCAACAAACAAAAACTCAGGCCATTAAAAGGTGTGTTTTTGTAATAATTTACCCTTTGAAAGCAAAAAGAGTATACTTGCAGATATAAATAATACAGGCCCAAATCAGAGGATTCCTTTTAGAGTACTTTGACCATGGTTTGCACTGTTTGATACTGAAATCTTCTCACAAATTCAAGCATTTCATATAAAACGGACTCTATCATTAACCCTTCGCTTGCTATTCACGTCAGTATACCTACCTGTAAATAGTGAAGACCCAGATGAATTCCGTTCGACATGAATATTTGTTATCACTGGGGCATGGTTCCCATGTATTACTTTTTTAGATCACTTTCGACATTTAGGAGTTATTGCCCTTTTATACGCAAAAATGACATATTTTTTCCGTCCAATGCCATATCTCTGTAACGGATTGACATAATTCAATTAAACAAGACATGAATATTTGTTATTACTGAGGAATCGTTCCCATGTGTTACCTTTCCAAATCGCTTGTGGCATTTAGGAGTTATTGCCCCTTTATACGCAAAAATGACATTTTATTCTCGTCCGATGCCATATCTCTATAACGGATTGATAGAATTCAATGAAACTCAACATGAATATTTGTTATCACATGAGCATCGTTCCCATGTATTACTTTTCCAGGTCACATGTAACATTAAAAAGTTATTGCCCTTTGATACGCAGAAATCATATATTTTTTCTGTCCAATGCAATATCTCTGTAAAGGATTGATAGAATTCAATGAAACTCAACATGAATATTTGTTATCACTGGAGCATCGTTCCCATGTATTACTTTTCCAGGTCACATGTAACATTAAGAAGTTATTGCCCTTTGATACGCAAAAATCATATATTTTTTCCGTCCAATGCAATATCTCTGTAAAGGATTGATAGAATTCAATGAAACTCAATATGAATATTTGTTATCCCCCTGGCCTCATTCCCATGTATTACTTTTTCAGATCACTTGTGACATTTAGGAGTTAATGCCCCTTTATACGTAAAAATGACATATTTTTTTCCGTCCGATGCCATATCTCTGTAATGTATTGACATAACTCAATGAAACTAGACATGAATATTTGTTATTACTGGGTCATTGTTCCTATGTATTACTTTTCCAGATTGTTTGTGGTAATTAGGAGTTATTGCCCTTTTATACGCAAAAATTACATATTTTTTTCCGTCGGATGCCATGTCTCTGTAACAGATTGATAGAATTCAATGAAACTCGACATGAATATTTGTTATCACTGGAGCATTATTCCCATGTATTATTTTTCCAGGTCACATGTAACATTAAGAAGTTATTGCCCTTTGATACGCAAAAATCATATATTTTTTCCGTCCAATGCAATATCTCTGTAAAGGATTGATAGAATTCAATGAAACTCAATATGAATATTTGTTATCGCCTTGGCCTCATTCCCATGTATTACTTTTTCAGATCACTTGTGACATTTAGGAGTTATTGGCCCTTTATACGTAAAAATGACATATTTTTTCCGTCCGATGCCATATCTCTGTAATGTATTGACATAACTCAATGAAACTAGACATGAATATTTGTTATTACTGGGTCATTGTTTCTATGTATTACTTTTCCAGATTGTTTAAGGTAATTAGGAGTTATTGCCCTTTTATACGCAAAAATTACATATTTTTTCCGTCCGATGCCATGTCTCTGTAACAGATTGAAAGAATTCAATGAAACTCGACATGAATATTTGTTATCACTGGAGCATTATTCCCATGTATTTCTTTTCCAGGTCACATGTAACATTAAGAAGTTATTGACCATTGATACTCAAAAATCATATATTTTTTCCGTCCAATGCAATATCAGTATATGTAAAGGATTGATAGAATTCAATGAAACTCAATATGAATATTGGTTATCGCCCTGGCATCATTCCCATGTACGTGTATTACTTTTTCAGATGGTGTGCGGCTTTTAGGAGTTATTCCCCTTTGAAACACAAAAATCATATATTTATTGCCCTTAATTATCCCCTGCTGAAAGCAGAGGGATACTGAATTGCATTCAATACTGTTTTGCATTAAGTACTTGAATATGCTTTATACAGCTTTCATATTCAAACAGTGTCAAGATAAAATAGTCCTTATGATTCAAACAGTTCAGAAACAGATCAGCAACCACATCACCAATGCAACACCCAATCCGATATGTAATGATTCACTATATCAGAATAAACTGTATAGTATATACAAACTACAACTAATGCAAAAAGTAGTAGACTGGATCAGATGCCACAAAGGAGATGCGGCAGCCAGTCTAGGTCTATACTTTTTGTAATACAATAAGGCACATTTCACCTTGCTTGTGGCTCATTCAGTATCAAAACATGTACACTATTATTAAAGATTGCCATAGAAAGCAATAATTTGGCCCAATACTCATAAAGTTGGTCAAAATATCTATCTATTTAAGGTATTGGTATGTATCAAAGGCAAGTAAAACCTGGTTGAGCGATCCAGGGCTATCATAACCCTTATGTTTTAAATTGATTATCTAAAGGTCCCCCGCCATTGTTTGCCATTCTACTAGGTAATACCTTTGGCAGGGGATATCAATTCTATGAATTTGCTTGTTAAGTCTAAAAGATCTTGGTACTTTATATGATATTGATATGGTATTTTGGTTTTATAGGAAGCAGTTGGAGATACCCTTGAGGAACTGTGGATATCATACAACTTGATTGAGAAATTGAAGGGCATCAATGTTCTGAAAAAGCTGCAGGTAAAAGGGCTTGTAGTACACATCCATGTACAGTATACATAGTTCAAATTTGATATCTGGAATCAGATAACTAGAACTTCAGGATAACTTGAAGTATCGGTAAACATTCGGTCCTTCCAAAATTTACGATACAGATTTGTTCTAAAATGTATCACTATGCATATCTAGAAACACATATGATAGCTTAAAGAGGAAGCCCCTACAATGAGTGCATGTTTTCAATAATATCATAAAACTTGGTATTTGCTATGCCCAATCATCATTATTACGAAGATTGTCAATTTGAACTTATATCGAAAAATGCCCCTTTGATCCAAAATAAACCAATTTCATCAATACTTCTAATTTTTGTTCTACAACAAAGTATTATTGGCCTTTTCCGTTCAAATGTTCCGCATTTTGCCTATGATCACCCGATCTTTGTAACACTCTATTGTTACATAATGGCATTTCTCGGAAGTGGTCGGAGAGACGCAAACAGATAAGAAACTAAAACCCAATTGAATAAAACTGAAACATCGGGGAATAAAATCGGGATTGTCAATATCAAACACATGGTTGTCATTTTCAACATTTATTGGATAGAATATTTCCTTGTGATACACTACTTTTCAGCATATAAACAAACGATTTTTGTATATTTTAGGCATTTTTGAAACGTGTCAAATGTAGGGACTTCCCCTTTGATGCAGGTTGAAAGTAATGCTGAAAGCTCCTGCAGAGAGCTTTCAGCAGCATTTCTTTTGAATTGCATTAAGCTGTGAACTTGAATACATGTTCAGTTAAGAAATCAGGGTCCATGCTTATAAAACGTTTGGTTGAGTCTGAGTTCGTTCTCAAGTTTTTGATTGGTCAGATTTGAGCCTTTGGCTCAAATCTGACCAATCAAAAGCTTGAGAACTCAAATCTGACCAATCAAAAGCTTGAGAACGAAACTCAAGACTCAACTAAAAGCTTTATAAGCATGGACCCTGATGACTCTTATCTCTAACTAATTTGTATGGTCTGTTGAAGTTCGAAATAGCAAAGTTCAACTGAATACACGAAATCTCTTTAATCTTTTACCTCATGAACAATCATGAAAGAAATAATGACTGAAATTTTATAATGACTTTTGAACACAGGACATTTTGGCATTGGACAGACATTGTAGAATCAGATCTATTTTATTCCATAAGCAAATAAAGCAGACCCTGATCAAACGACCCCTACTGGAGCGGTGTGGTATGGATCTACTCTGTTTGCAATTGCATCGAAAGGTGTCTTTATCAGATAAATAGTTAATCCTGTACTCCATGAATTTTCATGCTTGAGAAAATGACTGCTTAACCCGTTACCTCATAGGCTATTTTTAGAAACCACCTCTTTGAATAAATCTACCGAAAAGGAGCATTAACTAGAGAAAAAGAAAATTTTAGAATTTTGTAGTTTGAAACCATTGTGATAAATAGAGCATTTGCTCCTATTGGAGCAAATGCTCTATTTATCACAATGGTTTCACAAAGTGACTTCTACAGAGTCGTCAAAAGTCATCAATATGAGGGAATGGGTTCATGCAGAATGGAAGTATTGCTGGAAGACCATTTTTGTGTCACCTGCCAAGAAGCAGTGTGTCACTTAGGGATCGCTTTTCTGTCATCTGTATGTCTGTCTGTCCATCACACTTTCTTTTGTTGGCTGTCATTTCTAAACTAATCATTATAGATCTTTCAAATTTCACATGTGTCTTCTTGTCATTGAGGACCATTTATGTAACTAAAAGGGCCGTCACACCATGACGTTCTGGTCAACGTTCTCTGAACGATTCAATCGTTCAATTTTTGAGCGTTCTAGAAAGATGGTGACACATCTGGTGTGTGATAAACGTGTACCTAACGCATGACTAGCGTGTGTCTTACGCGCGAGAAGCGTGTAACAGCGACCAAGTAAGATACCCCTGAAAACCATTAGCGTGTGCTGACGTGCCACTGGCGCACAACGAACAATTTGTGAACGTTAGACGAGCGTGTTGAGCGTGTGACTAACGTGTGAATAACGACAGAATAGCGTTTTGACGTTCGTTTGACTTTAGTCACACGCTGCGTGCGCTAGGGGACCCTTCAGCGGTCGTTGACAGGTCGCCATTGAGTCGTTCACTGCAAAGCAAACGATTAGTAACAACCAAGTAACGCTAGAGTAACGACTGACTAACGATATCCGAACGCGTGCAACGCTCATCGAACGTTAGTAAAACGTTCCATTAACGTTCTTAAACGTTCATCAGCGTTTAAAATTAAACGTTGAAGAACGCTGGTCTCAGTGAGAAGTTTTGTGCATGTTCAAAAAAAAATTCCGGACCAGCGTTCTTCGCCGATTCCCGGCGATCAACGACGTTCACTAGCGTTCACAAGCGTTCACACAACGCTGTTCTGGCGCTATTCCAGCGACCATGGGCGACTTCCAGTGTTTCCTCAAACGCCAGAGAACGCTGACCAGAACGTCATGGTGTGACGGGTTCATAAGGTCCATCACTCTGCATGCAATACTTTTCGAGTTATTCCCAGTTGTTCTGATTTTCGTCACACTCTTTTATTTTGGCTGTCATTTCTAAACTAGCTATTGTAGAGCTTTCAAATTTCACTTGTGTCTTCCTCTCATCAAGACCATTGATGTAACTAAGGTCCATCACTCTGCATGCAATACTTTTTTAGCTATTCCCCATTGTTTTGATTTTCTCACTCCAGCATATTAACAGTTTTTGTGTCAGTTGTGAGCAGGTGACACATATGTTCCCCCAAACACTCTTGTCTATGGAACAAAGAATTAACAGCAAGGCCGGTAACCTGGCCTCTGACCTGAGATTACAGTGAAGCCCTTCTAAACCGGACTTTTTAGTGTAATTGTTGGTCTTGGAGACAGATGGCTGCTTAACCCTTTCCCTCATATAAACGTGTTTTCACGCATTTGCAAACAGTGCTTATGGAATTTGATAGATCTGTTTCTTTGCTTCCTTAAATGCCTACAATGTTCTACCTTCCACATTTCTTTACAACTATTTTATCAATGAATATTCAGTAGGTATTGACTTTTGGAATAAACATAGAACAGGGAAAGGGTTAATGCTGGTTGAAATTCAAGCAGAAAGCTCCTAAAGGATTAACCCTTTACTCCATGAATATTCACATAAGAAATTATGACACCATGAAAATTAATTTGATTAATTTAATTGTCATAATAGCACATGGATATGGACCTTTTTGGCACTGACTGACACTGTAAAATCAAATCTATAGTATACCATAAGCAAACAGAGCAGATCCTGATCAGACGGTTCCTATAGGAGAAAGGCTTATTTATGGAGTAAAGGGTTAAACAGGTTTTGTCCAGGAGAGATGCAGAGTAGCTTATGTTCTTATCAGCATCCATGATGTTTGATACTCCTTCAATAGTTCTTCAAAGATTGACTGAATTGGAAAAATAGTCCTATTTGCACCAGATTCTTCACAGCAGGTAAGGGTTAATAGTAATGAATGAAAAATAGATACATGTATAAAATAATCAAATGGAAAAGAAGAACAAATCTTAACCCTTTCCCTCATATAAACATGTTTTCATGGATTTGCAACAGAGTAGACCCAGATCAGACGGCTCCTATAGGAGCCGTCTGATCAGGGTCTCCCCTGTTTGCTTTTGATATGATATAGGTCTAATTCAACAGTTTTTGTCAATCCATAGAATTTCTTTGAAAAGTCTACATTATAAAAATCAGCTTATTTATGATGTCATTATTTCTTACATTGAATTTTGAACAGGGAAAGGGTTAAGTCTACCTAACAGTTTTGTGTCAATGTATAGTTTTATATATTTTGCTTCTGATTACATTTAATCCTTTCCTTCATACAAATGCCTTTTCACACATTTGCAAACAAAGTAGACCCAGATCAGATGGTTTCTGTAGGAGTCGTCTGTCCAGGGTCTGCTCTGTTTGCTTATGAATCTATAATAGATCTGTATCCATGCTTATAAAACTTTTAGTTGAGTCTGAGTTCGTTCTCAAGCTTGAGAACTCAAATCTGACCAAACAAAAGCTTGAGAACGAACTCAGACTCAACTAAAAAGTTTTATAAGCATGGACCCTGGTGTACAGTTTCTACCCAAACCAAATCATGTGTTCATAATGTAACATATGGGGTTTTGTCCGCCTTGACACATTTGGCATTGGGGTTGTGTCCTATGGGGTATTGTCCTATGGGGTTACGTCCTACTGGGGTTACGTCCTAGTGGGGTTTTGTCCGTACCCTGTTCATAATACTTTATAAAATTCAGCTAATCAATATTTATGATGTCATTATTTCTTGCATGAATATTTAATATGAAAAGCTTTTAAACTTTTCTTGATGAATAACAGGTTAGGAATATTGACATCATCAGAGGTCCAGATAGGATGCATAAATTAAAACATTTTCAAGAATAACTCCCTTTACTTCTCCACCAAACCCTATACTGTGACCACTTTTTAGAATCTTCTCTTTGAGACGATTCAATATAGTGGTCACACTGTCACAGTATAGGATTTGGTGGAGAAATGATAGTTTTAGTATTTGGGTATGCACTTTAATCTGTAGCTCAGATTATGATATTTTATTAGCAGAATTTTATAACAGTGTTTGATAAATCTTTGGTAATTACAGAAACTGTAGAATCAGGTCTTATTATATTCAATAAGCAAACAGAGCAGACCCTGATATGACTCATGCAAGAACCATCTGATCTGGGTCTACTCTGTTTGCAAAGGCATCTCTATCTGATGAAGGGTTAGCACTTTTTCAGAATAATCACATGTACACTAGAACCTATCCTAATTGGCCATTTATTCATTGAACATAGGGAGTGCTAAAAGGCAGGTGGGTGCTTAATGCAGGGCAAAAGTAATGCAAAATGCTCCTATAGGAGCATTTTGCATTACTTTTGACCTACATTAAGCTACCACCTGCCTTACAGACCCATAATTTGACCACTACAGTGTTCCTTAAATTTGTTATTATTTTGAATATCTGCATAGGTTCTGTACATCAAAAACAACTACGTGAAGGACATGGTCGAATTCAACAAACTGGTAGGAGTGTACCGGGAGCTTGGATAACCGTTGGAAATATGTTGAACAGTAGATAACACCTAACAGAGTGTGGATTTTTAAACTACTTATGTCTGACAACCTTGTGAGGAGTGGATAGTAAGTGCGCTTTCCTAACAAAACTAACTGCATGTAAATTTATGATGACCTTTGCAAAGAAATATTTGGATCCAGATGAGGTGTCGACTATAACTCAGTGTTTCATCAGAATCAATTCAGCACTTTTAACTGATTTTTTTTAAGTAAAAGAAAATGATGTTTAGAATTGCAGGAGACAAAATGTTTTGCTTTAACCCGTTCCTCTGTATAAAGGCATTTTCATGCCTTTGCAAACAGAGTAGACCAATATTAGATGGCTCCTACAGGAGCTGTCTGATCAAGGTCTGCTCTGTTTGCCATTGACATGTGATATAGATAATAACTTAATGGATATTAATGAGCTGAATTTTTATAGTGGCATGTGAGCAAGGGAATGTTTTTGGCTCTGGAAGAAACGGTAAAATCATATCTGTATTATTCCATTAGCAAACAGAGCAGACCCTGATCAGATGGATCCTGCAGGAGCCATCTGATCTGGATCTACTCTATTTATATGAATATTTATGAATCTCTTCAAGAAGATTCTAGAAATGACAATGTTAGTATTTGAATACATGCCTATCTATTGCTCTGGACACGGGTATAATCTCCAGTTCTAACTTTCTGTGGATTTTAACCCTTCGCTTGCTGAATTTTAAAATACATTTCTCCTTCTTTACCCATGCCCTGTTGTATAATTACATATATATTCACTGTGTACAAGTATTTCGCTGTGCAATCATTGCTGTGGAGTGCACTGGTTGCACAATCAGCTGTCTCATCTGCAGGAGCTGTCTCATCTGGGTCTTCACTATTTACAGGTACGTATATTGACATGAATAGCAAGCGAAGGGTTAAAACTGGTACATGTGACTCACTTGCAGATTATAACGCATTTTTTTGTGACAATTTGTTTAACCCTTTACTCCATGATACATCATGTTAGAAATAATGAGATCATAAATATAAATTAGATTAATTGATATGATATCACATGGACACAATTATTTTTGGCCATGGCAGAAACTGTAGAATCTTATCTACATGTATATTATATCATAAGCAAACAGAGCAGACTTGGATCAGATGGCTCTTATAGGATCGGTCTGATCTTGGTCTACTCTTTTTGCATAGACATAGATAGAAAGGTGCATTTATTGAGCAAAGGGTTAATAGTTTTCAAAACTACTGATTACTTTGAGAATTTTAGCAGAGGACAATGACAATTTGGTAGGTAAAGATTACATCGTGTACCAGGAGTGTGTAACTGTAAAAAAACCCATGTATACATAGTACATTTTAGCCCTTTCCTCCATGAATATTAATGTAAGAAATAATGATGTCATGAATATTGATTATATTTATTTGTTATAATAGTATATGGGCACAGGTATGTGTAGCCACGGCAGAAACTGTAGAATCATATTCATAGTTTATCATAAGCAAACAGCAGACCCTGATCAGATGGCTCCTGCAGGAGCTGTCTGATCTGGGTCTACTCTGTTTGTGAAGGCATAGAAAGGCGTATTTATGGAGTGAAGGGTTAACTCTTTAGTTGATGAATATTCATGTAAGAAATAATGACATAATGAATATTTATTCGCTGAAATTTTATAATGGGATATGAATGTCAGATACTTTGGCCATGGCAGAAACTGAAGGACTAGATACAGATAGTTCCATAAACAAACAGAGTAGACCCTGGTCAGATGGCCCCTACTGGAGCTGTCAGATCTGGGTCTACTCTGTTTGCAAAGACATCAGAAATTGCAATTATTAGGTAACGGATCATGGGTATTAACCCTTTCCTCAATAAATACGCCTTTGTACGCCTCTGTAAAAGTCACCTGTTGAAACCGTTGTGATATATAGAACATTTGCTCCTATAGGAGCAAATGCTCTATTTATCACAATGGTTTCATATAACAAAATTCTAAAAATTTCCTTTCCTCTAGTTATTGCTCCTTTTCAGTAGATTTATTCAAAGAGGTTGGGTCTAAAAATAGCCTTTGAGGGAACAGGTTAATATAGTAACAAACGGAACATGTAACTACAGTTGAACTTTGATATCTCAAACTCGGATAACTTGAAGTGAAAGTTCGGTCCTTCCAAAATTCACAATACAGAATTGTTCTAAAATGTGTCGCTACACATATTTAGAAACACATGTGACAGCTTAATGCAAGTCGAAAGTACTTTACAGCTGCATGAAGCTGTGGACTTGGAAATTGTTCAGATTAGAAATCAGATGACTCAAAATCTATCTTATCTTGAAGAAATTTGTATGATCTTTTGAAGTTCAACTATACTATGTGCAGAGAAATAGTTAAGGGTGTGTATTTAAATATTAAAATCATCATTTCTCCAACAAACCCTATGTTATGACCACTCTTTAGAATTGTCTTGATGAGATAAAGAATGGTCTGAAATAGTGGAAAAAATAAAGATAATGAAAAATAAAGATGCTATACTTGAAAATGATTTAATTTTCACATCCTACCTATGTCTCTGTATGTGAATATAATGCATGTTTTTGCTGTTCTCATTTGGCTTTCTTATGGTGTGGATCATTTAACCCTTTACTTGATGATTTTTCATGTAAGAAAGATGACATCATAACTATCTATTAGATAAATTTATGTAATAGCATTATGAACAAGTGACTTTTGACCATGGCAGAAACTGTAGAATCGGATCTCTAGTATATTATTTCATAAGCAAACATAGTAGACCCTGATCAGACAGTTCTTACAGGAGCTATCTGATCTGGACATACTCTGATTCTACCCGGTAAAGGGTTAAGCAATCAGCTAACAGTATTTAACACTACATGTGTATACATGGGTGTGTTTAACCCATTCCCTCATATTGATGACTTTTGACGACTCTGTAAAAGTCACTTTGTGAAACCATTGTCATAAATAGAGCATTTGCTCCTATAGGAGCAAATGCTCTATTTATCACAATGGTTTCAAACTATAAAATTCTAAAATTTTCTTTTCTTTTCTTTTGTTAATGCTCCTTTTTGGTAGATTTATTTAAAGAGGTATCTAAAAATAGCCTATAAGGGAATGGGTTTATTTGTGTTGGCCATTTAAAATATAGTTGGCATATGGAATTAACAAAGTCTTCCTTTCAAGTGTGTCTGTGTATGTGCGCATAAAGAATAATAGGATAATAGGAAATTCAGACTGGACTTAAAATGTCAACTTGTGTCTTTCCATACTTCAAGTGAATTTATTATACCCCCGCAAATGAAGTTTGAGACAGGTTATAGGAGTAAGGGTGTTGGTCGGTCGGTTGATCTGTCTGTCCTTGGCACAACCTGGCACAAATCTTGTTTGCTTTGCAATCAAAGCAGACGAGCGGGGGTATTCCATCACCATTAGTGATAGTTTTGGTTTTAAACTTTGCAAACAGTTGATCCAGAAAACATGCTGAGAACAGGTAGCTGGTTCCGTGGTCAAGGTCACATTTTAAGGTGAGACTGGCAATTTGTCTCATTCCAAGTTTATGTCACCTATTCTGGTGTATTATTTCTGAAATATTAGATTTTCAAGTATTTACATTTATTTGTTTTTCAGTAATAATTTTCAATTTTTGTCATACTTCTGTAATAGATCCATGATTTCTTGGCATTATACTTTAGTGCCTGCTCTAAGATTGTCCTTTCTTTAGTGCCTGCTCTAAGATTGTCCTTTCTTGTTGTATTTATACCTGTAACACATATTATTTGTAGACGGATCTCCCATGTTTGAAAGCACTGAGCTTCATCGGGAACCCTTTAGGAGAACAGTGGATGGAGCAGGGCCAGGACTATTACAATGACATAATTCCACGCAAGCTACCCAAACTGAAAACCTTGGATGGTAAGCCAGAGAGACCATCACAACAATACTGTAGAATCTTAACCTTTTTATCTTAACACCTTTTCACACCTTTGCAAACAGAGTAGACCCAGATCAGATAAAGGGTTAAATCGGGTTAAGGAAGGACACATATTTCTTCCACCAGCTGGAAGATAGGGACTTGCTGATGGAGGATAAATCTATCTTCCATGTCACATGATGGATGGTGTTCACAGCATTTTATTTGTACTATGGTGACCTGATTTGCTAAATAGTGTAACTCCAGAGACGATCATAAGAGAGAATCAAAATAAAAAAACACTATTAACCCGTTACTCCACAAATACACCTTTCTATTCTATTGCAAACAGAGTAGACCCAGATCAGATGGCTCCTGTAGGAGTCCTGTGATGAGGGTCTGCTCTGTTTGCTTATCTTATATAGATATGATTCTTCTGTTTCTGCCATGTCCAAATCTACCTTTGTCCATGTGCTATTATAACAATCTGACTGACATTCCTGAGGTCATTATTTCTTACATTAATATTCATGGAGAAAAGGGTTAAAAGAGAACACTCATATGTTAAACATCTACAGCAGTTCATAAGGACTAGATGCAAGACAATATGCTTTTTAACCCTTTGCATGCTGGGTAATTTTGTCGTCTGCTCAATTGTCGTCTGCAGCATATTCATAAATATTAATTTTTGCTGTTTGCATAGGTCATTAGTGGTGGGAGAATCCGCCACTAGCATCCAAAGAGTTAATCTTTCACTCTACATAAACACCGTTTTATGCTTTTTGCAAACAGAGTACAACAAGATCAGATGGCTCCTATAGGAACACTCTGATAAGGGTCTGCTGTTTGCTTATGCTATAATATGGAACTGATTTCTTCAGTTTCTGTAAATGTTTTTCAGCCCAAAGAACCGGATCAATTGCATTTTTGAAGGGCAAGACCATCAAGAACTGTACTTTCTATTCTAATACAATATAATCTAAACATTGTCCATCTTCAAGATCACACACCTACAAGCTGAACAACCACACTATTCCAGTTGACTTTTATGTTTATACCTGTATGCGCAAGTACAGTTTATACCTGTATGCGCAAGTACAGTTTGTACATGTACACTACAGTAGAACCCCTCTAAACCGGAATTCTAGTAGAGAAGAATTTAGATACTTTTAGGCAGGTGGCTGTTTAATGCAGGGTGAAAGTCACTTAACGCTGACATTTATTTAGCATTAACCCATTCTTCCATACATACGCCTTTAGACGCCTCTGTAAAAATCACTTAATGAAACCATTGTGATAAATAGAGCATTTGCTCCTATAGGAGGAAATGCTCTATTTATCTCAATGTTTCAAACTATAAAATTCTAAAATTTTACTTTTCTCTAGTAAATGCTCCTTTTGGGTAGATTCAAAGAGGTTGGGTCTAAAAATAGCCTATGGAGGAATGGGTTAATGCAGGGTGAAAGTCACTTAATACTGACTTTCACTCAGCATTATCCCATTCCCTCATATTGACGACTCTGCAAAAGTCACCTGTTGAAACCATTGTGATAAATAGAGCATTTGCTCCTACAGGAGCAAATGCTCTATATATCACAATGGTTTCAAACTACAAAATACCAAACTTTCCCTTTTCTCTAGTTAATGCTCCTTTTCGGTAGATTCATTCAAAGAGGTTGGATTCAAAAATAGTCGATGAGGAAATGGGTTAAGCTGCCACTCGGATATTTACCTCCTATACTAAATTAAACGTCTGGTGTAGAGGCTTTTACTGTTCATTACTTTTTACCTCACCTGAGCAAAGCTCAAGATGAGCTTTTGGGACACTTGAATGTCCGGCGTCCGTCATCAACAAAATGCTTCTGAACACTCTAGTGGAGACAATTTTAGTGCAATCATCATGAAACTTGGTCAGAATGATTGTCTTGATAAAATCTCGGACGAGTTCGAAAGTGGGTTACGTGGGTTAAAAACTAGGTCACTAGGTCAAATAGTAAGAAAACCTTGTGGACACTCTAGAGGTCACATTTTTGAAAATTTAAAAATTTAGTTTACACTCCAGTGGCCACATTTTTGGCCTAGTCTTCCTCAAACTTGCTCAGAGTGTTTGTCTTGGTGATATCAAGGTTGAGTGTGATCATGGGTTGGGTGGGAATAAAAAGTATGTCACTAGGTCAAATCTTAGAAAAAATACTCTAGAGGGCACATTTTAGCCCAATCGTGATTGGTCAGAATCATTGTCTTGATAAAATCAATATACTAAATCTTTGAAAATCTTGTTCTGCAGAACCACTGCTCATGGTTCACTATCAACATTGTTCAAATATTGTCCCTAAGGTCAATATTGGCCCTACCCATGGGCTAGTAGGGCTACCCAGCAAAACTCTTGAATCTATGGTAATCAGGTGAGCGATTAAAGACCATCTTGGCCCTCTTGTTAAAAGAGGTTTGGTCTAAAAATAGCCTATGAGGGAATGGGTTAAGCAGCCAGATAACTACAGTGCATATCTGACACAGCCTGTGACAGGATGATCATCACGGGATCAGGACAAAAAATCTATCAAATATAGCAATATCTTACTCTGTGGATAAGTAAATCACGCTGACACTTGACAAAGCCTGTCTGTGCCATATTCTAACCCACTGGTGAGATATTCCCATCCTACATGAATATGCATTAATATTCTTTGTAATATAAATTTCAGGATTCCCGGTGATTCGTGACGATGTTGATGATGATGACGAGCAGCAGCAGCAGCAGTCATAATGGGAAATCCATCAAGCAGGAGGACAGGGCATCAGTGTGTCTCCAGTGCTATAGATAAGAAGTAGAAGTGATCTTTCAAACTCTCATTCTTTCAGCCAAATCTCATCTTATTGGGACTTATTAGAATTGTTTGAGAGGCGATTTAAAGGACTTTACCGTTTGTTCATTCATTAATTGGTCACTATACATCTGTTGTGCATCTTTGATATCCAAGCTTTATGAAAACAGAGTAGACCCAGATCAAACAGCTCCTACAGCAGATATCTGATCAAGGTCTGTCCTGTTTGCTTATATTATATATCTCTGATTCTGTACTGTATCCTTATATCTTTAACCCTTTCCTTCATATAAATGCCTTTTCACACATTTGCAGAGCAGATCAGACAGTTCCTCTAGGAGTCGTCTGATCAGGGTCTGCTCTGTTTGCTTTTTGACATGATATAGATCTGATTCTAGTTTTTGTCAAAGCAAAAAAATGTCCTATATAACGTTTACATTATAAAAATTAAGCTTATAACTATTCATGATCTCATTATTTCTTACATGAATACTGAACAGGGAAAGGGTTAATATAATTATTAATATACGTGTATATTCATAATGAATATTTATCAGGTAAAAGGTCAAACAAAACAACCTTGTACATTTGACTATTGTTTACAATTAACGTACCCAATGAAGGTGTCATAGATTTGTTGTCATGTAATAAATACTTAAGTATTATATGACTATTGTTTTGTATTCTTGACATTTCTTCAACTTTGACGATATCTACCAAGACACCAAATAACCGTTTAATTCTTTGCACGCTAGCGGCAAAACTGTGATTACCTGTTCAAACAGTTTGGATCCAGATGAGACGCCGCATAATGCGGCGTCTCATCAGGATCTAAACTGTTTGCCATCTTGATCATATTTTTGCAAAGAAATTAGAGAAAAGTTATTTTAAGAATTGAAGCAGACGACAATTGTTGCAGACGAAAAATTACTTAGCATGCAAAGAGTTAAATACAGGGAGCTCCTAGATAACCATTAACCCTCACCATTTGGCACCTTTGAAAACATAGTAAACCCAGGTCAAAGATGGCTCCTGTTTGCTTAATAAATAATATAGTTAATATGAGGGCTGTTCCAAAATTAATGTCAGTGTAGTTTTATTTCGTGCCAATTGTGCAATGTGTGCTCAAAACCACCTTTTGTCGATAGAGTGATTTCTTTATACATGTAGCTTATTCATTATACGAGGGGTGTTCCAAAAATAATGTCACTTGCATCGGTGCTCATATAGCGGAAGTGCTTTTGTTCATTTTAATTTGCTCTGCCCTTCAAAATACTCTCCGCCAGCCAGAATACACCTTTTTAGCCGGTCAATCCATTTTGGAAGCATTTTTCATACTCTTCAATGGGGACACCCATCAGACACTGATAAACAGCAGATCCAAGGGCATTTCTCGAATTGTATCTCCTTCCAGATAAATGATATTTAAGTTTTGGAAAGAGAAAATAGTCGCAGGGGGCCAAGTCTGGCGAATACGGAGGGTGCGGAAGGACGGTAACCTTCTTTGACTCCAAAAAGTCAGTCACAATACGTGCCTTGTGAGCGGGTGCATTATCATGCAAAAGTCGGACATACTTAAGTCCTGTTTTGGGGCAGCTACTTTTGTAGTAGTTCTTCAATTTTCTCAGAACAACGTTTTTATAGAACTTGCCTGTGACCGTTCTGCCTTTTGGCACCGGGATTTGAATAGCTGGACCCTTATTAGTGAAAAAAATAGCATACAAAACCTTCTTTACCGTTCGTATTCGTTTGGCAATACTTGGGCGTCTGGCATTTTTAGTGGCCCATATTCGGTTGGAAACCTTCCGCTTTGGTTCAAAATAATACACCCAGGTCTCATCACCAGTGACTATATTATCAAAAGCCTTTTTACTATATTTTGGGTACATTTTGAGAAGTTTTTTTGCCATTGTTACACGCGTCTTCTTTTGCTCATCCGTTAACAAATGGGGTATCCATCTTGCATTTATCTTTCTAACTTTTAGGTGTTTCTTCAAAATTGCATGAACTCTTGCTAACGACAAGTTTGTCATTCGAGCCAATTGTCTTACGGTGAATCGAGCATCAGTTTTGAGGATATTTCTGATTTTTTCTATGTTACCTTTGGTCGTAGTTGTTGCAGGACGACCTGGGCGAGCAGCATCTTTCAATTGCTGCTGCCCAGCACTAAATTTAGCTACCCACCTACAAACAGTCCTGTGGGACATTTGACCCTCCCCATAAATGTCACACACCTCGCGGTGAATATCTACAGCCTTTATGCCGAGTAATGACCTACCTTTTATATAGGCCCTAATTTCAAGAACATTTTCAGCTCGTTTTCCTGTCATTTTGTGTATAGTCTAACGAATAGGCTATGAAACGATGTACACTGTACCGAGGCAAGTGAACGTGTGGACGAGATATTTACCTGTGTCACGAGCCAGTGATCACTCGATCGACACGTGGTGGTTTTGTGCATGAATTGCACGATTTCCGCGAAATAAAGCACATATGACATTATTTATGGAACACCACTCGTACTCTACACAAAGTTACTGGGAACATGCTTGAAATTAGGGCCTATATAAAAGGTAGATTGCAACTCCGTATAAAACCTTGACATTAACCATGAGGTATACAATATCTATTGGGAGGACCAAATGTCTCACAGGACGATTTGCACGTGGGTAGGAGTGGGCAGCAGCAACTTAAAAATGATGTTTACACAGGTCGCAATACAACAACAACTTAAAGTAACATCGAAACAATCCACAATATCTTAACCCTTCGCTTGCTAATCGCGTCAATATACCTACCTGTAAATAGTGAAGACCCAGATGAGACCGCTCCTGCAGGAGCTGTCTCATCAGGGTCTGCACTATTTACAAGTTGATTGTGCAACCAGTGCACTCCACAGCAGTGATTGCACAGCGAAATACTTGTACGCAGTGAAGATATATGTAATTATACAACAGGGCATGGGTAAAGAAGGAGAAATGTATTTTAAAATTCAGCAAGAGAAGGGTTAAAAACAGATGCCCGATTCATAGTCAGACAATTGGCCTGTTGACAAACTTGTCGGTAGCACAAGTTCATGGTATATTGAAGAAGCATTTACAAGTTAGGAAAAAAATGCAAGATGGATATCCCATTTGTTGACAGATGAACAAAAGAGGACCCATGTAGCAAATGCAAAAAAAAAACTACTGAAAATGTACCCAAAATATAGCTAAAAGGCTTTAGACAATTTAGTTACTGGTGATGAGACCTGGGTGAAAGAGTTCAAACTGAATTTGGGCCACCAAAGATGTGAGACGTCCAAGTATTGCCAAACGAACACAAACGGTACAGAAGGTTTGGTATGTAATTTTCTTTGATAATAAGGATCCAGTCATGCAAATTCTGGTACCAAAAAGGCAGAACAGTCACAGCAAAATTCTATAAAAATGTACTAAGAAAACTGAAGAAATACAAAACCCGCCGACCCAAAACAGGACTTAACCCTTTCCCATAGATAAACGTGTTTTCACGTCTGATCTGGGTCTACTCTGTTTGCTAATAGAATTTCAAAGATCTGTGTCTTTAATTTCTAAAATGGCTACAACTTTCCATCTTCCATATTTCATTATAATCATTTTATCTATGAATATTCAGTAGGCATTGAAATTTGGAATGAACACAGAACAGAGAAAGGGTTAAGCACCCCAGACTCTTGCATGATAATGCACCTGCTCAGAAGGGGCACTCCTTGTGACCGAGTTTTTAAAGTCAGAGAAGGTTGGGGTTCTACCACATCCTCCATTTTCGCCAGGCCTGGCCCCCTGTGACTATTTTCTGTTTCCTAAACTCAAATATCATCTATCTGGAAAGAGATACAATACGAACAATGCTCTTTCTTAGATCTGCAGTTGTCGGTGTCTGATGGGTGTCCCCATTGAAAAGTTTGAAAACTGCTTCCAAAAGTGGATTGACTGGCTAAAAAGCTGTATTCAGGTACATGGATAATATTTTGAAGGCCAAAGTAAGTCAAAATGATTATAACATTTGCAGTAAAGTAGAAACAATGCAAGTGACATTAATTTTGGAACGGCCCTCGTATTTATACATGTAGTCTACAGTTTCTGCCATGGTAAAACAAAAGTGGTTCATGATACGGAGCACTTACAAAACTCCTGCCCGCAATCACAAAATGAAGCATGTACATATTAAGTTGGTTAGGGTCAGTAAGTTGATTACAGAAGTGAATACATACAAAACACTGCATTAAAATTACCTTATTTGAACCTTTAGCCTGCTATGGGCGGATGAGTGAATACCTATGCAGACAATTTGAATTCAGATGAGACGCCAAGTAACTCGGTGTTTGACACCTGTTTGTCTACCTGTTTGGTAGACAAGTTAATTATAGCTTGAATTTTGAAAATGTAGTAGGTGAAAAAAAAAATTTGGTAAAAATAATTTGCTCAGCAGGCTAAAGGTTAAATAGCCTCCAGTTTCTCTGATTCAATATGCCTTATAAGTGTTGACATTTTCATAGTTGTCCTTCAGATCTTATCTCCATATTAAGGTGGTAGTATAAATTATATAAAATTATTTGAAGTAAATATCTTATGAAATAAAAGAAAGTTATGACCATACTCATATTTGCAGATTTTATAAAGTGCAAGGGCCGTAACTCTGCAATGACAAAATGAATGAACCTCAAAATCAACTCGGCTTCAGTCTGAAGTTTCGTTTATATCCTAAAATAGTTTTCCAGGGAGAAATCAGTGTTAACCCTATCACTGCAGAGCATGACTTGACTGAAATAAGTACACAGTTTGGATTCTGATCTAAAGCATATGTAACTTTTACAGAAAACTAAAACAACTTTCAAAAATAAATTTGGGGGGAAACAAGTTTGTGTGGCAGCCCAGTTATTCATGAATATTCATGTCTGCTGCACTATATAGTTTGGGATTTGTGCTAGCTTGCGACCGATACACATGCCTGAGTCGACCATTCTGCCGAATATGTATGTACTGTTCGGTGGGTGGCTTCGCTTCTAAACCCTCTCACAAGTTTGTACTGTGCGGGTGGTAGGTTGGGTTTGAAGATCATGGTCTTCCTCCCCCGATGGGTGCTGGGGTTGAAGTGAGGGTGTGGTGGCTGCCACACGTTTTGGTCTTCAATGGCTACGAGACTTACGGGTTGCAGCTAGCATGATGCATAGGTCTACATGGGGTTTTCCGCAAGCGAACGCAACCAATCCGCCACACTGACTATCCATGTACATGTAATCCACTTCTCAAATTAAATCGGGTATTTAATCTTAGCTTGTGTATTCATTTTAACCTATTTGCGATAATTTAACTACCTAGTTTTCTCAATCTAAAATGAATGTTTGTTACTTATTTCCCCAAGCACTATTTATACTGTACTGAGACTAGGGGTCAATAATGACATAACACCCACTGTCCAGCTGGCTACCTCTGAAACCTTTAAACTAGTTTCTTATGTGAAGAAGTCTATTTCAAAGTATAACTTACAGGACAGGGCAAAGTTTAAACTCAGAACTATGATATTAACAAACTTCATAAAAGTAAATCTATACACCAAATACCTAAGCCCTGGGACATGTTGTTTTTGACAAGAAGATTTTTAAGCCCCAGCGAGGGGCCATTTTTGGCCCTGGGGTCATAATTTGAACAATCCTTGTAGAGGACCATCAGATCATGCTACATACCAAATATCAAAGCTCTAGGCTTTGTGGTTTCGGGAGAAGAAGATTAAGTAAATTGTTGACATCCGCACGAAGCACGACACACATACGCACGACGATGGCGACAGACACAGGATCATCCTAATAGCTCACCTTGGCACTTTGTGCCAAGTGAGCTAAAAACTCTCAGTTCAAGTGGAGGTAATGCTGTAATGCCTGCCACTAAACACAGGAGACGTATGCCTTGCACATGTACTATTGGTGATTAGTATGTATGTCAAGTATCGATTCAATAACTTTCAAACTGAATGACAAAATAAAACAAGAGAATCAGTTGAACTGGTGGCTCTTCCCCAACTCCAGACACATTTTAAGTATGAACAATAACAAAGGGCAATAACTCCTAAAATATACAAAAGAGAATGATGGTTCTTGTGCACTACACTTCTCATCGAGAAGTTTCATGTTGATACCTAGTATAGTTTTGTGTTATGCTCCAGACAAATTTTAGGTATGAAAAATAACAAAGGGCAATAACTCATGAATTATGCAAAAGAGAGTGATGGTTATTGTGCGCTGCACTTCTCCTGAACGAGATCAATCTACCTATGAAGTTTCATGTTGATATCTATTACAGTTTTTGTGGTATGCTCCGGACAGCGTTCGGACGGACAAAGTGGCAACTATACGCTCCCCAAACACATTTGTTGGGGGAGCATAAAACCCCTCAAAGTTCAGGGGTATATAATTCTGCAATGCCCAGCGCTAAACACGTGAACATTGTGTCTTGCCCATGTACCATTCCTGCTTATTATGTATACCAAATATAAATTGAATAACTTTCAAACTGAAGAAGGAGTTTGCTACACCAACTCCCCATGTTTCATGCCAAAATGACAAGACTACTCAAATTTCTTTACCGATTTACATCAAACTTTACATATGCATTAATTATGAAGTGTAGATCTGCATGACACAGTTTCACGTGTTTAGCTTTGGGCATTACAGAATTATCTCCCCATAAATTTTGAGTAGTTTGCGTCACAAGGTTTGTGCCAAGGACAGACAGGCATGACAAAATATGCAACATTTTATCTCAGTTGTTACAAAAATGAAAAAAAAGTTCAAGGGGAGATTATTCTGCAATACCCAGGGATAAACACGTGAAATTGTGTCATGCACATATACACTTCATAATTAGTGCATTTTTAATGTAAATCGGTAAAGAAATGACGAAGTTTGTGTCACAAGATTTGTGCCAAGGACAGACAGACATGACAAAATATGCAACATTTTATCTCAGTTGTTACAGAACGAGACTATAAACCAAGGTCCGATCTATCAGTGCTTTACACTGGGCATCTAAAAGAACCAGAGGAACTCAGTCGATACTAAGAGTAGGGCATCGCGCCCGCGTTGCTCTGCATCCTCTCACATCTCTCTGGGGCGTCCAATTAGCCCATAGTGAGCAGAAACGGACGTTAATCAACACAAACAAACAGAAATGTAGAAAAAGTTCAAGTCACAAGACTTTTAAGTCAAATCAGGGGTCATAACTCTGAAAAATGCACATCGTGCACATTCACACTTCATTATTGATGCATACTTTATGTAACATTTTATCTCAGTTGGTACAGAAATGTAAAAAGAGTTCAATTCACAAGATTTTTAAGTCAAATCAGGGGCAATAACCCTGTGATTCTTCGGATATCATGAAGGAACATTGTGTCAGGTTTGATGTAAATCGGTAAAGAAATGTAGAAAACAGTCCAACCAACAGACAGACAGACCAACCGAAAGACAGACAGACAGACAGACCAACCCATTGACTCTTATATACCCCCTCTCAAATCTTGTTTACAGGGGTATAATGACATATCAAACTAGAGGTGATGGAATACCTCGATCGCAAATCTAAAGTTGTGCCACGAACAGACAGACAGAAGCTGTGCCACGGACAGACAGACGGGCCAACCACCACACCGACTCCTATATACCCCATCTCAAACCCGCAATATATGTAAAAAATCCATATTAGGGTAATATCATATAAACAATTTGACGTAAATATAATTTAAAATGAAAAAGTTACGACCATCCTCATATTTGCATATATTTGCATTATTTTTTTTAAGTGCAAGGGTCATAACTCCGTAACAACAAATCAAACTAGAACTATCACTAAAGGTGATGAATACCCTCGCACGGCAGTCTTGACTGCAAATCCAAGTTTGTGACACCAACTACCAATGTAAAAGGATCAAATGACAAAGTTCAAGTGGAGATAATTCTGTAATGGCTGCCACTAAACACAGGAAATTTGTGTATTGCACATGTACTTATTGTGTTCAGTATGTATGGCAAGTATCAATTCAATAAGTTTCAAATTGAAGGAGGTCGCGACAACAACTCACAATGTTTCATGCCAAAAAATAGTCAAAGTTCTTGGGGAGATAATTCTGCAATGGCCAGCCGTAAACACATGAAAATTCCGTCTTGCACATCTATCTACTGTGTTTATTATGTATACCAAATATAAATTCAATAACTTTAAAACTGAAGGAGAAGTTTGCGACACCAGCTCCCAATGTTTCATGCCAAAATCACAAAAAATAGTCAAAGTTCAGGGGGACATAATTCTGCAATGGCCAGCCGTAAACACCTGAAAATTGTGTCTTGCACATTTACCATTCCTGGTCATTATGCACACCAAATATAAATTCAATACCTTTAAAACTGACGCCAACTGCCAATGTTTTTGTAATGCCCAGTGAAAATTGCGTCTTGCACATCTACCATTCAGGTTATTATGTATACCAAATTGAAGGAGAAGTTCACGACACCAATTACACATGTTTCATGCAAAAATGATAAAAAAAAAACCCTCAAAAGTTCAGGGGGAGATAATTCTGCAATGGCCAGGAGTAAACATGTGAAAATTGCGTCTACCATTCGTGGTTATTATGTATACCAATATGAGTTACGTAAGTTTAAAACTGAAAGAGGAGTTCGCGACACCAACTACCCATGTTCAAATGTGGACCGACTGCCCGCCCGACCGCCGGACAGGGTGATTCCAGTAAACAAGAGTGCGAGGTATAATGAATCTCAGAATCGACTCTGCTTCAGATTTTGATGCATTAACCCTTTCCCTCATATTGACGACTCTGTAAAAGTCACTTTGTGAAACCATTGTGATAAATAGAGCATTTGCTCCTATAGGAGCAAATGCTCTATTTATAAATCACAATGGTTTCAAACTACAAAGTTCCAAAACTTTCCTTTTCCCTAGTTAATGCTCCTGTTCAGTAAATTTATTCAAAGAGATTGTATTTAAAAATAACCTATGAGGTAATGGGTTGAAGGTTTGGGTGACGTTTCATTAATATCCATCAAATAGTTTTCTTCTGAGAAAACGGCAGATAAACAAAATGTTGACGGAAGAACGGATACGCCAATATACGACTACCTTTATTTTAAGTGGGCATATAAAAATCCTTAGTGTAAAAATTTAGCTAATTAATATTCATTTTTTGAGATTCTTTGTACTAAATATGAGGTGAAGGGGTTAATCTTTTCAGTAAAAATAGGACAGAAGTCCGGCAGGAGAAAGTACACTGCCACCCCAGAATCACACATGTTTGACCATGTGCAAGCGTGTGCGCGCACGCATGTATGCACACACTACCAGTTCTTTGCCAAATTATCAGTCAAGGGTTAATATGTATCTGAACAGTTTGCATAGGTATTCATGGATTCATCCAAAGTATGCTAAATATTCCGAAAATGGATGACCCTTCGGAAGCAAAAGTAGAAATGAAAAAAGAGAAAATTGCAGACTCGGTTTTAATTGAATCTGTTCACGAGCAGCAATCAAAAGCGCACAAGTGGCCCAACCCCCTCCCCCTCCAGCAACGGCTTTAGCAGTATTCAATTTTCAAAACTAAAGTCTAATCACAAGACAAGACAATATGTGGAGTACAATGTGTTTATTCATCTGAATTTTACAATAAACATTGAATTTTTTTTATTCTATGAACAATGCATAAACAATCGGTGTAAGACATGACTACTTTTACCAATGCAGTAAAAACTCGATCAATCGAACACTAAAACAAGTATAATTATTGGATTTTAAGATAGGTGGCAGCTTAATGCTGGATGAAGTCATGCAGAAAGCTCCTATAGGAACTGGATGAAGTCATACAGAAAGCTCCTATAGGAGACAGGTGAGTGGTAGCTCCTATAGGAGCTTTCTGCATGACTTTCATCCTGCATTAAGAAGCCACCTGCCTGAAAAGGCATCAATTCTTCATTACTAAAATTTCGAAGTATCGACTTTTTACTGTAGTAATCTATTTACACGTATATCATCTCTTAAAAAGAAAACTTTATATGTATAAGTATCACATTAGGGTATTTTTTAATTTGAACAAAATCAAAAAAGGAAAAAAAAAAGAGAAAACATTGTAAACAAAAAGATAAAATTAATGAATCATAACATAAATCCTTTAATCTTGAGTATGCTTCAACACAATCATATGAATTGTTCAATTACCGTATCCTCCCTAATAAATGCCCCAACTCTTAATAGATGCCCCTTACTTTTGGGGGAAAAACTAATGATGAATAAGGCAACAAAAACATTAAATGAAAAAATAAAGGTTTTTCAAAATACAGTTGGTAGCTTAATGCAGACTGAAAGCAATGCAGAAAACTCCAATTGGAGCTTTCTGTATTGTTTTCATTCTGCGTTAAGCAACTACCCGTGTACAAAATACAAGAAGCTCCTTAAAAAAAATGTTACGCCCCTAGGGGCGTTTAGTAGAAATCATACAGTAGTTTGGACCCAGAGTTGACTTTTTAAAAACATCATGCACAAACCTGAATTAACAACTTTATGGGGAAGGCTTATGAATGTAAAAATAATTTTAACTCTTTCCCTCATACAAATGCCCTTTGATGCACTTGCAAACAGAGCAGACCCAGATCAGACACCTCCTGTTGCCTTATGAAACAAAGAATTGAGTCTACTGCTTCTGCTGTGATAAAAAATCCCCTTCTTCACGAAACAATTATAATACCGGTACTCCACTAATAAATATTCATACATCAACTATTTCTCACATGAATATTCATGAGGGAAAGAGTTAAGGACCTTTGAAGCATGCTTAAGATTAAATTTAACAAACACAAACAAATGCACCACTCACTATCATTAAATATAAACAAACTCACCATACAAAAAACCTGGTCAATTAGGTGGGAAAAGTATGCCTTAACCCATTCCCTCATATTGACGACTCTGTAAAAGTCACTTTGTGAAACCATTGTGATAAACAGAGCATTTGCTCCTATAGGAGCAAATGCTCTATGTATCACAACGGTTTCGAACTACAAAATTCTAAAATGTTCCTTTTCTCTAGTTAATGCTCCTTTTTGGTAGATTTATTCAAAGAGGTTTTATCTAAAAATAGCCTATTAGGTAATGGGTTAATGCAGGAAACTAATGTATTTGCAAACAGTGTAGACTTGGATCAGAGGGCCCCTAGAGGGACCCTCTGATAAGGGTGTGCACCATTTTTCATTCAAAAGCATGTAACAAATTTAACCCATTCAAACGGAATGGGCTCTATCTTTAAACAATAATGGACCATTTCACTTTGTAAAATTTAAACCAATGTGAAGATTATTAGTGAAAAACTTTTTGCTCATTATATTTGTTACTTTTTAATGCTCAAATATTTCAAAAAATTTAATTTGTTAAAATTGAGTATATTGTAATGGCAAGACAATATATGCGCTTATAAGTTAATGTGTTAACACAGAGTATAAAATCATAAAGGAGGAAAAGTTGATAGTCTACGTGATCTACACATAAATGTCGACTCCTAAAACACCAGGACAGTCAGAGAAACTACAGAAATTGTTTACTAGATCTGAGTGTTCATATGAAATGGGGACAAGGAGAAAGTTTATGAAGATGGCAGATGAAAATTGAAACGATTACACCATATGTTACCCTTTAGAATTTTGTCATCTAATCTCCTCTCTTCACCAGTTGGTAAAGCTAACAAAACGGCACCATTTGATAACATTTAACCCTTTCCTCCATTGGCTATTTTTCGACCCGACCTCTTTGAATGAATCTACCCAAAAGGATCATTAACTAGAGAAAAGGAATTTTTTAGAATTTTGTTATTTGAAACCATTGTGATAAATAGAGCATTTGCTCCTATAGGAGCAAATACTCTATTTATCACAATGGTTTCCAACAGGTGACTTTTACAGAGGCGTAGAAAGGCGTATTTATGGAGGAAAGGGTTTAGAATAGCAAATAGTGTAGGTCCTAGAGGGTCTACACTATTGGCCTGAAAGTTTACCCGACCCAAAAAAAGAACAGGGTTATATATGGTAAGCCTACAAGGAAAGACACCACGTATTTGAGATCAGACATAGAGCATCCATCTGATGAGACAAACAGGAAACCGACACAAAATCATATGGCTAATATCATGGGCATCAGGACACTCTGGCCATCTGCATACTGTGAACACCCAGACAAAAGCAATCTGCAATTTAATCCATAACCCATTCCCTCATTTTTAGATCCTACCTCTTGTAATACATCTGCCAACAAGAGGGCCATGACAGCTGGGTCTAATCTGTTTTCAAAGGTGTATTTATGAAGTAAAAGGTATACTGTTTCCTTTGTAAACTGAATAGAACCAGGGTCCATGCTTATAAAGCTTTTTAGTTGAGTCTGAGTTAGTTCTCAAGCTTTTGATTGGTCCGATTTGAGTTCTCAAGCTTTTGATTGCCAAAGGCTCAAATCTGACCAATCAAAAACTTGAGAACGAACTCAGACTCAACTAAAAGTTTTATAAGCATGGACCCAGATCAAACAGCTCCTGTAGGTGTCGTAGGATCAGGGTATGATCTCTTTGCTTATGAATCGAATAAAATAGATCTGCCTAGTTTCTACCAATACAAACATATTGTGTGTACATATGCCATTATAAAATATCAGCTCATAAATATTCATGATGCCATTATTTCTGATATTAATATTCAACAAGGGAAGAGTGAAAAGAGAAATGTCCAGAATGCTATAATTCAATTACATTACCATGATAGCATATAGACAAAAACAAATGGGTCCAGTACAACTGTTTGCTACATTTTAAGTTAACCCTTTTGGCTGACAGGCACCTTTGCAACAGAGTAGATCTAGATCAAATAACTCCTGTTGGAGCCATGTGATCTGGGTCTGTCTGCTTATGCAGAAACTAGAATAAAATCAATAATATTCCATAAACAAACAGAGCACATCTAGATCAGATGGCTCCTTCATACCCTTTCTCTTGGAGAAACATACTCTTTCTCCTGGAGCAATTCATATAACAGTCTATTACAATGTGCTGTTTTCTGATTACTATGTGTAAACAAGTGTGCAGTTAACTAGTAATGAATATAGTAAAACCCCTCTCAACCGGACATTAAATTTAGTATAAATATCGGTCTTGAAGACAGGTGGCAGCTTAATGCAGGGTGAAAGTCTCGGAGCTTTCTGCATGACTTTCACCCAGCATTAAGCAGCCACCTGCCTACAAAGACATTAAATTCTTCTCTACTAGAATTCAGATTTAGAGGGGTTTTACTGTATAATATATGTGGATATCATAATAGTTAATGCTAAAATCCCCCAAAACCATCAAGTTCATAACTATTTGAAAAGACAAAAACTACAAAAATAAAAAATAACTACAAAAACAGGTACAGCAAATAATCATGAAAGGTTGAATGTGTAATCACCTCTGCAATTTAGTCTGCTTCTTATAAGCACACTATAGTATATATATCACCTGCACTGGAATTCATTCCATATAATCCTTTAACCCGTTACTCCATGAATATTCATGTAAGAAATAATTATGTCATTAATATTAATTAGAATAATTCTTATAATAGCGTATTACCAAAGGAAATATTGGCAATGGCAGAAACTGTAAAGTCATATCTATATTATATCATAAGCAAACTCCTATAGGAGCCATCTGATCTGGGTCTACTCTGTTTGCAAAGGCGTAGAAAGCATATTTATGGAGTAATAAACCCTTTACCCCATAGTGATGCCTTTTCACACCAGACCCAGATCAAACAGCTCCCATTGGGATTTCTCTGACCAGGATCAGGTCTATTTCTTTATTGAATTACATGTACATGTATATAAATCTCATTCTACAATTCAACCAAAATAAAAACTGAGCTAAAAACTAATATGGTGTCAATTATTACATGAATATTCATGAGGTAAAGGGTTAATCCATGTACTGGGGTTAAAGAAAATGTAATTCAACATGTACTCCCTTTTAACTCTTTCCTTTGCATATTCATGAGAAATAATGACATCATGAATACGAATTAGATTATTTTGTATAAAAACATATGAACACAGTGCATTTTGGCTCGGGCAGAAACTGTAGAATTAGATCTATATCATATCATAAGCACACAGAGCAGAACCTGATCAGATGGCTCCTACAGGAGCCATCTGATCTGGGTCTACTCTGCAAATGCGTGAAAAGGAAAGGATTAATTTACAAGAAATATGTATCAGAGACCAGTTTTACATACTATTTTCTAATTGCCACAAGACAATTAATGTTTAAGTGATCTGGTCAGGAGTACCAAACTATAACATAATAACCACAACAATAAAAAGAAACAAAAAACCAATCATCAAGTTTGTCAATTAAACTCGAAACAATAAAAAAAGGCAATATAAGTTACAGTTATCTGCAGCATACTGAAGATTAGTGCCAGACCACTGTAACAAAGGTACTTGTACTTTACTCCATTGATATGCCCTTTAATGCCTTTGCAGAAAAAGTAGGCCCAGATATTATGTAAGCGCATTTTGACGCATCTGCAAACAGAGTAGACCCAGATCAGACGGCTCCTATAGGAGCCATCTGATCAGGATCTGCTCTGTATGCTTATGGAATTATAAAGACCTGATTCTACAGTTTATATCATGTAAATAAATCTACAGCTCTTAAGGTTGATTTCCATTTGATTTCACCTACAAAATAATGCCTACCAGGCTTGATCACAAAATCTTATTCTATATTGAATCTATTGTCTGGAAACTGAAATGTTGATGATGATTCAACTGCCTGCCTACTTAACTGTGAACCTAAAACTAATAACATACAGATTGTAGTAGCAAAAGTTTTGCACTATGCCCCTCTTATGATGATAAGCCAAGTAAATGTTGTCTCCCATACCTAATGTCTGCAACCATCTTAAAAGTCAATTTATTTTCTCATCAAAAACACAGTGTCAAAAAATTTGGACCATGATAAGATGCACTATGAATAAAAACTGTTTAACCCTTTCCCTCATGTTGACGCCTCTGTAAAACTCACTTTTTGGAACCATTGTGATAACTAGAGCATATGCTCTATTATGAGGGAAAGGGTTAACTTTACCTGACAGAAATGTCTTTTCATGCCTATCCGAACAGAGTAGACCAAGATCAGATTGTCTTACGTTCATGGAATTATAAGAGCAAATCTATATAGCCTCTCCCCATTTTCAAATGGGGGTAAATAACCTTGATTATGGGTCTACTCTGTTTGCAAAAAAGGTAAGAAATTGGCTTATTCAGCATTACAAACCCATAGAAAGGAGATAGTGGGACTGGGTACTGAATACTTTGGGTAATTAGGGTAGTTACTGTACCGGTGCGGTTTTTAAATAGAAATGTAATATATGAGCAAATCTATACACCCTCTCTCCATTTTCAAATGAGAGTACATGACCATTACCATGGGTCTGCTGTGTTTGAAAAGGCATTAAAATACAGTAAAGACCTCCCTAATCTTGACATTAAATTTAGTATAAAATCAGTCTTGGAGATATATGGCAACTATTTTTACATAACTTTTCACCCACTACATTTTCAAAATTCTAGCTATAATCAGTCTACCAAAATGCTATCAAAGCGTCAAACAGTTTGGATCCTGATGAGACATCGAGTTACTCCACATCTCATCTGGATCCTAACTGTTTGCAATAGGTAATCACTCATCCGCCCACAGCAGGCTAAAGGTTAACCCATTCCCTCATAGGCTATTTTTAGATCCAACCTCTTTGAATAAATCTACCAAAAAGGAGCATTAACTAGAGAAAGGGATTTTTTTTTAGAATTTTGTAATTTGAAACCATTGTGAGAAATAGAGCATTTGCTCCTATAGGAGCAAATGCTCTATTTATCACAATGGTTTCAACAGGTGACTTTTACAGAGGTGTAGAAAGGCGTATTTATGGAGGAAAGGGTTAAGCAGCCCCCTACCTAAAACTATCTAAATTATTCTCTACTACAATCCCAGTTTAGAGGGGTTTTACTGTATTAGTATTTATGGAGTAAAGGGTTAATATTTTCTTCATTTCTATTCCAAAATACATTTCATGTCAAACAAATTTGGATCCCAGTGGAAAAAAGAGTTGTTGGCACTTGTCTGATGCTAGAATGTAAATAGTTAATCTCCTTTCAAAATATGGCAAAAATTTGAACTTGGTATCTCACATGGACTCAAACTATGTGCAAAAATTCTTACAAATTCACCTAAGTGTTGAAAGGTTTGCGGATCTCATGGGACTTACACGTATATCTATTGTGAATGTAATGTAATGAATCATGAATTGGAAAATCTAGGATAGGTTTTGAGTGAAAATCTCAGTCAGCTGTGCAGTGCTCCATAAACCTGTCTTAAGAAACCATTAAAAAGAAGTCTAAATCTGGGTCTTTAAGACAAGTGGTACCTTAATGCAGGTCAGAAGTAAAGCAGAAAGCTCCTATAGGAGCTTTCTGTATAACTTTTGTCCTGCATTAAGCAACCACCTGCTTTTTGAGACATCTCTGTTCCAAAATGAATGGGCTGCTTAGGACAGGCTCTACCATATGCAAACATAAGTGCATTCTACCATGGCAAATGAATATGGGTCACGTGATAGTTGTGCCAAATATGTAGCATATCTCCAATCACATTATACCAAGCACCAGAGGTTAACCCTTTACTCCACAGATACACCTTTTTATAACTTTGCAAACAGAGAAGACCCAGTTCAGACGGCTCCTATTGGAGCCGTCTGATCAGGGTCTGCTCCATTTGCTTATGGAATTATATAGATCTGATTCTAAACTTTCTGCCATGGTCAAACAATTGATATTTATACATAAATTAATTCTTACATTAATATCCATGAAGCAAAGGGTTATATAAATATCAACATTGTACAGAAATACCTTTCTAAAGTGACCACTCATGCATTCTTCCCAGTATGTAGGACATGGCATCATAATCCTTTACTTTATGAAGACATAATTACAATTTGCAAGGTAGACCCAGATCAGAAAGCTCCTGTTGGTGTGTTCCGTTTCCTGTAGGAACTGCCTGATCAGAGCCGTCTTTGTTTGCTTAGAGAGAGTAAAATCGATCCGATTGTTTGTGTTCATATGCCATTATAAAAATCAATATTCATAAATAGATCTGATTGTTCGTGTTCATATGCCATTATAAAAATCAATATACATAAAGTCATTAAGCAAAGATGGACCAAAAAAGGGAGCATTCTGCACTAGTTTCATTCTGCACTAAGCAGGCACCTCTAGTTAATGTAACAAATAATGTACCTATGATTATTAACTCTTTGCACACTAGCGGCGAACTGTGATGACCTATGCAAACAGTTTGGATCCAGATGAGACGCCGCATAATGCGGCGTCTCATCAGGATCCAAACTGTTTGTCATCTTGACCATATTTTCGCAAAAAAATGAGAGAAAGTTTATTTTAAGAATTGAAGCAGACGACAATTGTTGCAGATGAAAAATTACTTAGCGTGCAAAGAGTAAAATGGCTTAGTTTTTATAACAGCATATTAACAAGAAAAGATTTGGCAACGGCAGAAGCTGTAGAATCAGATCTATCCAAGGTCTACCGTGTTTGCAAAAGCATATCTATGGCATAAAGGATAAAACAACCCGATGTCTCTCTACCAAGCGGTCATTTTAACCCTTTCCCTGTTGTATATTTATTCCAATTTTCAATACCTACTGAATATTCATGGACAAAATAGTTATAATGAAATGTGGAAGATGGAACATTTTAGAAAATAAGAGCAGACCCTGATCAGACGGCTCCTATAGGAGCCATCTGATCTAGGTCTACTTTGCTTGCAGATGCGTGAAAACACGTTTATATGAAGGAAAGGGTCAAGTGAGTGCTTTAGAAGTTCTCTTATAACTGGAATTATCCAAAGTACCGACCAACCATACCACCAGACCACAAAATATACTAAATCTACACAACTAAATGGATTCATTTATTCCTCTAAAAAAAGGCAAAAACAACAACAAACAAAAACACTAAAGATCCAGATGAGATCAGCTCTACTGGAGCAATCTCAGATGGACAGGAATTGCCTACTGCTTCATACATACCCTTGGACACTTGTGTTCAACAACCGTTTCTAGTGCATCTTCAAATCATGTCACACTTCTACACATCTACAGTGGTTTGTTGGACATTTGCAAACAAAGTAGAACCAGGGTCCATGCTTATAAAGCTTTTTAGTCGAGTCTGAGTTTGTTCTCAAGCTTTTGATTGGTCAGATTTGAGCCAAAGGCTCAAATCTGACCAATCAAAAACTTGAGAACAAACTCAGACTCAACCAAAAAGTTTTATAAGCATAGAACCAGGTCAACTGTATGGTTGGCACATTCTGAGTTGGCACAAAACCATTGCAACTACATTTTCTAACTTCACAAAGCATTTACAAAAGAATAATCTTCAATAACCCTTTACTCCTTGAGTATTCATGTAAGAAATTATGACATCATGAATATTTATTTGCTGATTATTCATAAAGGCAAATGAACACTGAAAGTTTTTGCCATGAAAGATACTGTAGAATCAGATCTATACCATTCCATAATTCTCAGAAGACTCCTACAGGAGCTGTCTGATCTGGGTCTACTCTGTTTGCAAAGGTGCTAAAATGGTGTACACAGGTGGCGGTGGTCTAGTGGTAACGCGCTTGACTATCAGTCCGGAGGTCCGGGGTTCAAATCCCGGTCCCACCTGGAAATTTCAGAGACGCTTTTCCGTATCTCCCACCCGCACATACTCTCCACCCAGGGGTTAAAATGGGTACCTGTGAGGGTCACTCGCCGGTACTGCGGCTGCATGATTGCGCCATATGTTAGCAGTGCTCAATACTGTAGGCCAATGACTCGATGACCAGGGGAGTAAATGTACAGTCGGCTGAGCGGTCATTCGGACTGAAAGTAGACTATAACTAGGTACTTTACTTTTTTACACATGGAGTAAAGGGTTAAATTTTCAGTTGATTTTTCTTCCATTTCTATTAAAACGTGATCAATGTCAAATAGTTTGGTTCTTGATCCAATCCATGATCATGTTCAAACTGCTTCATGACAAGTTCACCCAATAGATTGAAATTACAACAGTTCTGTATCAAGCCATCAGCATGGCATCTGATCCGGATCTGCACAGTTTCCAGCAACAGCGGACAAAGTATTGTTGATGTTTTGTAACTTACAAATGGTGCAGACCCTGATCAGAGGACATGTTAGAAATGCAGAAGTTGATCTGGATTTATCAATACATGTATTTCAGTGACCATAACAACATGATTCAGCTCAAGTAGCATATTATATTAAAAGTGTTTATGTTTGACCGGGAAAATGTAAAACAATATATAACGGATTTGGGCGTCACAACAAAAAAAAATCAACTGCTTTTACATCGATACATATATACAAGTATATGTACACAAAGACGTAGGAAATTCATATACATGTACCGCTACATAAAAAATTCAAAACATTAAGAGCTCAACAGGGCAATATTTGCAAAAATATACATATTAAACTTTAGCCTGCTGTGGGCAGATGAGTTATTACCTATGCAAACAGCTTAGATCAAGATGAGAAGCTGAGTAACTCAGTGTCTTATCTGGATCCAAACTGTTTGATACTCTGAACATATTGTTGAAAAGAAATGCAAGATAAATCCAACTTTGACAACTGAAGTCAATGACTTTTTCTACCCACAAATGTTTGTTTAGCAGGCTAAAGGTCAAATGTAACAATACCAATGCATGTATAGTAGAACCTGTCTTAAGCGGCCATTAAAAGAGGTCTATTTCAGGGTCAGAAAGGCAGGTGGTAGCTTAATGCAGGTCAAAAGTAATGCAGAAAGCTCCTATAGGAGCTTTCTGCATTACTTTTGCCCTGCATTAAGCAACCACCTGTCTTTTAAGACTCCTATGTTCAATAAATGAATGGCCGCTTAAAACTGGTGGTTCTGTATAGTCAACACTATTGCATTATTTTGTACTTAAGGTCATATTCTTCAGGCAGCTGAAAGCAAATTGTCAGAACTTTTACACAGCACCAATCTACACCAATCATTTAATAAAAAACACAAATTTACCCATTTACAAACAGAACAGACCAATATCACATGTTCCTGTAGGACACGTCTGATCAGGGTCTGCTCTGTTTACCAAAGGCATGATTCTATAATTTCTGCCATTGATCTACCTTCCCATGTTTTGTATGGCATTACAAAGATAAAGTTAGCCCTTTCTTTACTCAATAAATACAACCCTTTTAACCCTTTCCTCCATAAATATGCCTTTCTACGCCGCTGTAATAACCACTTCTTGAAACCATTATCACAATGGTTTCTAAAATTTTACTTTTCTCTAGTAAACGCTCCTTTTGGGTAGATTCATTCAAAGAGTTTGGATCTAAAATTAGCCTATGGAGGAATGGGTTAATACCCAGATAAGATGGTAAGGAGATAAGGATAAGGAGTCATCTTATCAGTTTCTGCTCTGTTTGTCTACAGTATTATGGAAATAAACTGTTAACCATTTACCTGAAAAAGATGCCAAATTAATGCCTTGCAAACAGAGTAGATTCAGATCAGATGGTTCCTGCAAGTCATCTGATCAAATTCTGGTCCGTTTGCTGATGGTGTAACGGAAATCAACTGTTAAGCATCTTACCTGAATCATAGCGATGCCTTTTGACATCTTTGCAAATGGAATAGATCAGTTCAGACCACTCCTATGGGAGTCATCTGATCTGGGTGTACTCTGTTTGCAAATGCATAAAAAAGGTGATTGTATGAAGTAAAGGATAACCCTTTAACCCATTCCTCCATAGGCTATTTTTAGACCTGACATCTTTGAATGAATCTACCCACAAGGAGCAATTACTAGAGAAAAGTAAAATTTTAGAATTTTGTAGTTTGAAACCATTGTGATAAATAGAGCATTTGCTCCTATAGGAGTAAATGCTCTATTTATCACAATGGTTTCAAGAAGTGGTTATTACAGAGGCGTAGAAAGGCATATTTATGGAGGAAAGGGTTAAGGAAATAAATGCACATTTTTTCACACCTTTGCAAACAGAGAAGACCCAGATAAGATGGCTCCTGTAGAACCTAGCCATCTGGTCAGGATCTGCTCTGTTTGCTTATGAAATATTATGGATTCTACAGTTTCAGCTATGACTAAAAAAGCCTGTATTCAATACAGAAACTGAGCTAACGAATACCCATACAATGTGGAAAAAAGAGTTGAAACAAACAACACTCTCATACAATTATTTTTAATAAAAAATGAACAATATTAACAAGCTTAATTCTTGAGACTTTCAGCTACCTGAATAATATTACAGGCAAACATTACAAAGTTTCTAACAGATCTGAAAAGAAAAACATGATCTGTGAAAGACAAAAAAATGATAATGGAAATGTCATGATATTAAGGATATATTGATCAATGCCGTATCCCTTTACTACATAAACATAAACACGCCTTTCTACGCCTTTGCAAACAGAGTAGACCCAGATCAGATGACTCCTATAAGAGTCATCTGATCAGGGTCTGCTCTGTTTGCTTATGATATAAATATGATTCTACAGTTTCTGCCATGACCAAAAATTCCTGTGTCCTTTTGCTATTATAACAATTAAATTGAATTAATCTAATTAATATTCATGATATTAGTATTTCTTACCTGAATATTTATGCGGTAAAGAGCTGACCCTTTCTATCATGAACATTCATGGAAGAAATATTGACATCATGAATATCAAGTGGCTGAACTTTTATAACGGCATTACAAATAACAGATTTCTTTTACTATGGCAGAAACTGTTGTATTATATCATTTCATGAGCAAACAGAGGAGACCCTGTTTAAACTGCTCTTTCAGAAACCATCTGATCTGGGTCTACTCTGTTTGCAAAGGTACCAAATTTTGTCTGTATGAGAGCATTCATACTCCATAAACACACTTGAGCTTGAATTCACAAACACATTCCAAATCTTAGCCTATAGAATATTCTCAATGCTAGAAGAACTGGGAACCAACATTTTGAAACATCTGTTTGGTTCCCAGCTTCTACCACTCTGGACTTCGAGTTTTGAGTCTGATAATGTGTGTGACATCATGCCTGAAACTTAAAGTCACATCTAATTTAACTTTGTGTTTCGAAGTTTTCTCTAAAGATTCCCCCATTTTCTATTTGAGCCGCGACTATTACAGACCTGAGTGGTGTATGAAGAACATAATGCACAGAACCTATTCACCTCAGAATTGTGTTTTGGAGCAGAATGCCACGACACGAAAACTTAAACACCGTAACCTAATAGATAATAGTTTCACAGTGCTACATTAACACATAATTGTACAACTGAAATCATTCATACCCCTAATTTCATTCATTTGTACATTGCTTCAACCCTTTCCTCCATAAATACACCTTTCTATGCTTCTGTAAAAGTCACCTGTTGAAACCATTGTGATAAATAGAGCATTTTGCTCCTATAGGAGTAAATGCTCTATTTATCACAATGGTTTCAAACTACAAAATTCTACAATTTTTCCTTTTCTCTAGTTAATGCCCCTTTTTGGTAGATTTATTCAAAGAGGTTGGGTCTAAAATAGCCCATGGAGGAAAGGGTTAACCCTTTACCTGATAGACATTCCTTTTCACACCTGTGCAAACACAGTAGACCCAGTAGATCAGATGGCTCCTGTAGGAGCTGTCTGATCTGGGTTTACTGTTTGCAAATGTGTTACAGGTGTCTCTATGGGGTAAAGAGTTAAGCCTTTACTCCATGAATATTCATGTAAGAAGTAATGAAGCAATCATAAGCAAACAGAGCAGACCCTGATCAGACGGTTTCCTATAGCAGTAAAGGGTTAAAGCATTAGTTTGGCTTGCATGAACACTTTGTATCTGGCAAAAATCAAAATGAATATACCTGATTATAAAACAATCATCACTAATGATATGAATGACAAAAACAATGCCCTCCATTCATTCATAATGTAATTCCAATAGGGCTTGTGCAAGTTTTGGCTAAAAAAGAAGAGACATTGAGAAGACCAAGACTGCAACGTTTTTCCAATCATAGTGCATGATTTACAGTGTGGAAGCAATCACATTTTGTTGATTCATATCCAACAAACCAGGTAAAACATTTGGCAGAATACAAACTGGTGAAATTATAAAGTTTACTTGTGATAATGTTTTCAGAATCCTTGTGATAAGCCAAATCAACAGGCATTAATCTATCCGCACACTGAACAATCTGTACTTACTTCCTCTTTTAAAGCGGACTCACTGATGGTTTGTCACAGTAACATCAACGGTTTATTCCATTATTATTCCTTAACCCTTAACTCCATAAATATGCCTTTCTACCCCTTTGCAAACAGTATAGGTCCAGATCAGATGGCTCCTAAAGGACCAGGGTCTGCTCTGTTTGCTTATGGGATAATATATATCTAATATAGATCTAATATAGATCTGATTTGACAGTTTCTGCCACAGCAAAATTCTTTTTGTTTTCATTAGCCATAACAAAAATAATCTAATTAATATTCATGATTTCATTATTATATGAATATTCATGGAGTAAAGGATTAAAAGAGAGCAGACTCAGACTCCTTATAATTTTTTTATGGTTTTCTTGAAACTTGATCTCATTAAGAATATCTAAGTGTTTAAGCTTTGCCCATTACAGCATTATTTCCTAACCAATAAACTGCAATGACATTGCAGCATCCCCACAATCCCAGAGAGTTAACTCTTTTCCTCTTTCCCTAGGCTTTTTCCCACCTTTACAAACAGAGTAGAGCAAAATCAGATGGGAGGGAGCTGTATGGTCCGGAGCTTCTCAGACTGCTTAACCCATTCCCTCATAGGCTATTTTTAGATCCAACCACTTTTAATAAATATACCAAACAAGAGTACCGCATATGGTACATAATACGCCCACTTGCAAACTTTCTCTGATTCAACATGCCTTATAAGTGTTGACATTTTCTAATCTGTGCTTCAGATCTTGATTTCCATATTAAGGTGATACTATTTTTTAAAAAAATGAAGTGAATATCTTATTAAATAAAAAAGTTACAGCTAATCCTCATTTTCGCAGATTTTTGTAAAGTGCAACGGCCATAACTCTGTAAAGAGAAACTGAATGAACCTCAAAATAAACTCAGCTTCAAATTTTGTTGCTTAAAACATTTGTGTTAAGTTTCATTTATATCATTTTAATAGTTTTCCCAGAAAACAACAGACAAATAAAAGTTGACCGACTAACAAAGCAACGAACACACGAAGTTCAAGGACCATAACTTTAGAATAAAATGACATATCAAAACCCCCGCAATATATGTGAAAATTCACATTAAGGTTTAACCATATAAAAAAATTGAAGTAAATATCATTTCAAATGAAAAAGTTATGGCCATCCTCATATTTCCATAGATTTGCATTATTTTTTTAAGTGCAAGGGTCTTAACTCCAAAACAACAAATCAAATGATCCTCAGAATCGACTTAGCTTCAGGTCTTGATGCATTAAACATGTGTATGAAGTGTCATTAATATCTGTCAAACAGTTTTGCCAGAAAACAGCGGACAAACTATTTGCATATATTTGCATTTTTTTTAAGTAAAAGGGCAATAACTCTGAAACGAAAAGTCAAATAAACCTCAAAATCAACTCAGCATCAGATCTTGATGCATTAAACATTTTTGTGACGTTTCATTAATATCTCTCAAATAGGTTTTCCAGAAAACAGCGGACAAACTATTTGCATATTTTTTAAGGACAAGGGCCATAACTCTGAAATGAAAAATCAAATGAACCTCAGAATCAACTCAGCTTCAGATCTTGATGCATTAAATATTTGTGTGAAGTTTCATTAATATCTGTCAAATAGTTTTCCCAGAAAACAGCGGACAAACTATTTGCATGTATTTGCATTATTTTTTAAGTAAAAGGGCCATAACTCCAAAACGACAAATCAAATGAACCTCAGAATAGACTCAGCTTCAGACCTTGATGCATTAAACATTTGTGTGAAGTTTCATTAATATCTCTCAAATATTTTTCCCAGAAAACAGCGGACAAACTATTTGCATATTTTTTAAGGACAAGGGCCATAACTCCGAAACGACAAATCAAATGAACCTCAGAATCAACTCAGCTTCAGATCTTCATGCATTAAACATTTGTGTGAAGTTTCATTAATATCTCTCAAATAGTTTTCCCAGAAAACAGTGGACAAACTATTTGCATGTATTTGCACTATTTTTTAAGTAAAAGGGCCATAACTCCGAAACGAAAAATCAAATGAACCTCAGAATCACCTCAGCTTCAGATCTTGATGCATTAAACATTTGTGTGAAGTTTCATTAATATCTCTCAAATAGTTTTTCCAGAAAACAGCGGACAAACTATTTGCATATTTTTTAAGGACAAGGGCCATAACTCTGAAATGAAAAATCAAATGAACCTCAGAATCAACTCAGCTTCAGATCTTGATGAATTTAACATTTGTGTGAAGTTTCATTAATATCTGTCAAATAGTTTTCCCAGAAAACAGCGGACAAACAAAATGTTGACGGACGAACGAACGAACGAACGAACGAACGAACGAACGAACGAACGAACGAACGAACGAACGAACGAACGAACGAACGAACGAACGGACGGACGGACAGGGCCACGACAATATACGACCACCTTTATTAGGTGGGCGTATAAAAAGAGCATTAACTAGAGGAAAGGATTTTTTTTTAGAATTTTGTAGTTTGAAACCATTGTGATAAATAGAGCATTTGCTCCTATAGGAGCAAATGCTCTATTTATCACAATGGTTTCAATAGTTTTTTTTACAGAGGCGTAGAAAGGCGTATTCATGGAGGAAAGGGTTAAAGGAAGTGCATATAAGTCTCATTCTACAGTTTCTGCCATTCTTAAAATTTCTTGTGTACATATGCCATAATAAAAATAGAATCTGATTAATATTCATGATGTCATAATTTCTTACATGAATATTCACGGAGTAAAGGGCTCAGCATGATATGACATACTGAAATAAAGATCTACAACTGTAATTTATCTCCCTGATCAACTACTACATCTGTTTTCAATTGTCTGACATTTCTAGTGTTACAAGTTGCCCAACATTACAACTACATGTAATTTTGATCCAATGGCCCTTAGCTGTAAATATATTTTCCCCACTGCCCCTACAATATCATTACATGTAGTTTTCTTTCTATTTGCCTTAACGAATTATCTGATGAATATTCATCCAAGAAGTAATGACATCATGAATATTAATTATGTATAGTTTGCTCTTTGAGAATAACACATGCAAACAAAGAGTGCTCCTTAGGAGCAAATGCCCTATTCATCACCATGATTTCAAAACTTTTTTACTAGTAAATGCAAACAAAGAGTGCTCCTTAGGAGCAAATGCCCTATTCATCACCATGATTTCAAAACTTTTTTACTAGTAAATGCTCTTTTTCGGTAGATTTATTCAAAGAGGTCGGGCCTTTAAATAGCCTTTGAGGGAATGGGTTAATTACATTACTAAACATTCAAGACAGCTCTCCAAATTTGAGTGTTTCAGACAAAGAACCATCCAGGACCTTTGAAGAATATGTTTGAAACCTAAAAAATTGTTTGTGAATGCAAGACATGATTTCCTTTTGTGTTCAAATTTTGTGCAGACTGAAGACAAAGCAACAGAATTTAATTTAGCCTATTGCACATACAATTGCAAGATGAAAAAACGTATCAAGACACTGCACTCAAAGTATTGCGTATTGATGAATAAATGTAAGAATATGATTTGGGTTAATTAACTCTTTGCAAGCTATTAACCCTTTCCCTGTTCTATGTTTATTACAAATTTCTAAACCTACTGAATATTCATGCACAAAATAGTTATAATGGAATATAGAAGGTGGAACATTGTAGCCATTTTAGAAAGTAAAGAAACAGATCTATCAAATTTCATTAGCAAACAGAGCAGACCCTGATCAGATGGCTCCTATAAGGAGCTGTCTGTTCTGGGTCTTCTCTGTTTGCAGATGCATGAAACACGTTTATATGAGGGAAAGGGTTAAAAGTAACTGAAGTCAGCAAAAATTTTCGTCTGCTTATTTCGGGTATTACACAAATCTTTATAAAGGCAAGTAAACAAAAGAAATTTTGACAAGGCAGAAAGAATAGAATCAGATCTATTTTCATTCCATAAGACTCTGATCAGGCTGCTCCAACAGGAGCCATCCGATCTGTATACAAAGGCATTAAACGGAGTATCTAAGCAGTAAAAGATAAAAGTGGATTTTCTCAAAAGCTATGATCTGATAGTCAAATATTTTGGATTGTGACGAGATGCCAAGTTATTTCCCGTTCACTATTCATGCGAGAAAAAATGACATTGTGAATATTTATATAAACACTTTTTCACACCTTTGCAAACAGAGTAGACCCAGATCAGATGACTCCTAAAGGAGCCGTCTGACCAGGATCTACTCTGTTTGCTTAACATAATACAGATCTGATTCTACAGGTTTTGCCTAGATAAAAACTTCCAATTTTCAGGGGCCATCGTAAAAAATCAGCTGATAAATGTTCACGATGTCATTATTTCTTCCATGAATATTTATCAGGGAAGGATTGAAGAACATTTTTCTTCTTATTTATTTTTTTTTTAAAAATGATGTGAGTTTGGATACAAACAGGACAACAAATTGCTCAGCATCTAATGGAAACTATTTTGCAAAAGTTATCATGAATTGGTTAATAGGGTTGCAACAGTTCATTCTGTTTTTATACAGACGAGCAAAGTGTTGAAAACCGAGTTATCGTGAGGTCACTGAAATATCATTGTCAGAACCAATGTTAACCCTTTCCTCAATAGGCTATTTTTAGACCCCTCTTTGAATGAATCTACCCAAAAGGAGCATTTACTAGAGAAAAGTAAAACTTTAGAATTGTGTAGTTTGAAACCATTGTGATAAATAGAGCATTTGCTCCTATAGGAGCAAATGCTCTATTTATCACAATGGTTTCAAGAAGTGGTTATTAAAGAGGAGTAGAAAGGCGTATTAATGGAGGAAAGGGTTAACCTTTGTACTTCATGATTATGCATGTAAAACATAATGACATCATAAATGTTTATACATGTAAACAGAATTTTAATACATGTAATTGAATATGAGCACAGGATATTTTTGGCCATGGCAGACACTGTAGAATTCTGCAAGAAAACAGAGCAGACCCTGATCAGAAAGCTCCAACAGGAGCCATCTGATCTAGGTCTACTCTGTTTACAATGGTGCAAATGTGTATATATGGAGTAAAGGGTTAACAAGCCTATTGTCCTGTTTTAACTACTGTAAAACAACAACTGTAATAAAAACATACATACACAGCCATCAACAAGAAATCTTATCATTTGCATAAGAAAATTACGGAACACTTGTTAAATGTAATTTTTATAGACACCATATTCTTTACAATATTACAGAACTATACAACATTGGTTGCAGTAGGTCTGTAAACCCCGTACCCTTTCGTTCCTTTTGCTAAATGTAATAAAGATGCATACAAACTCTAAATTATTATTTCATTACAATAAAACAAGGTAAAATCTCTGTCAGACAGAAGATTGCATTTACATCTTGTTTCATAAATCTGTATCCTCCTGAATTTTGACACTTGGCAATTATGAGCCAGGATGTAGGTCATGGTTAAGGAGAAGCTTCCTCTCCAAAAGGTGTATTTGCGGTCATGCTCAGGCTTTGAATCTAATTTTGGTCTGTGTGTTCATGATGTTAATTATACATGGTATTCCTTGTGCTATAACTGGGTTTTTATCATATGCTCCTCACTACTGCCACCATTCGCAGTGCCGGGGTATGGTGATGAGGATGAGAACCTAAGTTCTAACAATTCTTGATATTGTTCCCGTACACCAGCACATTTCTGTGCAAACTGGTCATTGAACTGCTTCTCTGTCTGCAAACAAAATAAATACCGGTTAGAAAAGAATGAATTACAGTAATACATTTCCAAAGCAACCATTCAAAATCTATATAGTTGTAGGTATTTAACCTTTAGCATGCTATGGGCGGATGAGTGGATACTTATGCAAACAGTTATAACTCGGCGTCTCATCAGGATCCAAACTGTTTGACACCCTGATTGCATTTTGGTAGACAAATTGATTATACAGTAAAACCTCTCTATAACGGCCACTGAATTATATCAAGTATTTTGTGTTAAAGGCAGATGGCTGCTTAAAGCAAGGTGAAAGTAAAACAGAACGCTCCTATAGGAGCGTTCTGTTTTACTTTCACCTTGCTTTAAAGCAGCCACCTGCCCTAAATACCAACTAATTAACACAATTTAGTGGCCGTTATAGAGAGGTTTTACTGTATCTTGAATTTTGAAAATGTAGTAGGTGAAAAATTCTGTAAAAACATTTTGCTCAGCAGGCTAAAGGTTAACCCTTTCCCTAATGAAAATTTATGCATGAATTAATCACTTAATAAATATATATATTTTTTTTTTATAATGCAAAATTTTCAAGGGATCTTTTGGCTTTATACAATAACTAAGAAAAGCTCTATATAATGCAACTTGCAAGCAGAGTGACCCTGACCATACAACTCCTAGAGGAGCCATCTGATCTGCATCTACTCTGTTTACAAAGGCATAAAAAATGCGTATTAATAGAGAAAAGGGTTAATACGGATGCCAACTTAAAGTAGGAGAAAAATTAAATAACTTTAGTGAGCAAACTCACATAACCCGACCACCGCATTGTCAGAGTAAAAAAGCGGTTCCCCTGACAATCTCATCCAAGGTTATATTCATGACAATTCTTACAGCAATTTTAAGATAAATTGGGCAAGAAAAGGAAGTGCTAGATGAGCAACAATGTATTATGATGTACGGATGGACTGACGGATGGATGGACTGACAGGTCAAACACTGTGTACCCCCAAGCATCTTCATTGCATGGGGTATATATACAATACAAAATGAAGCTTTTTTATGATTGATTCTGCATTAGCCCTTTCTCTCATATAAACATTTTTCACACCTTTGCAAACAGAGCAAACCCAAATCAGATGGCTCCTATAGGAGCCATCAGATCAGGGTCTGCTCTGTTTGTTTATTGTATAATATAGATATGATCAAAGTTTTTATCTAAGCCAAAAATTCCCTTGGAAAAATATACATGTATTATAAACATTTAGTTAATGAATATTCATTAAATTGATCAATATATTCATCATACTATATGCTCTATTCATCACAATGGTTTCATAAAGTGACTTTTACAGAGGCATCAAAAGGCACCAATATAAGGGAATACGTTGCAAAAAGGGAGCAGAAAAATCTCCAAGATAGAATTTAGTACTAACAAGATGTGTTTATGAAACACTATGCCCCCAATATGACCTTTGACCTTGATGTATGACCTTGACCTTAATAAGTCACCACTAAAAATGTTCGCCTTCATAAGCTGAACATGCATAAAAAGTCACTTCAGATGTCTCTTTTCTTCAATGCAACAGTACTTACTTGTTGTTTATCTCTTTCTAAGTCCTCTTTGATTACATCTAATTTTTTCCTTAATTCGTCTAATCGTACATCTAGTATCTCTTGCAGCTGAAACAAGCAAATTGTGTGGTAAAACACAGCTATGTATAAAGTGTGTGGTAAAAATACAGCTGATGTATAGGCAAAGTGTGTGGTATAACACAGCTGATGTATAGGCAAAGTGTGTGGTAAAACACAGCTGATGCATAGGCAAATGTCATGGGCAAACATTGGCAGAATTGTGATAACCTTTGAAAACAGTTGAAACAATGGAGCAAAATCTATTTTAAAAATCCATGTGTAGTTAATGATTTTGCAATTGTTTATGATAAATATGCTTAGCATAAAGAACCACTGTATTTACTCTAATTTACCCATTTGTGCCAAATGTCCATCAAAAAGGATACAGGCAAACAGTGTATACCCAGATAAGAGGGCTCCTGAAGCAGCCCCCTGATCAGGGTCTGCACTGAGCAATTTGATCTGGGTTTATACTATGTGCCTAATTTTGTCTGGCCAAACATTTAGGGTTATTACAATTTCTTTGGTCTCTTTCTCTGACTACCTACCTTTTGTCTCTCTGCAACAACAGTGTCGATGTGTTTTTTCTGGTTTTCTCGCTTCAGCCTGTTGAAGGCCTGCTTGTCCTTGTGTAGCTTTTGAAGATTCCTCATCTCCTCCTTGGTTTGAGTGTCCATCTTCTTGGTCAGATCTTTCACTTCCTGGTCATGGAGGGCCTGAACAAACAAGTAAACTATGTAAAAAATACACAAGTCTCCTTCCAAACAGCATACATTTTGTAAGACACAAATTGGAAGATGGTGGACAGGTCTTGTATATGATGATGGGCAGGTCTTGTATATGATGATGGGCAGGTCTTGTATATGATGATGGGCAGGTCTTGTATATGATGATGGGCAGGTCTTGTATATGATGATGGGCAGGTCTTGTATATGATGATGGGCAGGTCTTGCATATGATGATGGGCAGGTCTTGCATATGATGATGGGCAGGTCTTGTATATGATGATGGGCAGGTCTTGTATATGATGATGGGCAGGTCTTGTATATGATGATGGGCAGGTCTTGTATATGATGATGGGCAGGTCTTGTATATGATGATGGGCAGGTCTTGTATATGATGATGGGCAGGTCTTGTATATGATGGGCAGGTCTTGTATATGATGATGGGCAGGTCTTGTATATGATGATGGGCAGGTCTTGTATATGATGGTGGACAGGTCTTGTATATGATGATGGGCAGGTCTTGTATATGATGATGGGCAGGTCTTGTATATGATGGTGGACAGGTCTTGTATATGATGATGGGCAGGTCTTGTATATGATGATGGGCAGGTCTTGTATATGATGATGGGCAGGTCTTGTATATGATGGTGGACAGGTCTTGTATATGATGATGGGCAGGTCTTGTATATGATGATGGGCAGGTCTTGTATATGATGGTGGACAGGTCTTGTATATGATGATGGGCAGGTCTTGTATATGATGATGGGCAGGTCTTGTATATGATGGTGGACAGGTCTTGTATATGATGATGGGCAGGTCTTGTATATGATACACATTCTAAATTAACTTTAACATTCCCAGAACAGAATGAAATTGACTGATCGTTCCATAGCTGTGGTTGGTCCGAAATGGTGGAATGGACTTCCAAAAGACCTTAAGTGCTTACAAAGTGAACACCAATTCAGAGCCAAACTTAAGACTTATCTTTTCAATGTGTTCCTCAATTAACACATCTTGAGAGCTTTGAAAAATAGGACTATGTAAAGGGCAAGTGAATATTGCATAATAATTTTTGCACTATATAAATGTAATTGTATTGTATTGTATTCATGGGACTAGTAACAACTGTTTGAAGATTTATCAAAAACTGCAAATGCATGTGAAAGTTACACAGAGGACACTATGTTATATTTCATATACACATATATGTATTAGTAGGTCAGCTTATGACCTTGACCTTGAAAGTAGGTGAGTGTGGGTTGTATCATCAAAACTTCAAGGCAAAGGTAAAGTTTGTGTGAAGCAGTATCAACATTTGTCAACAAGAGTACCGCATACGGTACATAATACGCCCACTTGCAAACTTTCTGATTCAACATGCCTTATAAGTGTTGACATTTTCAAATCTGTGCTTCAGATCTTGATTTCAATATTAAGGTGATACTATTTTTAAAAAAATTGAAGTGAATATCTTTTTTTAAAAAAAAGTTAAAGCTAATTCTCATATTTGCAGATTTTTGTAAAGTGCAAAGGCCATAACTCTGTAAAGACAAACTGAATGAACCTCAAAATAAACTCAGCTTTAAATTTTGTTGCTTAAAACATTTGTGTTTCATTTATATGATTTTAATAGTTTTCCCAGAAAACAACAGACAAACTAAAAGTTGACTGACTAACAAAGCAACGAACACACGAAGTTCAAGGACCATAACTTTAGAACAAAATGACATATCAAATCCCTTGCATTATATGTGAAAATTCACATTAAGGTTTAACCATATAAAAAAACTGAAGATGAAAATGAAAAAGTTATGGCCATCCTCATATTTGCATAGATTTGCATTATTTTTTTAAGTGCAAGGGTCATAACTCCGAAACAACAAATCAAATGATCATCAGAATCGACTTAGCTTCAGGTCTTGATGCATTAAACATGTGTATGAAGTTTCATAAATATCTGTCAAACAGTTTTGCCAGAAAACAGCGGACAAACTATATGCATATATTTGCATTATTTTTTAAGTAAAAGGGCAATAACTCTAAAACGAAAAATCAAATAAACCTCAAAATCGACTCAGCATCAGATCTTGATGCATTAAACATTTTTGTGAAGTTTCATTAATATTTCTCAAATAGTTTTCCCAGAAAACAGCGGACAAACTATTTGCATAATTTTTTAAGGACAAGGGCCATAACTCTGAAACAAAAAATCAAATGATCCTCAGAATCAATTCAGTTTCAGATCTTGATGCATTAAACATTTGTGAGAAGTTTCATTAATATCTCTCAAATAGTTTTCCCAGAAAACAGCGGACAAACTATTTGCATTATTTTTTAAGTAAAAGGGCCATAACTCCGAAACGATAAATCAAATGAACCTCAGAATCAACTCAGCTTCAGATCTTGATGCATTAAATATTTTTGTGAAGTTTCATTAATATCTGTCAAATAGTTTTCCCAGAAAACAGCGGACAAACTATTAGCATATTTTTTAAGGACAAGGGCCATAACTCTGAAATGAAAAATCAAATGAACCTCAGAATCAAGTCAGCTTCAGATCTTGATGCATTAAACATTTGTGTGAAGTTTCATTAATATCTGTCAAACAGTTTTCCCAGAAAACAGCGGACAAAAAAAATGTTGACGGACGAACGAACGAACGAACGAACGAACGAACGAACGTACGAACGAACGAACGAACGAACAAACGAACGAACGGACGGACGGACAGGGCCACGACAATATACGACCACCTTTATTAGGTGGGCGTATAAAAATGTGGAATATACAGATAAGACACAGCAGTTTCAACACTATGACATTGACCTTTGAAGTAGGTGTGCAAGTGTTGAATTGAAAAGCTATGTATGAAGTTTTATAAAATACAGTAAAAACCCTCTAATGTGACCATCTAAAAGAGGTATATTTATGGGTGGTAGAGGCAGGTGGTAGCTTAATGCAGGACAAAAATAATGCAGAAAACTCCTAGAAGCTTTTTGCAGCATTAGTTTTGTCCTGCATTAAGCAACCACCTGCTTATAAAGAACGGCATATTTATTCATTAAGTGGTCGCATTAGAGGGGTTCTACTGTATGTCCATGCATGTTGAAGATGCCAAGCAGACATGGACTTTCTGAAAGTTATTATTTGAGTTTTGAAGTAGCATTGTTGTTAGAAGAAACATTCTCATGCTATGGACATTATGTAAGTTAATATGTCAATGCATCGGGAATATACAGAACAGACAATACTTATTCGAGTCCTATCTTTGACATTAACATTGGGAGTAAGTGGAAGGGTGTTGTGTATCACAAACCCTTATAGCATAAGCAACAAAACTGTTGACATTTTCATTTGAGCCCCACATATGACCTTGTTCTTGGAAGTAGGACAGTGGGCAAGGTAGATGACACACTCTCATGCCATGGGCGATAATACTGTGAAATTATATGAAAATGTGATAAGGAATATGTAAGATACAAAGCAGACACACAATTTCAGCAATGTTCTAACCTTTTGCTCCCTGTTGCATAATTCATGTAAAATATAATGACATCATGAATATCAATTAGATTACATTTTTTTATAATTGCACATGAACACATGACATTTTAGCTCAGGCAGAATCTGTAGCATCAGGGTCCAAGGTTATAAGGCTTCTGAGTCTGAGATCATTCTCAAGTATCTGATTGGTCAGATTCTGAGCAAGCTCAGAATCTGACCAATCAGATGCTTGAGAATGATCTCAGACTCAAGCAAAAAGTTTTACTATAACCAAACAGAGCTGCCCCTGACCAGATCTGTGAACTTGACCTTTGGAGCAAGTGTATGAGTGCTGTATGTCACAAACTATTGTGGTCTGTAGTATCGAAATGGTTAAAATCCAATGTACATAAAAGTTCCTACCTTGAGCCTCATTTCGTGGTCTTTGTGATTTTGGTCCATCACTTGTCTCAGGGCATCATATATAGGTGAGCTGTGCTTCATAAGAATGTCCAGCTCAGCCTGGAACTGGTCCTTACACATTGCCACAAACACCTCCGCCTGGGACTTGCGCAAAGCCGTCACCTACGAAATACAGTGAACACACGATAAACAGTATGCATCTTTATCAACCAGAGCAATAGATAAATAGTCACAGATCAAAATCCTCATTTCTCCATCAAACCCTATGCTGTAATGTCTCTTAAGAATGATTCTAAAGAGTGGTCACAAACTAGGGTTTGGTGGAGAAATAAAGGAGCTATACTAAGGCATATTTGAAAGATGTTGATTTAATGTCCAAGTTAAAGTTTGTGCTAATTTTCCCAGGTACATAACACTTTCAGTATGACATGGTTACAGGATTTGTTCTATTGATGTTGAACTTATGATAAAGGTTAAAGTTTGGGGAACTTGGCAAACTTGTGGGTATTTTAACCCAATTTCATTTGTATTTTTTAACCCTTTCCCTCATATAAACGCATTCTCATGCCTTTGCAAACAGAGAAGACCCAGATGAGATGACTCCTACAGGAGCCTTCTGACCAGGGTCTGCTCTGTTTGCTTATGAAATTACAGTTTCTGCAAATGTCCCAAAAAGATTCCTATGTTATTGTGCCATTATAAAAATTCAGCTCATTAATATTCATCAAGTCATCATTTCTTTAATTAATATTCATCAGATAAAGGCTTAACCTGACCAGGTCTTAGGAGACTTGGTAAATTTGATAAATATATCAAAACAGTCTACCCAATAATGTATTCATATTCATGTATTTGAAGGTTATGTCTATTCCTGCCTTACCTTCTCTTCCTGTTCTCGTACAAGTTTTGCCATTTCTTCCGTATTCTGCCTCTGCATGCTGTCGACGGTGCCAGACTTGCCGGCCTTTTTCAGTACTTTGCCATGAGCCTTCTCAAGGCTAGTCCTCTCTTTGGCATGCTGGGATAGCAGCTTTTCCTCCTGAACGTCATGGATTTCCTTCATATTGTCTTTTGCCTGAAACATTGGCACTTCACTGATACAATAGGAACATGCATTTGGTGATTCTCTCTTAACACTTTCCCTATAGAAGTATGAATATTTATTAGCTTAATGTATATAACCCTTTTCCTTTTGAATATTCATGTAAAAAATAATAATATCATGAATATTCATTAGCTGATTTTTTTTATAATATTATAATTATGTACACATGAATGTTTGGTTTTGGTATTGGTAGAAACTGTAAAGTCTGATTTATTATGATTTATAAGCTTGTTTAGCAGGCCCTGATCAGCCTGCTTCTGCAGGAGCCATCTGGTCTGGGTATACTTTGTTTGCAAAAGCAAATATTTGATGGAAAGGATTAACCCTTTCCCTGTTTATTTCAAATTTTAATACCTCCTAAATATTCATGAACAAAAAAGTTATAATGCAATGTGGAAGGTGGAACATTGTAGCTATTTTAGAAAGTAAAAAAGCAGATTTATCAACTTCCATTAACAAACAGAGCAGACCCTGATCAGACGGCTCCTCTAGGTCTACTCTGTTTGCAGATGTGTGGAAAAAGTTTATATGAGGAAAAGGGTTAACTCTACAGATTTAGTAACTTTTAGCCCACTTGACCTTTTCCTCATGAATATTTATACAAGAAATCATGAATAATAATCAGACAATTTTTTATAATGGTATATGAAACTAGGGATTTTTGGTTAGAAACAGTAGAATCAATTCTATATTATTTCATAAGCAAACAAAGCAGACCCTGATCACATTCCTACAGCAGAAGTCTGATGCTGGTCTACTCTGTTTACAAAGGTGCCAAAAGCCATCTCTCTGAGGAATAGGGTTATACTCCAGATCAAGACTCCTACAGGAACCATCTGATCTGGGTCTACTCTGCTACAAAGTCACCAGAAGTCGTCTCTATGAAGAATAGCGTTATACACGTTCAACACCTGAATCAATTCAACTCGCATCTGCACACACCTATAGGAGCCATCTGATGGGCGTCTGCTTTGTTTAGTTGTGAAATTATGATAAACCGCTACAATTTCTACCAATACCAAAATTGGATGTGTACATATGCCATTATAGAAAAAATTCAGCTATTAATTATTCATGGAAAAGTAACAGGGAAATACTTAACAATGTCTTCACTGCTACAACAATATTTTGACCACTATAACAATATGTTGACCACCATACACGTAACAAGATTTCTTACAGTTTAAACCCTGATCACAATTGTCATGTTCAGCCATATTCATGTGCAGTGGATGACCTTGACCTTCACTGTTTGCCAATATTCTACAATACTGTCTTCCATACTGCTGGCAAATAATGGTTGATAGGTGTGTTCGAGGAAACACGTCTATTATTTTCTGTTAGACAAATCAGATATACGTGACAGACAACAATATTCTCTTTGCTTTGCAGGTGACACAATTCAAATGAATACCACCCACTTGTTCCTATAACTAATGCATCGTCTGACAGGTCTAGGTGAACAGCAACCAATAGTCCATTACAAAACTAAATTTATCCGCTGCAATAATTAAAGTCTGCTCCAACTTAGATCTGGCGCAATTTTGACTACTTTCTGACTCAATTAACTCTTTGCACGCAAGCGGCGAAACAGTGATTACCTATGCAAACAGTTTGGATCCAGATGAGATGACGCATAATGCGGCCTCTCATCAGGATCCAAACTGTTTGTCAAGTTGATCATATTTCTGCAAAGAAATTAGAGAAAAATTATTTTAAGAATTGAGGCAGACGACAATAATTGTTGCAGAAGGAAAATTACTTAGCGTGCAAAGAGTTAACCCTTTTCCTGTTCAATATTCATCTAAGAAATAATGATATCACAAATATTTATTACCTGAACTTTTATAATGTAAACTTTTCAATGAAATGTAAATTGTTTTGCTAAAATGACAAAAGCTGTGAATCTGATCTATATCAAGTCAAAAGCAAACAGAGCAGACCCTGATCAGATGGCTCCTGTAGGAGCCGTCTGATCTGGGTCTACTCTGTTTGCAAATGTGTGAGAAGGTGGTTACATGAGGGAAAAGGTTAAGCTTTTGAGAAACTATTGACCAAGTGTCAAACAGCTTGGATCCAGACGAGACGCCGAGTTACTTTTTATCTCATTCTATAACTCTGCAGAAAATAATCCAATCAGAACAGGAATAAGATATGCACAGTTAGGCATGTTGCATGTTGCTTATAAATCCTATGAGGTTTCAGGAAAATCTGACCAAAGGTTTTGGAGAAACCGCATGGACAAATAAAAATCGGACAGCCGGATGGACAGACGGACGCCACGCACAAAAACAATATGTCTCCCCAGTATACTGGGGGAGGCATATAATTAGATGCAATTCTATTATGGCACATAGACACAGGAATTTTGGCCATGACAGACACTGTAACCTCAGATTTATATTATTCCATAAGTAGACAGAGTAGACCCTAATCAGAGGGCTTCAACTGGATTTACAAAAGTTTCTCAACATGAAAAAAAATAAAGGGCCCTAAGTCTAAAATAATTTTGAAGTCAAGAGTTATGGTTCTTATGTAAGGGCCCTCTCCTCAATTAGATCTACCCACCTATACGCACAACTATACTTCATAGTGATCACTGCTGTCAAGTTCTATTGAAATCTGCCCACCCGTTTTTTAGAAGTGCAGACAAACTTTGTGGCAGACAGATAGTCAGACAGACAGTACAAAATCAATGTGTCTCCCTCCCCTCTAAGAAAAGAAAAAAACACAGCTAAGCATGCTTATGTATTAGTATTTTCAGCATAATGTCATCATAGAAGTTTTGATTTGTATTCCTCTCCAAAAGTATGAGCAGAATGTCAAACAGTTTGTAACTGATGAGCCACGGACTCACCCTGCATCTCATCAGGATCCATTCTTATACCGAAACATAAATCAACTTGATAACACAAGCTCAACTAACCTTATCATGTCTCTTTCGTAGAACATCTAAATCTTTTTCTCGCTTCACTAACATCTTGAAGTAACTTTTCTCCTTCTTCAGCTCCTCAAGAGGGGTTGGAATCAGCAAGCTGGGTTCTAGGAGGAGGAAGAAAGAAATTACCCTAAATATTCAGACACTCAAGACCAATTTTCCACTGGTTTGTTAAGCTGAATAAGTGGAATTTGGTATCATTTGGTAACTTTAACCCTTTACTCCATGAATAAGTGTTATCTATCAATAAGATTAATATTTATAATGGCATATTAACCCCTTCCTCCAAAAATTCGCCTTTCTATGCCTCTGTAAAAATCACCTGTTGAAACCATTGTGATAAACCATAGTGATAAATTGAGCATTTGCTCCTATAGGAGCAAATTCTCTATTTATCACAATGGTTTCAAACTACAAAATTCTAAATTTTTTCTTTTCTCTAGTTAATGCTCCTTTTCGATAGATTTATTCAAAGTGGTTGGATACAAAAATAGCCTATGAGGGAATGGGTTAACACATTATATTTTAGGTGTGGCAGATATTGTAAAATCATAATCATTTCATGAGGAAACAGAGCAGACCCCATATGAGCCATCTGATCTGGGTCTACTCTACTTGCAAAGGTGAAGAAATGTGTATTTATGGAGTAAAAGGGTTAAATGAAAGTAATAATGTATCAACTAGCTCAAACACATTCTTCAGGTCGAGTTTGATCTGGATCAGCACCATTTATCTAAATTTGTCTGTCCAAATTTAGGATAATTCAAACAGATTTGAGTGACTTAACGTTTAACCATTTCCCTGTTCTATGTTTATTACAATTTTCAATATCTACTGAATAACATAGACAAAATAGTTTTAATGAAATTTGGAAGGTGGAGCATTGTAGCCATTTTAGAAAGTAAAGAAACATATCTTTCAAAATCCATTAACAAACAGAGCAGACCCTGATCAGACAGCTCCTATAGGAGCTGTCTGATCTGGGTCTACTCTGTTTGCAAATGCGTGAAAACATGTTCATATGAGGGAAAGGGTTAACAGGGGTATTTGAAGGAACAAACATGTCACTTACTGAAAGTGTGAGCCAGGCCTAGAGAAAAGCTGCATCTCCATCCTTGCAAACAGTGCAGACCGTGATCAGAAGGCCCCTATGTGGCTCGGCCATCTGGTCTGGGTTTACCCTGTTTGCAAAGGCACGAAAAGGAGCTTCTATCTGGTAAAGCAACACTATTTTATCATTTAATCTGACATAACCTGGTAGACTTTGGCCTAAAGCTGAAGTACTGTCTGTGACAAGGCAGCTGGTCTGTATATACCCTCTTTGCAAAACCCTATCAGCATTTTTCCTATGGTCTAGTTCAAGTAATTCTTTGCATGTCACAAAATTATTGTCTGCAAAAAATGCCATCTGCTGCAATTCTTTAAGTTATTTTTTCCTTAGTTCTGTTAGAAAATACAATGAGTATGAAGTTAGTAAAGGGTTATGCCAAAGAAAACAATTCTCTCATTGGTTATTACTGAATACTGACACTTCATGTTGATTCCAAGTTATAATCAATGATTAGTGTGTTATTTCTTTTACGTTTCCCTGCTCAATACTCATGTAACAAATAATATTTATTACGGTAGCTTCATTGCTATACTATCATTTTTTCAAGAGAAATTTTCACTTGTACAAAAACTGTAGTAGCAGAAAGCAAATACAGCAGACCCTGATCAGTTGACTCCAATAGGTACTCTCTTTGCAAACATGAGAAAAAGCATTAACCCTGTCCCTGTTCTGTGTCTATTTCAAATTTTAATACCTACTGTTTATTCATGGAAAAATTATTTATGATGAAATGTTGAAGGTGGAACATTGTAGCCATTTCAGAAGGCAAAGAAATAGATCTATCAAATTCTATTAGCAAACAGAGCAGACCCTGATCAGACGGCTCCTCTAGGAGCCGTCTGATCTGGGTCTACTCTGTTTGCAAATGCGTGAAAAGATGTTTATATGAGGGAAAGGGTTAAGGGATGACCACATACCAATGTAATACATTTAACACCAAATTTCAGAGTAATTTTTCAATATACTTCATAATCTTGTCTTTAAAACCCTGACCTTTGACCTCTAGATGCAAAAACAAAAGCATGTCTGTGGTCATTTTCTTTTCCCCATCTACACTCCATGTATCATCAGTGTGCATTAATTTGATTATATGTTGAACACTTAAATCACAACTACAACTAGAAATGAAAAATAACACAAAAGTAAGACAAAAGAGCTAAAAATGACACTGAAAACAATTCTCTGTAAAGAAATGACATGCAAACTTCACGGAAAAGGCATATTCCATGCTGAAACTGAAAGAAAAGAACAAAACCAAGGGACAACCAAAGGAAAACCACCAACAAAATATCTCGTATAACCCTTTCCTCAATTTCATTTAAGAATATTTATGGACTGAATGTATATAATTACACATGAACAATTAACTTTTTAATGGTGACAGTAACTTCAGAATCTGCTACTCAATAAGCAAACATAGAAGACCCTGATCAGACAGCTCCTACAGGATCTGGGTCTACTATGATTGCAGAGGTACAAAAGTCGTCTACATGTGTGAGGGAAAGGGTTAACATAAGGAATAGGTCATGCATAAGTAATGATATTTCACATACAGAATTCCTACTACAAAACTCGTTCCCAAATCTTGCAAGAACCGAACACAGTCATTCTGTACCATGCATGGCAGACACTGGGTGGGCAGGGCCTAAAAACCCCTACTGCCCTCAGGCACCTACTGCAACACTGGACAACATTGGACCTTACCATTCAGTTTGGTGGTAGAGGCTACAGACAAGGTGGGTACATTCTCATTACTTGGCATCCTAGAAACCCCTACCATTCCACCTGCGCATGTAGAGAAATGCAAACTATTTAAAACAACTAATATGGTTGCACAAACTAAGCTAGGTCATCCCAGTAATGGAATTTTTAAATTGTTATCAAAAGTTGATATTCATGCTAACATCTGGAGTACAATGTACAACATACACACACAAACAATGGAATACTTGTAGAAATGATAAGCCACACTATTCTTAGTGTCTATTTTCACACGAACAGTAAAACCTATGCACATGTACCACTGGAATTCGACATAACATAAACCAAGACAGAAAACAAATGCCACATCTCATGGAACTACTCAATTACAATTGACATAAACAGCTTCGGATCCTGTAAATGTGCTAGATGTCACATGTGCAGTAAGGTGATTACCTTAATTACCGAAAGTCCCCTCTCCATGGGTTTATACAGCTAAATAAGTCAATATGCATGGCATCACTGTGAAACTTAGGACTAACCTAGTGTCAATTACTGCAGACCCTGATCAAACTACTCCTTCAGGAGCTGTTTGATCTGGGTCTGCAATATTTGCAAAAGCATGTCTGTCTGAATTCTTGAGGAAATGAGGGTATATAGAATAAAGACTGAACTATTGTAATGCATCAACTTTGACCACAATGCTAATGCGAGGATGCAGCAATACATGGCAGTATCGTAATCTTTAGGTTATATGTACATATTCTGTTTCAATGATACAGTAAAAGTTAACCAGTTTTAAGTGACCATTTACTCATTTAACAAAACTGCTTTCAACAGCATGTGTTCATTTAATGCAGGACAAAAGCATCACAAAAAGCTCCTTTGGGAGCTTTTTGCATTACTTTCATCCTGCATTAAGTTACCACATGCTTTAATCACCCCAATTTCGACATTTTTTTAATGGTCCCTTAACCCTTCGCTTGCTGAATTTTAAAATACATTTCTCCTTTTTTACCCATGCCCTGTTGTATAATTACATATATCTTCACTGTGTACAAGTATTTCCCTGTGCAATAACTGCTGTGGAGTGCACTGATTGCACAATCAACTTGTAAATAGTGCAGACCCTGATGAGACAGCTCCTGCAGGAGCTGTCTCATCCGGGTCTTCACTATTTACAGGTACGTATATTGACCGAATAGCAAGCGAAGGGTTAAGACGTTTTTTACTGTAATCAACACTAGCACAGTGATACATGATTTAAGTTTAGCAATCACAAAGGGTGATGTAACATTCTGTATCAGGTTTTAACCATGTTTAACCCTTTACTTCATAAATATTTTCAAAAGAAATAATGACACCGTGAGTATTAATTAGATTAATGCAATAACAGCTCATGGACATGACTATTTTTGATCATGGCCAGAAACAGTAGAATCTCATCTATATTATGTCATAGGCAAACGGAGCACGCCCTGATCAGATGGCTCCTATAGGAGTTTTCTGCATTACTTTTGACCTGCATTAAGCTACCACCTGCCTTACAGACCCATGATTACACCTCTTTTTGATGACCACTTAAGACAGGTTCTACTGTAATTGATTTGAAAAATTGACTTGAAAGGGCTAAAGACCTGAAATGGATTTCTTTAGAGAGGTTTTACTGAAGTAAGTCTGGCACTTTGTCCTTGACATTATCCGTTTACTCTCTAAATGTGCTTGATAAGGCATTTGCAAAGTGAGTAGACCCAGATCTAATGGCTAAGTACTACAGGAGTCGTATGATCAGGGTCTGCTCAATTTGCTTATTCCTTTCCTCCATAGGCTTTTTATAGACACAGCCTCTTTGGATGCATCTACCGAAAAGGAGCATTAACTAGAGAAAAGGAAAATTTTAGAATTTTTTAGCTTGAAACCATTGTGATAAATAGAGCATTTGCTCCTATAGGAGCAAATGCTCTATTTATCACAATGGTTTCTAGAAGTGACTATTACAGAGGCGTAGAAAGGCGTATTTATGGAGGAACGTGTTATAATATAATATAGATCTGACTTTACAGTTTGTTACGATAAAAAATTCCATTTTACATGGTGCCTTTATAAAAATTTAGTGAATTAATATTCTTGATGTCATTATTTTTAGCATGAGCATCCATGGAGTAAAGAGTTAACCCTTTTCCTGATCTATATATATTTATTCCGAATTTCAATACCTACAGAATATTCATGGACAAAATAGCTATAACGAAATATAGAAGGAACATTACAGCCATTTTAAAAAGTAAAAGGAATAAGTCTATCAGGTTCAATTAGCAAACAGACTAGACTCTGGGTCTACTCCGTTTGCAGATGTGTGAAAAGGCATTTATAAGAAGGAAAGGGTTAAATAGACTGACTATATCTGCAACTATGAAAACTAAACCAAACAAAACATCATATCTTCAACTCTTTGCACACAAATTGTCACCTGCAAAACTTGTCATCTTCTGCAGTTTTCAATCGTATTTTCCTCCATTTCTCCACAAAGAACAGTTTGGATCCTGATGAGATGCCGAGTTACTAAGTGTCTCTCCTGAACCCAAAACCATTTGCATAGATTATCATAAATTCATGGCTAGCGAGCAGAGAGTTAACCATTACAATGCCGAAAACGAGTCATTAACATCCTTTGCAAACAGTGTAGACCCAGATGAGAGGGCTCCCACAGGAGCCCTCTCATCAGGGTCTGCACCGTTTGTCATGTCAACTTTTTATTTAGAAAAATCCCTAAATATTCACCATAAGATTGACCTGTCTGAATTTTGGAATAGTCCATTTGAAAATTCAGCATTGTAATGGTTAAAAGTATAATTATTCCCACAGAAAAGAAAATGATCAGTAAGAAGCCACTGGTTAGTTGTGCTTAAGTATTAAAGCATAGCAGATAAAATTGTTAGAACAGAATAGTAGGAAAGTCATTCTTCAAGAAATAAAATATAACTCCCTTTTCTTAACCCTTGACCTCATGACTAATTGTGCGAGAAACTATCACTTCATGAATATTCATTGACTGATTTTTATAATGGTACCAAAACAACAGAACTTATGGCCATGACACAAACTTTAGGTTTAATGGCCAAGACACAAACTTTATATTTAATGGCCATGACACAAACTTTAGAATTAATGGCCATGACACAAAACTTTGGATTTAATTGCCATGGCACAACCACCCCCCCCCCTTTTTAAAATAAATAAATAAAAAAATGTAATGGCCATGACACAAAAGGTTTTTTTTTTTCTTTTTTAGATTTAATCGCCATGAAACAAAAATAAATAAATCCAGATTTTATGACCATGACATAAACTTTAGGTTTAATGGCCATGCCACAAAACTTTTAGGTTTAATGGCCATGACACAAACTTTAGGTTTAATGGCCTAGACACAAACTTTATATTTAATGGCCATGACACAAAACTGGATTTAATTGCCATGCCCCCCCCCCCCCCCTTTTTTTTTTTTTTTTTTTTTTTTTTTTTTTTTAAATAAATAAAAAATTTAATGGCCATGACACAAAAGCTTTTTAGATTTAATGGCCATGAAAAAAAAATCAACCCCCCCCCGATTTAATGGCCATGACATAAACTTTAGGCTCAATGGCCATGACACAAACTTTAGGTTTAATGGCCATGACATAAACTTAGTAGCAAACAGAGCAGATTGATCAGATGGCTCTTACTGAAGGTCTCTGATCTGGGTCTACTCTGTTTACAAAGTTGAAAAGGCATTTACATGAAGTAAAGGGTGAACTAATTAACCTTATCTAAGCTGACTAGGATATTTTCAATCTAATCCTTTACTCCATAAATACACCTTTCCACGTCTTAACTAACAGAGTGGACCCTGATCAGATGCAATCTGATCAGGGACTGCTCTGTTTGCTTATGATATTTTGTGACATAAATATGATTCTACAGTTTCTGACATGGCCAAAAACTGAATTTTTATAATGACAAAATTATGTACATACGGTCTTTTGGTATTGGTAGAAACTGCAGAGTCAGATCTATTATAATTTCATAGCAAACAGAGCAGACCCTGATCAGAAGGCTCCAATATCAGGAGCTGTCCGATCTGGGTGTACTCTGTTTGCAAAGGTGTGAAAAAGTGCTTCTATACAGGGACGGGATAACTGTTAAAACTGATTTCTACACCAGCCAACAGGTATGACAGCATATACTGAGGCTATCTAATCAGGGTCTACTCTGTTTGCCTATATGCTACAGATCTGATTATCTGATGTCTGCAATGGAGAAAAATGTCCTTATTGGATAAGCTATGTACAAGAAATAAAAAATCATTTATATTCATAATGGGCAGCCACACTTGAATTTCATAAAGTAATAGAATACACACCATCAAACTCCTAGTAATGTTGTTTTTTCGCCATTTTGTGTATTGGGATACATTACCATCCGGGATATTTATATTTGGTACATAGTGCAGGAGGGTTATGTAACTGTATGTTTATATTTGGAAGACCAGGTATACAAGTAACTGTTGTATACTACATATCTCAGGAGCATGAGCAGAAAAATAGCACAATGTTGGCACTAGAAATTTATCTTGCAAAACTCATCTGCTAGTTAAACCATTTCACTGCTGATTTTTCAGAGTGGAATAGATCATCAGTGTGTAACTAGAGTCCACTCAATATAAAAGGCTTAACCCTTTCCCCAATAGGCTATTTTTAGACCCAACCTCTTTGCATAAATCTACCGAAAAGGAGCTTTAACTAGAGAAAAGGACACATTTTGAATTGTGTAGTTTTGAAACAATTGTGGTAAATAGAGCATTTGCTCCTATGGAGCAAATGCTCTATTTATCACAATGGTTTCAAGAAGTGACTATTACAGAGGCATGGAAAGGATCATGATATTTAAGGAGGAAAGGCTCTTCTAGGGGCCCTCTGATCTGGGCCTACACTGTTTGCAAATGACTGCATGCATATCCAACATCCAAAGGGTTAAATATGTTTTCTTTGCCATACTTTTTTGCCTTTATATTGGTGGTAAGCTATTTTTTAACTCAAATATTTTTCCAAGAAAAAATAAACAAGCATTTTATCGATAAACCAGCTTTCAGTAATACTGATCAAATGATGAAATATTGATCTGGATATAAACATGTTATACAAATCCAATTCCGAGTCTTGCAAGATAAAGATAATGTATTCATGGAAGCAAAGGAGTTAGATATTGCTGCTAGAAGCAAGATTATGTGCTAAACACATAAAACCATGGTGACAAGATCACTGTTAAAGTTCAGTACTGTACATAAAATATCAAATGTACCATTCGAATGCTGATTTCCAAAGTTGAATGGTCCTTCAATGTTATCCTTTCCTATAAACACATTTTCACACATTTGCAAACAGAGGAGACCCAGATCAGAAGTTCCTTTAGGAGCCATCTGATCAGGGTCTGCTCTGTTTGCTTATGGTATAACATAGATCTGATTTTACATTTTCTGTCTGATCAAAAAATGTCGTGTTTAAATGCCATTATAAAAATTAATCTAATTACTATTACCCAGTAATAATGTAATCATTTCTAGCATGACTAGTGAATAGGTAAAGGGTTAACCCTATAACAGCAGTCTCAGCTACAGATAATATTTATACTCAAATACTATAATTGTCATTTCTCAACCAAACTCTATGTTGTGACCACTTTTTAGAATCGTCTCGAAGAGATGATTCTAAAGAGTGGTCACAACATAGGGTTTGGTGGAGAAATAAATAAGTTATACTTCGAAATATTTTAATTTACGCATCTTATCTCCAGCTCTGAGTAGTCAGTGTTCTTGTCACCATGTAGGGTATTAGTGTGTGTATACTCTGTTATCTAGTCTACGCTCAAATCTTACCACTGAGTCTATATCTAAGTTTCATGCTGCCTGTGGTAAAACAATATCAAACACAAGAAGTCAACGAGGGTAAACAATAAACACAACAACAACAACGACATTTACTGCATACATGACTGGACTCTTTGCACGCTAATTAATTGTTATCTGCAAAAACTGTCGTTTGATACAATTCTCAAAGTTTGGTTTTCTTAACCCTTTCACTCATATAAATGCCTTTTCACACCTTTTCAAACTGAGTAGACCCAGATCAGAGAGCTCCTAGGAGTAATCTGATCAGGTCTTTTCTGTTTGCTTATGATAATAAAAGATTCTCTCTTTTCTCTCTCATTATTTCTAGCATGAATATTCAACAGGGAAAGGGTTAACCCTTTCCTCCATGAATACGCCTTTCTATGCCTTTGTAATAATCACTTCTTGAAACCATTGTGATAAATAGAGCATTTGCTACTATAGGAGCAAATGCTCTATTTATCACAATGGTTTCAAACTACAAAATTCTAAAATTTTATTTTTCTCTAATAAATGCTCCTTTTGGTATATTTAATCGAAGAGGTTGGGTCTAAAAATAGCATATGGAAGAAAGGGTTAAAAATATGGTGTAAAACGGTTTGGATCCTGATGAGATGCTGTGTTACTCTGCACCTCATCAGGATCCAAACTGTTTGTATAGACGATCACAAATTCTCCATTAGCGTACAAAGAGATGACAATGCTAGAAACAAACAATTATGGTAGTGTTGCCATCGCTCGCCTGTACGTTAAAAAATCTACATTTTCAAACAAGCATACCAGTAACTTTTTAAATACAGTAAAAACCCTCTAATGTGACCATCAAAAAGGGGCATAATTCACAGTGGCAAAGGCAGGTGGTAGCTTAATGCAGAATGAAAGTTATGCAGAAAGCTCCTGCATAACTTTCGTCCTGCATTAAGCAACCACCTGCTTATGAAGACAGCCATGTTTGTTCATTAAGTGGTCGCATTAGAGGGGTTTTAGCTTAATGCAGAATGAAAGTTATGCAGAAAGCTTTCTGCGTAACTTTCGTCCTGCATTAAGCAACCACCTGCTTATGAAGACAGCCATGTTTGTTCATTAAGTGGTCGCATTAGAGGGGTTTTACTGTATTGTTGAGAATGAGACCATTTACCTTGGCACGCCTCTTAATTTTGAAGTCTGGTACAAATTCATCAATATAGTCAGTGCTACAGTTTGGATCCTGATGAGACACTTATTTTCTCAGCCTCTCATCTGGATCTAAACTGTTTGCAAAGATTATCCCAGTTGTGATACAAAGAGTTTACCCTTTACTCCATAAATATTCATGAAACAAATCATGACATCATGAATATTAATTTTTTTAAAACGGCATATTAACACATGCAATTTTTGCCAAAGCAAAAACTGTAGAATCGATTAATAATATTTCATTAAACAAACGGAGCAGACCCTGGTCAGATAGCTCCTGCAGGAGCCGTCTGATCTGAGTTTACTCTGTTTGCAAAGGCATAGAATGTTGGATTTAAGAAGTAAAGGGTTAAAATTGTGAACAAGTATATAATATTTGGTGGGGCCTGTAAAACAGATCTTGTGACTATGACAAATATTACATATTTTGAATGACAACCCAATGGCCATTACAATACCTGGAATTTTTAATATTTGCAAAACAGACAAGCTTTAAATGGCAAACATCCATTACCCCTTTAACTCACACAGAAGCTTTCTCACTCCTTTGAAAACAGAGTAGACCCAGATCAGACAGCTTTTACAGGAGCCATTTGATCAGGGTCTGCTCTGTTTCCTTATGAAATGATAGAGCTGATTCTATAGTTTCTGTTGAGGTAACATGATCTCTTGTTCATTATGCCATTACTTCTTAGTAAATATTTATGAGGTAAAGGGTTAAAGGTCACAGACAATGAGACAATTAACAACTAACAATGCCACAGAATCAAGAGATTGTGATTACTTATTGTCCTAATAAATGCAAAAGTCAACGGTTTTCTTAGCTGTATGTACATGTAAGCGAAATAATAAGAAAGTAAAAAGTTTACTGTTATTTAAACCCTTTGAATGCTGGGAAGAAAATGGTTAGCAGGTATTTTGAAGCAGTAAAATCAAACTTATTTTGCTTAATGCAGAGTAAAGGTCATGCAGAAAGATTCTCTTTCTGCATTTCTTTTGTCCTGCATTCATTAGCTAAGTTTTACAAAGGTTCATATGTACACAGAATGATTTGGTATTGGTAGAAACTGTAGAATGAAATCTCTTTTAATTTCATAGGCAAGCAGTGCAGACCCTGATCAGACAGCTACTACAGGAGCCGTCTGACCTGGGTCTATTGTTTGCAATGGCTTGAAAAGGTGTTTATATATGGAAAAGGGTTAAATTTTTAAATTGGGTTTAATAATTTTATTTAACTGTAAATGGGTTTAATTTTCTTGCCTATGACAACTCAGCATTCAAAAGGCTAAATGAAAAAGAATCTCAAATAGCAGCCAGTTGAGCAGTATTTTTTGCATGAAATCCAGCATGTGTTACTATGAGGCACTCATGCAAGGTGTCCATAACTGTACATATAGCTGAGCTGGCTGAGAATGGTCTTCTACAAGGACCGTATCATCCCTAATAAATGCTCCCAGGGTGTTACTTTTTTTTTTAAAGGAGCTTCTTGTAATTTGTACTCAGGTGGCTACTTAATACAGAATGACAGACATGCAGAAAGCTTCTAAAGGAGCTTTCTGCATTGCTTTCAGTCAGCATTAAGCTACAACCTATATTTTGAAAAATATATATTTCTTTATTTAATTGTTATTATATACGATTTAGTTGTTTTATTCATCATTAGTTTTCCCCCGGAAATATGGGGCATTATTAGAGAGAGTGTTTTTTAGGGACAATACGGTATGCTATGGTCATTAACAAAACAAATTCTCCAAAACTTTGGAGATGTCTTTAAAAATGCAATCAATAATGACAAAAATATGTTAAAGTCAATAGATATCAAATTATGGCCAAGTTTGACAAAAGCCAAAGTTTTACAGGAGTGCATAACTGTCTTTATATATGACAATGTTCAAAGTGTTTCATTTGTGACTCTAAAATAACTAAAATGATGGCTAAAATTAACTTTATAAACAGGACGATGAAGCAGACAATACCTAGATTATAAAAGATATCTCATATTTTTCTGTTTAAAAAAACAACAGATAAGCAAAACAAAGAAAACCAAATTGTAATATATTTTTTTAACCCTTTACTCCATGAATATTCATGTAATAAATAAGTAAAGGGTTAATTATTACTTCACATAGAATCTTAAAATACATTGCGAAAAATATTACTTTACTCCATGTTTAAAACATTCTCAACTCTTTGCACATTAGTAACGAATATTTGATGACATAACCCATTCCTCCATACGCTATTTTCATACCCAACTTCTTTGAATAAATCTATCGAAAAGGAGCATTTACTAGAGAAAAGGAAAAGTTTAGAATTGTGTAGTTTTTTAAACCATTGTGATAAATAGAGCATTTGCTCCTATAGGAGCAAATGCTCTATTTATCACAATGGTCTCATAAAGTGATTTTTACAGAGGCGTAGAAAGGCGTATTTATGGAGGAAAGGGTTAAGCAAACAATGTACATCCAGATAAGTGGCCAAAGTACCTGGAGAAACTGGTTGACACTCCAGTCACGGTTTTCAAAAACAATTAATTGAGAAAAAACCACTGCCTGAATTGCAGAAGAAAAAGTTTTGCAGCCAAAATAATTACATTATGTGCAAAGAATTTGAAGTTCATTTAAATGTATTGAGGCAAGACAGTATCTGCCACATTAAACTAATTCCAATTACCTAATAGTTTAATTATTATATCAATTTCTTCTAATTTTTCAAGATGTTTCTAACCCATTCCCTCATACTGACACCTTTTGACATCTCTGTAAAAGTCACTTTTTGAAACCACTATGGTAAATAGAGCATAAAATTTTGTTCCATAGGAGCAAATGCTCTATCTATCACAATGGTTTAAAAACTACAAAATTCTAAAAAAATCCATTTTTGTAGTAAATGCTCCCGTTCAATAGATTTATTCATAGAGTCTGGGTCTGAAAATAGCCTACGAGGTAATGGGTCTAAACAAGAGGGCCAAGATGGCCCTTAATCGCTCACCTGATTACCATAGATTTAAGATTTTTGCAGGGTAGCCCATGGGTAGGGTCAATATTGAACTTAGGGACAATATATGAACAATGTTGATAGTGGATCATGAGCAGTGGATTATGAGCAGTGGTTCTGCAGAACAAGATTTTCAAAGATTTAGTATATTGATTTTATCAAGACAATGATTCTGACCAATGAAGATTGGGCTAAAAATGTGCTCTCTAAAGTATTTTTTCTAAGATTTAACCTAGTGACCTACTTTCTATTCCCACCCTACCCATGATCACACTCAACCTTGATATCACCAAGACAAACAGTCTGAGCAAGTTTGAGGAAAACTGGGCTAAAAATGTGGCCACTGGAGTGTAAACTAGATATGACCCAGTGACCTACTTTTTGACCTCACATAACCCACTTTCAAACTTGTCCAAGCTTTTATAAGGACAATCATTCTGACCAATTTTCATGAAGATTTGGCTATAAATGTGACCTCTAGGGTGTTGACAAGGTTTTCCTACTATTTGACCTAGTGACCTAGTTTTTAACCCCACATAACCCACTTTCAAACTCTTTTGAGATTTTATCAAGACAATCATTACGACTAAGTTTCATGAAGATTGGACTAAAATTGTGACCACTAGTGTTCACAAGGTTTTTCTACTGTTTGACCTAGTGACCTAGTCTTTAACCCCACTTGACCCACTTTCAACTAGTCCGAGATTTTATCAAGACATTCGTTCTGACCAAGTTTCAAGAAAATTGGACTAAAATTGTGACCACTAGAGTGTTCACAAGGTTTTTCTACTGTTTGACCTAGTGACCTAGTTTTTAACTCCACTTGACCCACTTTCGAACTCGTCCGAGACTTTATCAAGACATTCATTCTGACCAAGTTTCATGAAGATTGGACTAAAATTGTGACTACTAGAGTGTTCACAAGGTTTTTCTACTGTTTGACCTAGTGACCTAGTTTTTTACCCCACTTGACCCACTTTCGAACTCGTCCGAGACTTTATCAAGACATTCATTCTGACCAAGTTTCATGAAGATTGGACTACAATTGTGACCACTAGAGTGTTCACAAGGTTTTTCTACTGTTTGACCTAGTGACCTAGTTTTTTACCCCACATAACCCACTTTTCAAACTCCTCCGAGATTTTATCAAGACAATCATTCTGACCAAGTTTCATGAAAATTGGGCTGAAAATGTGACCTGAAGAGGGTTCACAAGGTTTTCCTACTATTTGACCTAGTGACCTAGTTTTTAACCCAACTTGACCCACTTTCGAACTCGTCCGAGATTTTATCAAGACATTCATTCTGACCAGGTTTCATGAAGATTAGACTACAATTGTGACCACTAGAGTGTTCACAAGCAAATTGTTGACGACGCACGACGCACACCGCACGACGGACGACGGACATTCAAGTCTCCCAAAAGCTCACCCTGAGCTTTGCTCAGGTGAGCTAAAAAGCTGACGAGATTAGAGGTTAATAGTAAAAGTTAATCCTTCCATGTCTATGTATGTTTCTATTTGTACTACATTTATTTTATTTTCACTAATTACATTTTCAACAACAGTCACTCAGCCTCAAAAGGAGCACTCAAACACAGGACACAGTGTAGACCTAGATCTTCAAAATATCTGATCAGGGTCTACACCATTTGTCACTCATGACAGTCAGCAGCATTTTGTATGTAACTGCTGCAAATAAAAAAACAACAACAATGATCAGAAAATTTGAAAAAATTCCGAGTGTCCATTTTCCCAAGACCAAGCAATATTATCATATATCCCCGCACTAGTTTATATTTCCTAAATACATCTTTAAGGTTTTGCTATTAATGCTATTACCTGAGGTGTCACTTTGGGTTGAGTTACTGGACAGAACACTGTCCTTCTTCACAAGGTTGGAATGTTGCGGATTGGAGGGAGTACGTTTAAGTCTCGGATCATCCAGATTGCTCCCATTGTTGTACACATTCGGAAGGCTGCCATTACGCTTTGCTGGTTTTATGGGCGATGGGTTGGACTGTCTGCGATCACCATTGGGAACTGGCACCACTTCCACCTCATCCTGAAAGGTCAAAGGTCAATCTAAAGCTGATAAGCACAATTTATGCTATTTCTAGACAGTAGAATTTCTGCCCTTTCTCCAAACATTTGCACATTGCATGCCAAGTAATTATTGTCTACAAAGACAGTAAAATCCCAGTAATATCACCACCAAAAACAGCTCTAAATATGGGTCTTAACCCTTCCCTTCATATAAATGCATTTTCAAGCAGAGAAGACCCAGATCAGAATGCTCTTATTGGAGCCATCTGATCAGGGTCTGCTCTGTTTGCTAACTGAATTTAAAAGATCCATTTCTTTACTTTCTAAAATGGCTACAATGTTCCACCTTCCATATTTCTTTACAACTATTTTGTCAATGAATATTGAGTAGGTTTTGAAAATTGAAATAAACTTAGAACAGGAAAAGGGTTAACTGCTGGTGGTAGATTAATGCAGAATGAAAGTAATGCAGAAAGCTCCTGGACAGACGTACGGACAAGAGCAACCCCATATGCCACCACTTTGTGGGGGCATAAAAACAATTTATATGTTCCTTGTTCATATACAGCACATGATACTGACCCCAAAGTCATCTTCCAGTACTTCCAGCTGTTTCTCATGGCGGTCCAGCTTTGACAGGTACTCAAGTGGATTGGATAATGCCTCGGCAAAGTCTTGAAAGAAAATAGACGTTTTCACATTTAGCAAAGCCATGGATAAACTGCTGATAATGAAGTCATCCAAGAAACTTGAGTCACATGACTCAGAGCTCCGGAAATGCATCAAAATTTTTTTTTCCTGGTTCCATGCTTATAAAACTTTTAGTTGAGTCTGAGTTTGTTCTCAAGTTTTTGATTGGTCAGATTTGAGCCTTTGGCTCAAATCTGACCAATCAAAAGCTTGAGAACTCATATCTGATCAATCAAAAGTTTGAGAACGAACTCAGACTCCACTAAAAGCTTTATAAGCATGGACCAAGAACTGCATTTCTGAGGCAAACCCGTTAGTGTTGCTTCTCATTAGAATCACCATTCTAATGTCCAAATGAAAACCAACAAGATACAGCTGGCAGAGAAACATAATACATTAGAACCCCTCCAATGCGACCACTTAATGAATAAATATGGGTGTCTTATAAGCAGGTGGTGGCTTAATGCATGACAAAAGTAATGCAGAACGCTCTTCTTTGAGCTTTCTGCATTACTTTTGTCCTGCATTAAGCTACCACCTGCATCTAGCACCCAGCACTATACCTCTTTTAGGTGGTCGCATTAGTGGGGTTTTACTGTATTTGGTGCAATATGGTTCTTATCTTTAAAATATACTAAAACTAAACTATTAATGCAACATGATATTTCTAAATAACTTCACAAAATAAAAGCAATTCACCTAAAATTTTCAATATTATATAATACTTTTTTCACATTGTGGTTCAAATCCCTGCCTGGGCATTTGGATTTTTCTTGTGAGGAAACCTTCCAGCTGGCTTGCGGTAGGCCAGTCGTTCTACTCGGATGTTCTTCTGTGCACAAAACAATGCAATTTGTTCTGTGCAGAGAAGAACCTCTAGGGGGTCTTCCTCCACCTGTAATTAACTGGATGTCGTGAAACTGTTAAAGCAACGTAAAACCCGATAAAAACCAAACCAATCACATTGTTCACAGTCCAAATTATTTGAATGCTTTCCTGCTGGGTTGACCATTCAAAGGGTTAAAATTACGTAATTGCAATTCGAAAAAAAAAAGAAGAAATATGAGTGTATACCTGCAAATTTGTCAGACACATAATCTTTCACACATATATGCACAAACAGGGTTGGTAGCAAGAGGGGCTGGTTACACTCATTGCGTAGATTGATGTGACGGTATCCTGTAAAGCAAACAGAACAGTAAGTACATTGTAGAATAGACTACAATAGACAAGACCTGAAACTTCTTAACCCCTTTCCCTCATCGGCTATTTATAGATACAACCTCTTTGAATAAATCTACCGAAAAGGAGCATTAACAAGAGAAAAGGAAAATTTTTGAATTTTGTAGATTGAAACCATTGTGATAAATAGAGCATATTTGAAAATATGTAAAAGGGGAATAACTCCAAAAATATTGATGCTAGAGTTATGGCCCTTGTGCATGACACTAGCCCTCATCATGCTTCTTCAATGTGTGAAGTTATAATGAATATGGCCTAACTTTGTAGGAGATATGGCCCGGACAAGAAGCGTGACATACGGACAATCGGACGGACATACTAACAAATGGGTAGTTGTGTGACTTTTTCCTTTGATCTTTTCTTGTGGGACTAGTCCCACAAGAAAAACTATTTTTGGCTCTAACTTTGGAAAAGAATGATCTGGAAGCTAACCCTAACCCTAACCCTATGTCCCACAACTGGCCAGGTTAATGTCACAAGAAATGGCCAGGTTAATGTCACAAGAGATGGCCAGGTTAATGATTTTACTTGTGCGACTAGTTAGAAAAAGTCACACAACTACCCATTGGTGAGTGCGGACGGACAGACAGACAGACAGACAGACGGAATCGAGCAAACCTATAGTCCCCCAACCGGTAACCGGTGGGGGACTAATTAAGCAGATTTCTCCACTGTTGTTTTCTATAAGAATGCTCAGATTGAGTGTCAAATAGTTCTGCATCTCCTCTAGATCTAAACTCTATGCTTATCACAAATTTGCTGCTAGTATACTAAAAGGTAACCAGTCTGCTGTGAAATGTCGTCTGCTGTACATGTCATCTGCTTCTTCTTTAATCCTTTCCTCCATAAATACGCCTTTCTACACCTCTGTATTAGTCACTTCTTGAAACCATTGTCATAAATAGAGCATTTGCTCCATAGGAGCAAATGCTCTATTTATCACAATGGTTTCATTACTACACAATTCTAACATTTTCCTTTCCTATAGTAAATTCTCCTTTTCGGTAGATTTATTAAAAGTAGTTGATCTAAAAATAGCCTATGAGGGAATGAGTTAATTAGATTAATTGCTATAATAGCATATGGACCTAGGAATTCTTGGCAATGGCAGAAACTGTATCTGTAAATCATATCTGTATTTATGGAGTACAAGGTTAACTCTTCTATCTCATGCATATTGAAAAGGTGTCTCTATCAGGTAGTAGGTTAAAAATAATTCACTTAGTATTTTTGAAAACGACTGAAGATTTTTGACATTTCTAAGAAATCTTATTCCTGTGTCTCTCACCAGGTCGTAGGGCTTCTACGGATAAAACTCGGTGTCCAATCAGCTTCCCCGCTTCCTCATACACACCCATACGCAACACTGCCAAGTTAGGCAAAACAACCTGAAACACAACACACAGGTTACATTACTTGATTTCTCTTCACAAAAACAACACTATAAGATACTCCTCCAATAACCCCTTACAAATTATCGAATCATCAGTGCGTTTCTTTCATATTACGGAGAAAAAAACATTCAAACAGCACGTGAAACACGTTTAACTTAATCAGCACGCTAATCAGAACAAAATGAAAGAAACATATTTTATCTTATTTCAACTAAAAAGACATCATTTAACCCTTTCCCTCATATAAACATGTTTTCACGCATTTGCAAACAGAGTAGACCCAGATCAAACAACTCCTGTAAGAGCTTTCAGCATTATTTTCGACCTGCATTAAGCTGTCACATGGGTTTCTAGATATGCGAAGTGATACAGTTTAGAATAACTCTGTATAGTAAATTTTAAAAGGACTGAACCTTTACTTCCATTTATCCAAAAGTTTGAGCTACCCAAGTTCCAAGATATCGAAGTTAAACTGTTTAAGAATTTTTTACTTCATGGCCTGACTTTAGCAGCTGTCTGATCGGGGTTTACTCTGTTTGCAAATGCGTGGAAATGCGTTTATATGTAGGAAAGGATTAAAAAACAACTAGGTCTGAGTGTCCAACAGTTTGAAACCAAACTCTGCATATCATCTGAACCCACTCAGTTTGCAAAGTCCATCATCAATTGGTCCATAGTATTTGAAAGGGTTAATCCTTTCCCCAATAAATATCTATGCATAAATTGGTCACTTCATTAATGTTCATTAACTTAATTTTTATAATGTAAATCTCTCAAGTGATTTTTTTGGGGTTAGACAAAAACTGTAGGATCAGATCTATATATTCCATATAATGCAAACAGAGCAGACCCTGATCAGACAGCACCTACAGGAATAGCCTGATCTGGGTCTACTCTGTTTGAAAAGGAAACTATGAAGGAAAGTGTTGAGAGAAGCTTCGAGTACTTTCATGAGAAATTTAAAATCCATACCTTGTTGAAAACAAATGCTGGTTCATCATACACCGGATTGATACCATTGTTAGGTACTGTCCTGGTGCGAAACTTCTTTCTACGTGTATCTGTCGGTAAACCAAACATGTCAACCTCAACATACGTTCCAACCTTCTTGTCAGTCAGAAACTGGCCTGATATCACCTGTAAATTCAATGAGATGTTACATTATGTGTTTACTCTTTACTCAATAGATATGATTTTTAACTCTTTGCACACTAAGTAATTTTTCGTCTGCAACCCACAATTGTCGTCTGCTTCAATTCTTAAAATAAACTTTCTTTCATTTTTTTTGCAAAAATATGGTCAAGATGACAAACAGTTTGGATCCTGATGAGATGCCGCATTATGTGGCATCTCATCTGGATCCAAACTGTTTGCATAGTTAATCACAGTTTTGCCACTAGCATGCAAAGAGTTAAAGCCTTTGCAAACAGAGAAGACCCTGATCAATCTCATTAGGGTCTGCTCTGTTTCTGAAATAATATACATGTAGATCTAATTCTTTAATTTCTGTCATGGATAAATATTCTTGTGTTCTTTTTATGTCATAAATGTTCAGCAACTTAATATTCATGATGTCATTATTTCTTACATGAATATTTATGGATAAAGGGTTAATGTCTCAAATGCAATATAAGCGAAAGAAAATTGTTCATTCATGCAATGGCTACAATTTCCATTAGGTTTTTTTTTTCAGATACAGCAGTGTATGTATTTTTGAACAGAAATAGAAGAAAAATTGACTACAAATTATTGCAGAATACAATTACATATGTACATGTATATAATGTGTACCAGTTAACCTTTTCCCTCATATAATAAATGTCTTTTCACACCTTTCCAAAGAGAGAAGACCAAGATCAGATGGCTCCTATAGAAGCCGTCTGATCAGGGTCTGCTGAGTAACTGTGGTCTGCAAAATAGTTACAAGTATCATTGGTTTTTTTTCGCTCTTCATAAATAGAAGAGTGACAAACAGTTTGTATCCTGCTGAGATGCTGACTTAGTGTACCTCTCATCTAGATTGAGACCGTTTGCATGGGTTATCACAAAATTACCCATAGCCAACAAAGAAATTTTTACATAAGTGGTAGCTTAATGCAGGATGAAAGCAATGTAGAAAGCTCCTAGGAAAGCTTTCTGTATTGCTTTCAGGCTGCATTAAGCTACCAAGTCTTTTGAAAAACCTTTTTTTTTTTTTTTAATGGTTATTATGATATGGTTTTAGTTGTTTTATTCATTGCCTGTTTCTCCAACAGAAATGAAGAGTATTTATTAGAACAGGAGCATTACTGTTCTATACAATCACATACTATGCTTTCATTTTATATTCTTCCAAAATTAACTAGAATTGTTTTTGATACAAAAACTGATGTCCCCCCCCCCCCCCCCCCCCATCACGCGGACAAAATTTTCCATTTAAAAAAATTCAAAGTCCCATAACTCTGCAGAAAATCATCACACCGGAACAGGAATAAGACATGCACAGCTAGACATGGAGCTGATCAATCCTATGAAGTTTCATGAAAATGCAACCAAAGGTTTTGGAGAAACCGTGCAGACAAAATTATTGCACATAACACAAAATTTAATGGCACATTGCACATACAGCAGAACCCCTCTAAAGCGACCATTTGATGAATAAACATTGGTGTCTCTATAAACAGTTAAGCTACCACCTGCATCTAGCACCCAGAATTATACCTCTTTTAGGTGGTCACATTAGCGGGGTTTTACGGTATACCTAAATTTCCAAATAAAATCAAATACAAACGTGTACCACTAATTATACTTTTGGATACAACTATTTTTGCATAACCTTTACAATTTTCCCATTTCAATATAATTCAAGGAATGTTTTCAAACTTACTACGATTATTTCATGTTTTTCAAGGTTTGTATTAGTTTTTTTTATTTTCAAAGACCAAAAAGTCAATGCAGACATGTTCTTTATGAATAAGTATGTATTACACCAAACAATTAACTGGTGAATTATTACAGAATTACAGAGATGCAGACAGTGGCTGACATTTTAAGGTTGTCTCTTACTTGGTGTTTAGCATAGTAGAAATGTTGAATAATTGAAAACATCACAAGAGCTGACATTTTGAATATTACAAACAAATCAGATGCCATATTTAGAAAAAGTTGACCGACACAAGTCAAATGCAATATGTATTCTTGCACATTAACCCATTCCCCTCATATTGACGACTTTTGACGACTCTGTAAAAGTCACTTTGTGAAACCATTGTGATAAATAGAGCATTTGCTCCTATAGGAGCAAATGCTCTATTTATCACAATGGTTTCAAACTACAAAAGTCTAAAAAAAAATCCTTTTCTCTAGTTAATGCTCCTTTTCGGTAGATTTATTCAAAGCGGTTGTGTCTAAAAATAGCCTATGAGGGAATGGGTTAACTGATTCTTTTGCTACCAGCAACATTTTCTCTAAACATAAATTTATGAAGAAAATAACGGCAATCAGCTTGGATTCAGATCATTCCAACCAGCCTACCTTGACAGTCACAGTGCCTGCAATAATGCCATCTACAGTGGACTCTGCAAATGGGTCAAAGTGTTTGTCATGACGCCGCATAAACTCAGGCTTCAAAATATAACCAGTCTTACAGTTTGACTCAAATATTCCCAAGTTCAGCTGCATAGCCAAGTCTGCAAGAGAACAAAAGATGAATATAGGCCTGTCTGATGGTATTACCTTCTGGTTGTTGCCAATTTCCAAAAATGTTTGACAAAATCAAAGTGACTTGGCAGGGATTACAATAAAGCTAACTAACCTAATGTTTGGAAATTCAGTGCCACCAGCTGACATCCAGCATTCCAAAAGATCTGAAAAGATACAATGTAAAATGATTAAGTGCATTAAACCCCTTACAGTGGTCACTCAAACAAGACTACAGTAAAAACCTTCTTAACCCGATGTTACATTTAGTAGCAACATCTATCTTGGAGACAGGTGGCAGCTTAACCCTTTCCCTGTTGTATATTCATATAAGAAATAATGACGTCATGAATATTAATAAGATTATTTTTTATAATGGTATATGAACACAGGACATTTTGCCTCAGACAGAAGCTGTAGTATCAGATCTATATTACACCATAAGCAAACAGAGCAGACCCTGATCAGACGGTTCCTATAGGAGCTGTCTGATCTGGGTCAACTCTGTTTGCAGATGCGTCAAAATGCGCTCACATAAGGGAAAGGGTTAATGCAGGGTGAAAGTCATACAGAAAGCTCCTCTAGGAACTTTCTGCATGACTTTCACTCTGCATTAAGCAGCCATCTGCCTAAAAGTATCTTAATTCTTCTCTACTAGAATTCCCATTTAGACGGGTTTTATTGTAATTCTGTGTCGTCGAGGCATGTAAGAAATAATGATATCATGAATATTTGTACCCGCAATAGTACTGTGTGAAATATACCAAGACAAAATGGCGACGCCATGACGTCATCATGTTGTCTCGGCCATGCTGTCGCTCATGTGACAACCCTCTTATTAATTGTATACGTATAGGTCAATGCCTAGTGACCGAGGTTCCCTGAAGTTCATTTGTGGCTTAATGCCGGGCACTATCAATCAACAGCAAATCATATGTGCATTTGTAAATGTCTAGGAGAATATTTTTTCCTACGCAGTTTATTTTTAAGTATTTTGCTTAACATTATAAACAGGATTAAGCAACCAAATTGGCCCCTAGAATAAGGCAAACAGATGGGCCAATCGAAGATTTATTATCTGCATATTTATAATGGCATATGAACTTCATGGCCACTTCAGAAACTATAAAATCAGACCTATATATTTCCATAAGAGAACAGAGCAGACCCTGATCAGACAGTTCCTACAGGAATTGTCTGATTTGGGTCTACACTATTTGCAAATACATAAAAATGTGTATATATGGAGTAAAGGTTTAATGTAAATTCTTTCAGACAAGAATTATTTAGTATTTTAGTATACATGTACAAAGATTTCTGACTATCCTGAAAATTCATTAGTAGAGTGAAGTAACTGTAGTTACAATAGTTTTGCATTCCCCTCACCAATTTGTATACCCTAATTACCCCTCAGACACCAACTTGTATACCATAATTATCCCTCAGACACCAGTTTACATGCCCTAATACCCATCAGACACCAGTTTATATACCTTAATTACCCCTCAGACACCAGCTAGTATACCCTAATTACCCCTCAGACACCAGTTTGTTTACCCTAATTATTCCTCAGACACCAGTTTGTATACCCTAATTACCCCTCATACACTAGTTAGTATACCCTAATTACCCCTCAGAAACCAGTTTGTATACCCTATTCACCCCTCAGACACCAGTTTGTATACCATAATTACCCCTCAGACACCAGTTTATATACGCTAATTACCCCTCAGACACCAGTTTGTATATCCTAATTACCCCTCAGAAACCAGTTTGTATACCATAATTACCCCTCAGACACCAGTTTGTTTATCCTAATTACCCCTTTCCTTCATATAAAAATATTTCAACACACTTGCAAACAGAGTAGACCCAGATCAGATGGCTCCTATAGGAGCCATCTGATCAGGGTCTGCTCTGTTCGTTAATAGAATTTGGTAGATCTGTTTCTTTACTTTCTAACATCGCTACAATGCTCCACCCTCCATATTTCATTATAACTATTTTGTCAATGAATATTCAGTAGGTATTGAAATTTGAAATAAACATAGAACAGGGAAAGGGTTAAAGTTAGTCTGAATAAGTATGGGTTAGTCTTCAAAATTATGCCATTAATTCTGGTAATCCATTTTAACCTGTAGTTCCTAGTTAACTTGTCCAATAACAATAAACATGCTGGGACGTTACATTTCTTTTTTAAAAGAACTACCATCTGGATTTTGAACAGCCTATAATTTTATTTCTTTACTTCCTGGTTATTATATAGAGTTTTAGTTGTTTTATTCATCATTAGTCATAGCATGCAAAGAGTTGACCCTTTCTCTCATATAAACGCTTTTTCACATTTTTGCAAACAAAGTTAACCCAGATCAGATGGCTCTATAATGGTAGCTGTCTGACCACGGTCTGCTCTGTTTGCTTATGACATTATAATAGATTTGACTCTACAGTTTATATCAACATAAAAATATGCTATGTACCTTAGCCATTATAAGAATTCAGCTAATAAATACGCTATGTACCTTAGCCATTATAAGAATTCAGCTAATAAATACGCTATGTACCTTAGCCATTATAAGAATTCAGCTAATAAATATGCTATGTACCTTAGCCATTATAAGAATTCAGCTAATAAATATGCTATGTACCTTAGCCATTATAAGAATTCAGCTAATAAATATGCTATGTACCTTAGCCATTATAAGAATTCAGCTAATAAATATGCTATGTACCTTAGCCATTATAAGAATTCAGCTAATAAATATGCTATGTACCTTAGCCATTATAAGAATTCAGCTAATAAATATGCTATGTACCTTAGCCATTATAAGAATTCAGCTAATAAATATGCTATGTACCTTAGCCATTATAAGAATTCAGCTAATAAATACGCTATGTACCTTAGCCATTATAAGAATTCAGCTAATAAATACGCTATGTACCTTAGCCATTATAAGAATTCAGCTAATAAATATGCTATGTACCTTAGCCATTATAAGAATTCAGCTAATAAATATGCTATGTACCTTAGCCATTATAAGAATTCAGCTAATAAATATGCTATGTACCTTAGCCATTATAAGAATTCAGCTAATAAATATGCGTATTTCTTACAGGAACAGCTAATAAATATGCTATGTACCTTAGCCATTATAAGAATTCAGCTAATAAATACGCTATGTACCTTAGCCATTATAAGAATTCAGCTAATAAATATGCTATGTACCTTAGCCATTATAAGAATTCAGCTAATAAATATGCTATGTACCTTAGCCATTATAAGAATTCAGCTAATAAATATGCTATGTACCTTAGCCATTATAAGAATTCAGCTAATAAATATGCTATGTACCTTAGCCATTATAAGAATTCAGCTAATAAATATGCTATGTACCTTAGCCATTATAAGAATTCAGCTAATAAATACGCTATGTACCTTAGCCATTATAAGAATTCAGCTAATAAATACGCTATGTACCTTAGCCATTATAAGAATTCAGCTAATAAATATGCTATGTACCTTAGCCATTATAAGAATTCAGCTAATAAATATGCTATGTACCTTAGCCATTATAAGAATTCAGCTAATAAATATGCGTATTTCTTACAGGAATATTAAAAAGGGCTATGACATTTAAATGGGAGAAAGTCTGCATCAATATCTGAATTAGCAGATATTTTCTATTGACAAGAAATTAGCTCAGTAAGCTGATAATTTCCATACACAAAAACTATATTAAACTTGTCCACCCATTTTAAACCTGTACTGTATGAATATTCATACAAGAATATGTCACTTCATGAATATTCATTTTTATAATGACCACTGAACAGAAACTGTAGCATCAGATCTATATTATGTTATACCCAAATAGAATAGACCCTGATGAGATGGCTCCTACAGGAGCTGTCTTATATGAGTCTACTCTGTTTGCAATGGCATAACAAGAGGGTCATGATGGCCCTGATATCGCTCACCAGACAATCAGAGAAATTTTTCAAAGTTCTCACTATATGTTTCTATTGAAAATTGGCCAGCCCTGGGGCAGGCCAATTTTGACCCCTGGGGCATAATTCATATTGCTTTTGTAGAGGACCTGAACATGATGCTATGTGCCAAATATGAAAGCTGAGAACCTGCCAGTTTCCGAGGAGAAGATTTCAAAGTTTTCACTATATGTTTACCGGTATATCGAAGACAAGGCACCCCTGGGGACATAATTTATATAACTTTTAAAGAGGACCTACAGGTGATGCTATGTACCAAAGATGAAAGATAAGAACCCTTTAGATTCAGAGGAGTAGATTCTTAAAGGTTCAAATTGTTGACGACACACGCTGATGGACGACGGACATCAGGGGATCACAAAATCTCACTCGGAGCACTTTGTGCTCTCAGGTGAGCTAAAAAGGTGTCTCTAACATGTTAAAGGTTACCCTGGGAACAAGTTCATACAAATAGCATCCAAAAGAGCCTTATAACACTTTTACAAGTATTTTGGCCAAATCTTACCTGGGGCATGAAATTGCTGGAATCCACTCTGGTTCCACGAGGGTAAATTCTGCTTAGTTGCCTCTTGTTATAGCTAGGTACCATTTAAGGAAAATGATTTCAATTTATGTCAGTTTCAGCTTCATTATTCTATTTTTAGCCCAAAACTTTTGACTGTAACTCCAACACTTTCTGTTTTAAAATTTCTATTGTTAAACAGCGAATAGTAGAGCTGAAGGGTGAAACGACTACATGCATAGTATAATCCACTTGAATACTGAATTTTCAACACGGTATGGTCAGTTATTGTTTAACCCATTGCCTCATATTGACGCCTCTGCGAAAGTCACTTTATAAAACCATTGTGATAAGTAGATCATTTGCTTCTATAGCAGGAAATGCTCCATTTATCACAATGCTTTCAAAACTACACAATTCTAAAAGTTTCCTTTTCTGTAGTAAATGCTCCTTTTTGGTAGATTTATTCAAAGAGGTTGGGTCTAAAATAGTCTATGAAGAAATTGGTTAATAATTATTAGCCTGATCCACATTTCAGCAATTAATCAAAGGATACTTGACAAACTCCACAGGGTACTCCTTTAGCAGATTGGTAGCCTGCGTCTCCACAAATGAAGATATCTCATAGGTTTTGTTCTTTTCTGAAATTAACATAACATTCTTACAATAAAACACATCAAAAGAAAAAAAACTATAGATACTAAATCATGTTTCATATCTACAACTTCTTACAGAGTACAACATTTAACCCTTTTCCTGTTGAATATTCATGTAAGAAATAATGATATCATCAATATTTATATGCTGAATTTTTTTATAATTTTATAACAGCATAATTATGTACACATGATTTCTTGGTATTGGTAAAAATTGTAGAGTCAGATCTATCATTTCATATTCAAACACAGCAGACCCTGATCAGACGACTCCAGCAGGAACCATCTGATCTGGGTCTACTCAATTTGCAAAGGTGTGAAAAAGTGGTTCTATGTGGGAAAAGGTTAATTAACCCTTTACTCCATAACTATGCCTCTTTATGCCTTTGCAAACAGAGTATGTAGACCCAGATCAGATGGCTCCTATAGTGAGCTGTCTGATCAGGGTCTGCTCTGGTTGCTTATGAAATAATACAGATATGATTCTGCTATGGCCAAAGATTCGTTTGTTAATGTGTCAATATGAAACAGTATACTAATTAATATATCATTTCTTACATGAATATTCATGGAGTAAAGGGTTAAACAAGAATTGTGAAATTTGAACACAATTCAAGTTTTTGTCCATGAAAATGCTATTTTGAATGAAAGTGAAACTGATTTTGATAATTGCTGCTTCCAATATATCGTTCAGAGATTGCTGCTTTATAAGATGTTAACCCTTCTCTTGCTGAATTATAAAATATATTTCTCCTTCTTTACCCATGCCCTGTTGTATAATTACATATATCTTCACGGTGTTCAAGTATTTCGCTGTGCAATCGCTGCTGTGGAGTGCACTGGTTGCACAATCAACTTGTAAATAGTGCAGACCCTGGTGAGACAGCTCCTGCAGGAGCTGTCTCATCTGGGTCTTCACTATTTACAGGTACGTATATATTGACATGAATAGCAAGCTAAGGGTTAAGTATGAAATTATGACCAGGGTTAACCCCTTCTCTGTTCTATGTTTATTCCAAATTTCAATACCTACTGAATATTCAAGGACAAAATAGTCATAATGATATATTGAAGGTGGAACAATGTAGCCATCTTAGAAAGTAAAGAAACAGATGTATCAAATATCATTACCAAACAGAGCAGATCCTGATCCTATAGGAGTCGTCTGATCTGAGTCTACTGTGCAAATGCATGAAAAAGCGTTTATATGTGGGAAAGGGTTAAAGTTTCAGACTGACAAACTGACAGACCAAAAACGATATGCCCTGCTTTAAATTTTTGTTGCATAAAACTTTAAAACCTGCCTTAAAAAAACTTCTTAATGTTTGTCAGTCGATATAAACCCTTATTTCTTAGCAAACAGAATTGACCCAAAGCAGATGGCTCCTGTAGAAACAGTGTGATCAGGATCTACTCTGTTTGTATATGAAATAATATAGATTTGATTCTACAGTTTTTGTTCCCTTTTGTTCATAATTCCATTATAGAAACTCAGCAACTTATCATTTTATCATAATTCCATTATAGAAACTCAGCAACTTACCATTTGTTCATAATTCCATTATAGAAACTCAGCAACTTACCATTTGTTCATAATTCCATTATAGAAACACAGCAACTTAACATTTGTTCATAATTCCATTATAGAAACTCAGCAACTTACCATTTGTTCATAATTCCATTCCATTATAGAAACACAGCAACTTAACATTTGTTCATAATTCCATTATAGAAACTCAGCAACTTACCATTTGTTCATAATTCCATTATAGAAACTCAGCAACTTACCATTTGTTCATAATTCCATTATAGAAACCCAGCAACTTACCATTTGTTCATAATTCCATTACCATTTGTTCATAATTCCATTATAGAAACTCAGCAACTTACCATTTGTTCATAATTCCATTATAGAAACTCAGCAACTTACCATTTGTTCATAATTCCATTATAGAAACTCAGCAACTTACCATTTGTTAATAATTCCATTATAGAAACTCAGCAACTTACCATTTGTTCATAATTCCAATATAAAAATTCAGCTAATTATTATTCACATACAGTCGACTCGAAATAAGGAAACCCAATTCAACGAAATTTTCGTTCCTACGAAAAAAGTTGATGGTCCTGAATTCATCTCTTCTTATTTCTATATAGATATGTATCCAATTTAACGCAATCGAGGTGTCTTATGCAATTTAGGTGGTAATCTAACTTGGTCAGGATTTTACACCTATAAATATTCTCTGTAAGTTTGGTGAAGATCAGATGAAAACTATTTGAGTTAGAGAGCAGACAAAAAAAGCGTGACTGACTGACTGACTGACAGACAGGGCGATTACTATAGGGCACCCACACTAAAGTGTGGGGCCCTAATTAAAATTATTATTCACATACAGTCGACTCAAAATAAGGAAACCCAATTCAACGAAATTTTCGTTCCTACGAAAAAAGTTGATCGTCCCGAATTCATGTCTTAACTGTATGCTGTATATAATACTTACCTTCTAGTACATATTACGAACTTGTGATCATTATGCAATCAAAATGTCGACTCACTCGCTGATATGACACAGCTGTATGGCTACAAATCTTTGACGTTTTGAGTTAAATTACATGTACACAATGTGAAATACTGAGACAAACACATTACAGTGAGTTTATTCTTTATATCATACACAGTTTAAAATACCGGTAAAGTTTCCTAAAATACTAATCAGTACCATGTTTGAGATCGCAGGCCTATAAGAGCCATCTGATCTGTGTCTACTCTGTTTGCAGATGCATGAAAATGTTTACAAGAAGGAAAGGGTTAACTCTTCATGTGCTAGCAGGGAAATCTTGAAAGCTTATCAGTCAGTTTGGATCCAGATGAGACATTAAATAATAACAGATCTCTTCAGAATGCAAACTATTAACACTTTCCTTCATACAAACATTTTTTCAAACCATTGCAAACAGAGTAAACAAAGATCAGACGGCTCCTACAGGAGCTGTCTGATGAGGGTCTGCTCTGTTTGTTTATGAAGTTATAATAGATTTGACTCTACTGTTTTTACCAATACCAAAAACACCTCAGTACACATGCTTTTATAAAACTAGAACTATCACTAATGCCTAGTTTACATTTGCCCTGCGATGAGTTTATGGCGCCCGTAGACTCGCCGTAAGGTCAAAACCGCACGGTCGCGGTGCGGAGCCATACGGTCGCCGTACAATTTTCTTACGGATTCCCGGGCGCTGTAGCCTCTACGATTTGTCATAAATAAAAGTTAAAACATATTTTCAAAAATCGCAAGCCCGCAGCCCGTAAACACGTGGTTACAGGCATTGTACGACCTCTGCACGGGCATCGTATGAAGGCCGCGCAGGGATCGTGCGGAAAACGACAGATGATCGGTGGACATGTAGCCAAAAAAAAATCGTACTGTCATCGCAAGATCACCGCAAGGCTGCCCCTCAGTGTCTGTGCGATTACTGTGTAATCATACATACATCGCACGGTCATCCTGCGGCAACCTCACGGTGACCACGGCGACCACACGATGACCGTGTGGCGATTTTGAGATTTCTGCTGGGTGCATATTTATTTAACATTTCCTGCATTAAAAGTTTGTCTATCTACAGAAGATGGAATAACCCTGCTGGTATTCGTATGGTAACCACACAGGTTCCGTATGGGCTCAGCACGGGCTCAGTACGATTGCCTTATCCAAGTGGAGACAGCACGATGACTGCACGGAGATCGCATGATCTCCGTATGGTCGCCGCTCAGTCATCGTACGGATAAGTCCCAATCAGTATAAAAAAATAACTGTTCGATGATCGTAGACAGTATAGACAAAAACATCGCAGCCCATAGACTTCTACGATGCCAAACAAAATCGTAGGAAAATCGCAGAGAAAGAAATTGTTCAGCCTCCGTTGCAAATATAAACTAGGCATAAAGGTCATGATCGCAACACAGGCCTAAATGACAGATATACTTAAAGATCAAGGGGAGATAATTCTGCAGTGCAGTGTACTTAACACATGAAAATTACGTTGTGCACATCAACTGTTCGTGGTTATTTAATGTATGCTAAATATAAAATCAATAACTTTAAAATTGAAGGATGAGTTTTCAACACCAACTACCCATGTTTCATGCCAAAATGACAAAAAAATACTGAAAGTTCAAAGGGAGATAATTCTGCACTGCCTGGTGCTAAACACATGAAAATTAAGCAATGCACATCTACTATTCCTTGTTTTTATGTATATCAAATATAAATTTATTAACTTTCAAACTGAAAGAGGAATTCACAACACTAACCACCCATGTTTCATGCCGAAATTACAAAAATACTGAAAGTTCAAGAGGATACCATTCTGCAAACATGGTGCTTTTTTTTAACACATGAAAATTGAGTCTTGCACAACTACTATTCATTGTTATTATGTATGCCACATAAAAAATATTTAAATTGAAGGAGTTTGTTACAGCTGCATGAGTAGTTTGATTTTTTTTTTAAACTTTGTCCCTCGATTGTGACCATGACCTTTGAGATAGGAACCTGGTTCTTATTCACGACACATCGTTTCAAGGTGGTGAACATTTTGTACCAGGTTATTTTGAAATCCACTCATGTAAGTAGGAGTTACAGTTCCGCATGACAAATGTCCCCATTTTTATCTTTGACACCCTTGACCTTTGAGATAGGACCCTGGTTCCTTTTTGCGAATGTGGGACAGACAGACTGATGGACAGACTGAATGGACAATGTGATTACTACATGTATATGCCTGCCTTTGGGGGCATAATTTTTTTTATAAGTACTGCGAAACAGTTTATTTTGTATTACAGGGGCAATTTTTGATAGAAGTTCAAACTGGTAATTTTCATAAGAAATATTGAATATAACAACACCATGATTTATGATTTCATTGAATGTAGAGGCTATCACTTTAAGGAGATGTTGTTCAAAGAAATTATTGATGATGGAAGATGCATTATGACAGATGATGGGCCAAGGCAATCCCAATAGCTCAACTTGACGCTTTGTGCCAGGTGAGCTAACAAACAAGCAAAGAACAACAAGTGTTTTGTTCTCTATGCATTCTAAAATGGCTTTAATATTCCACTTTCCATATCTCATTATTAACTATTTTGTCCATAAATATTCAGTAGGTATTGAAATTTGGATTAAACATAGAACAGGGAAAGGGTTAAGCCTTTACCTGGATATAATATTCTGGCAGAAAATAATGACATCATGAATATTACTAATTAGATGAATTTTGATAATGGCATCATGGCAGAAACTGAAAAATCAGATGTATATTATTTCATAAGCAAACAGAGCAGACCCTTATCAAACAGCTCCTATAAGAGCTGTCTGATCTGGATCTATTGTGTTTGCAAACACAGGGGACATTTTGTGGGTCTATCTGCAAAGTTGTGAAAAAAGCATTTGTATGAGGTAACACTAAATGCTCTATTTATCACAATGGTTTCAAACTGCAAAATTCTAAAAAAATTCCTTTTCTATAATTAATGCTCCTTTTCGGTAGATTAATTCAAAGAGGTTGTAACTAAAAATAGCCTATGAGGTAATGGGTTAAGGTATTATCATATAAAACTAGAGTTTGTTTTTGAGAAAAACACATGTCTCCCCCGGTACCCCACCCCCGCACCTATAAGAGGAATGAATTCACCCCCTGGCACCCTCTACCCTGGCACCCATAAGAGGAATAAATTCATATGTCAAAATAGTATAGGAGGAGTTAGCTGCACAAGACTTTTTCGCTCTTACTCTATAATAAGGAAAAACTCCAAAGGGTCATAACTTCTGTCAAAATTGTTGCAGCCAAAATTCCAAACCACATGACCATCCTCACATATAGCTGGTTCATATGTAAAAGTTTGAAAGAAATCTCTCTAATAGTGTAGGAGGAGTTAGCTGCACAAGAATTTTAACAGACAGACGGACGGACCAACAGAAAGCACAACATCAATATGTTTCCCTCCCCTAAAGGGGGAGACATAAAAATTGAGGTAAATATCATTTAAAATGAAAAGGTTATGGCTATTCTCATATTTGCATTATTCTTTTTATTTGCAAGAGCCATAAATCTGTAACGACAAATCAAATGAACCTCAGGATTGACTCAGCTTCAGATTTTGATGTATTCAAGCTTTGTGTAATGTTTCATTAACATCTGTCAAAAAGTTTTCCGAGAAAATAGCGGACAAGCAAAATGTTGACGGACAAACAGACAGACAGGGCCACGCCAATATACGACCACCTTTGTTAGGTCGGCGTATAAAAATCTATCAGATAAAATTCAGAACCATATACATAACTTATACTCACTCTCTGAGGTGTCAAAGGAATGGAAGTGAACTGGCTGTACATAGTTAACGAGGGCGGACATCTCCATCCCAGCCTCTGCTTCTGACCCGGCAGTGCCCTGAAACAACAACAATAACATTGCTGTGTAACAGTAAACTGGCCTGATATTCTAAGTTATCCTATATACATTTATACTATAAGTGTATAGTTAACTACAAAGCATGCACTGTCAGTAGTAAGTTTTACAAATACATATAAATGCACCATCAACATATTTCACGTTTGTTTAATACTTGCAAAATGCATCATTTTATGCTTGTGTGCTAGTAACCCTTATCTTCATGATTATAATCTTATAATACAGATATTTTATAATGGCACTATTAACCCTTACAACGCTGAATTATCAAATGGAATATTCCAAAATTCAAATAGGTCAAGCTTATAGTGAATATTTAGGGATGTTTTCTAAAGAAAAGTGTAACATGACAAACAGTGCAGACCCTGATGAGAGGGCTCCCATAGGAGCCCTCTCATCTGGGTCTACACTGTTTGCAAAGGACATTAGTGACTCGGGTCCCGCACTGTAAGGGTTAACAAAGGATTGTTTTACTGTAGCAGATACTGTATATATATTGCTTCTTAACCCTTTCCTTGATAGGCTATTTTTAGACCCATCCTCTTTGAATGAATCTACTCAAAAGGACCATATACTAGAGAAAAGTAAAATTTCAGAATTGTGTAGTTTGAAACCATTGTGATAAATAGAGCATTTGCTCCTATAGGAGCAAATGCTTTATTTATCACAATGGTTTCAAGAAGTGGTTATTGCAGAGGCATAAAAAGGCATATTTATGGAGGAAAGGGTTAACTGAAGAGAGTAGACCCTCACCAGACAACTCCTATAGGAGCCGTTTGATCTGGGTCTACTTTGTATGCAATGGTGCCAAGAGCCATCTCCATGAGGTAAAGTGTTTACATGTACATCTATCTACAGGATGCATCAAGATGTTATTTCACCTCATGAGACCTATTTTGCTATACAGGATTCTGAAATTTAAAGCAAACATTTCAGAGGCCTCTGGTCTGGTTCAAAACTGAATGAATATACAAATAAGTTTATACCAAAAGGTAAGCCATCTTATGCCAAACTGTACGGCACTCTTTGCTAGGATTTTAGCACACGTCATCAGCGTTATATGATGTTCAAGTGTCCAAGTGGTTTTTAACCCAGTGTGTTACTAACCCTTTGAATACAGGACATGCATGCATTCATTTACAAACAGTGTAGACTCGGATAGGAGGGCTCCAAGCAAGAGGAGCTCTCTGATCAATCAGAGTCTACACAAATTGGCATTGAAAGAGTTAACCCATTACCTCATAGGCTATTTTTATATCCAACTTCTTGAATAAATCTACCGAAAAGGAACATTAACTAGAGAAAAGGATTTTTTTTAGAATTTTGTAGTTTGAAACCATTGTGATAAATAGAACATTTGCTTCTATAGGAGCAAATGCTCTATTTATCACAATGGTTTCACAAAGTGACTTCTACAGAGTCATCAAAAGTCGTCAATATGAGGGAATGGGTTAATAAATGGAACAAAGGCAAACTGTAAGCCTTTATCAGATGACTCCTAAAAAGAAAACAGTGTAGATCCACATCAGGCAGCTCATAGAGAGCCATCTGATCTAGGTCTACAGTCTGCAGTATTTTGTTGAATGTAGAAAAAAACAATATTGACATTTCAACACTAAAAATTCCAAATGGAGAAAAAAAAATGTTTCTAAAAATATTTTATGCAATACAAGCACAATGGGTTAAAGATATATTAGAAGAAGAGAAAGGTGACTTTGTCTAGACTACAGAAGATTATTAATTAAAATAGGGAGAAGTTTTGACTGAAAGTACCTGATATGGTTAAAAACGATTATTTAATTTTACGCTAAGTGTTATTTTCCTGTTTTTCAACACTAAATGATAAAATTCATGAGTTTAAGCCACAAAATCTACAAAGTTTGACATGGAACCATAGCATAATGTAGAGCTGGTTGAAAACTGAACAAGAGAACCATCATGGCCTAGCTGTATCGCTCATCTGAGAAGTCATATCATTACCAGTCAAGTTTGAACCCATTCAACCCTGAATAAAATTATCAGAGTGGAATATCCCATCACTATTTAACCCATTACTCCATTGGCTATTTTTTAGATCCAACCACTTTGAATAAATCTACCCAAAAGGAGCATTAACTAGAGAAAAGGAAAAGTTTTGAATTTTGTAGTTTGAAACCATTATGATAAATAGAGCATTAAAATGTTGCTCCTGTAGGAACAAATACTCTATTTATCACAATGGTTTCAAAAGATGACTTTTACAGAGGCGTAGAAAGGCGTATTTATGGAGAAAAGGGTTAACTATTAAGTCCACTCAGTATGAAAGGCTTAAATTTGCTAGAGGATTGCCAATGACCAACAGTGTAGATCCTGATCAGAGGGCTCCTCTAGGAGCCCTCTGATCTGGATCTACACTGTTTGCAAATGCAAGTGTATGAGTGTTCAAGTGGATTCAAAGTGTTAAATTTGGAGAGAAGGTTTGGACTGCAATCTTACAATGATTAACCCATTACCTCATAGGCTATTTTTAAACTCAACCTCTTTGAATAAATCTACCCAAAAGGAGCATTAACTAGAGAAAAAAGGAAAAGTTTTGAATTTTGTAGTTTGAAACCATTATGATAAATAGAGCATTAAAATGTTGCTCCTATAGGAGCAAATACTCTATTTATCACAATGGTTTCAACAGATGACTTTTACAGAGGCGTAGAAAGGCGTATTTATGGAGGAAAGGGTTAACTATAGAGTCCACTCAGTATGAAAGGCTTAAATTTGCTAGAGGATTGCGAATGACAAACAGTGTAGACCCTGATCAGAGGGCTTCTCTAGGAGCCCTCTGATCTGGATCTACACTGTTTGCAAATGCAAGTGTATGAGTGTTCAAGTGGATTCAAAGTGTTAAATTTGGAGAGAAGGTTTGGACTGCAATCTTACAATGATTAACCCATTACCTCATAGGCTATTTTTAGACTCAACCTCTTTGAATAAATTTACCGAAAAGGAGCATTAACTAGAGAAAAGGAAAATATTTAGAATTTTGTAGTTTGAAACCATTGTGATAAATAGAGCATTTGCTCCAATAGGAGCAAATGCTCTATTTATTACAATGGATTCAACAGGTGATTTTTACAGAGGTGTAGAAAGGCGTATTTATGGAGGAAAGGGTTAAACCCTCTCAATGTAAGAAGCAAACATACTGACATTTACAAACAGTGTAGACCCAGATCAGAGGGTTCCTAGACGAGCTCTCTGATCAGGGTCTGCACTGTTTGTCATTCAATGTCCTCTCATACATTATACCCTTCCATAATGCATACTAATGGGGCATTTAGCATTTAATACAAGTTTGTACGATGAATAGCACATAAGCCTAGGTCTACTGGCTCAGCTCCACCTTCAACAGAACCCGGCAGAGATTTTACAGCCAGCTATACACTGATCAGATTCTGTAAAAGACTAAATGCGCAAGAGGGCGAACATTGTAAACCAGCCATTGTTGATAAATCAAGAGCACAAAACATACTTTTCCAAAAATCAAAGCTAAGCTGTTACTGCAATACACATTATGATATGCATCCATGGAGAAGCGTAAACCATGCAAAGTATGTCATTTTTTATAAATGAAGGGCAGGCAACCTTAGACTTACTGGTCAGATATTGTCTATAGTAAAACTCAACTGATCATGTGTTCTTACAGTCAAGATACTATTTCAAAATATGACAAAGTCTGTGAACAAACAAAGGTGCAAGAGTAAACATGGTAAAATAACACTATTTTGTTGACATAACAAGGGCAAATACCTGCAGACCCACTGAATCAAATTTACCCATAATGGAACTTGACCAAACAGCTATACCTAAACACATTTATTCAAAATGCAAGACAAACATTTATGCAAGCATCTGGATCGCCCCCAAAATGTTATTACAAATAAGAGTAATATATTACCAGGGCGTGGGGCACTTAGGAATCAGCGATTCAGAGAACGAATCCAAATAATTTGAGTAGACCCCATCAAAACTTGAATATTTATATAAATACAGTAAAACCCCGCTAATACGACCACCAAAAAGGGGCATAATTCTGGGTGGCAGAGGCAGGTGGTAGCTTAATGCAGGACGAAAGTTATGCAGAAAGCTTTCTGCATAACTTTCGTCCTGCATTAAGCAACCACCTGCTTTAAACGACATCAGTGGCTGTTTATTAAGTGGTCGCATTAGCGGGGTTTCACTGCATAACAATTTAGTGAAATGAATGAAACACTTTAATTTGTAATTGTCTAATCCTATAGTTTTTACCTATGTTTTTATGTACAAAAATCAAATCTCATGCATTTTCCTCGTTTTTCTGCCTAGCCCTATTATATTCTATGTGAAAAAAAGTTCAAATCTCAGGCATTTCTAAGGAGTTTCTCAGGCATTTTGTCTGACAAAGAAACTATGATACTCCTGCAATTTTCATTTACACTGTGCTTAAATTTGGATAATTAACACCTTCATTGACTTGATCCCGAATATAAAAGTTATTTGCAAACAGAGATATATACATACAATATGTATGTACATGTATATATGTCTGTTGGGAACAGTTTGGAACCTGATCATGCAATCATTAGGTAACTCGTCTGATCGGAATCCAAACTGTCTTAACCCCATGTTTAATTATGATAATTAACCTCTTCACTTTCTTGATCCAGAGAATAAAGGTTATTAGCAAACACTTCTTATCAGAATCCAAATAGCGTGAATCTCATAAAAGTATTCGCTCCTACACTGATCATCAGTAATAGGAGAAACTTTCCACCGCCCTTCGCCCATAGCACAAATCGAAAATGCATTCCATATGATCGCCCCCTCAAGGGGGCGTTCAATGACAAGGATCTATGAAGAAACTAGAAATGTGTCCATAGGACACTGATGCCCCAACTTCAGACTTTTTGTCACAGAAAGTAAGGGTCCGAACAAGATATTTTTAAAGTCAATTTTGCAAATAAAGGGCCACAACTCCTAAACCACTGAAGCGATTTACATATCAAACTTGACCAAGATATAATGGCCAAAAACATATATGTACAGTTTGGTGTGGATTGGACAAACACTTTCAAAGAAAGAGTCTGGACAAGATAATTTTAAAGACGTTTTTGGACATAAAGGGCTGCTACTCCTTAACAACTGATTAACATGGCTATAGAACTTGACCAAGATATCATGGCAACAAGCATGTGTGTAGAGTTTGTTGTGGATTGGACAAATACTTTACAAGAAAGAGCCCAAACAAAGTCTAGATGAGTGTACGGACGTACAGACAAGAGCAACCCTATATGCCACCACTATGTGGAGGCATAAAAACAATCATTACTGAGTGTAAACGTTGTATAATACAGTAGAACATGTCTTATTAGTGGCCATTCATTTATTAAACATAGGAGCAGGTGCTTGTTTAACCCTCTCCCTGTTCTAGGTATATTTCAAATTTCAATATGTACTGAATATTCATGGACATAATAGTTAAAATGAAATATGGAAGGGTGGAATAATGTAGCCATTTTAGAGAGTAAAGAAACATAAATCTTCCAAATTTCTTAAGCAAACAGAGCAGACCCAGATCAGATGGCTCCTATAGGCCTACTCTGTGTGCAAATGTGTGAAAACACGTTTATATGAAGGAAATGGTTAATACAGGGTAAAAGCAATGCAGAGAGCTGCTATAGGTGCTTTCTGCATAAATTTTGACCTGCATTAAGCTACTACCCATTTTACAAACCCATAATTAGACCTGTTTGAAGGCCGCTAAGGACAGGTTGTACTGTATGTCATCTATGATAAATCAAGGTCATTTAACTTAGACCTATTATTTACATTTTGTCAACAATAAAAATACAGTAAAACCTCTCTATAACGGCCACTAAATTACATCAAGTATTTAGTGTTAAAGGCCGGTGGCTGCTTAAAGCAAGGTGAAAGTAAAACAGAACGCTCCTGTAGGAGCGTTCTGTTTTACTTTCACCTTGCTTTAAGTAGTCACCTGTCCAAAATACCAACTAATTAACACAATTTAGTGGCCATTATAGAGAGGTTTAACTGTACATGTATATTAAAATGTTATAGTCATACACATAAATATCAAGCATCCGATTTAGATTGTTTTGAGAAGTATTAATGCTAAAGTGTAAACAGTATGACCAAATAAATATGAACGGACAGATGGATGAAATGATGGACTAACACGGACTATTCAACAATCCTTAAAAGATCACCATGAGCACTTCATACTCAGGTGAGAGACGAAGTAAAATTGTCAATTTAAAATGTATTTGTAAGCAAGATAAATATGCTACTAGGTCAAAGTGGCCAGAGCTACAGGGCAAAGGGCATGTGCAAACAGTGTAAACCCAGATCATCTGGCATATTGAAATGCAGTATCTGATCAGGGTCTGCATTCTTTGTCACACACTAAAAGTTACTGAAGGTGAACTACACATTTTACGAAAAACTATTTTCTTCATTTCTCCAAACCCAAAGAATGATCTCAAAGAGATATGGATTTGGCAGAGATTTTTGTATCTCAAATACAGCCCTTATTCCTGTAACAATGACCAAATATGACAAAAGTAAAAGTGCTATGGGAGTCTAATATTTCAATAAAAATGTGAGAAAAAATCTTTGCATAAATTGTGGTAAGTTTAAAAGAAGGCATATGTATGTGAATGATGGGTAAAGCGGAGTAACATTAGGAATCATTGCTAAATACGGCGTTAGGGAATGTATTAACACAGTGTCTTTCTACAGGTAATGAGACACACTAGCAGATCAGTTTAGGTTAGGACTGGATTATGCTACTGAATTCAAAAAATTTCATGGAGAAAAGGGTTAAAAAAATCAAAATTTCTGTAATTCTTTAATCTGGAATTTACATATCAAAGGATTGTTTCACAGGTTTAGTGGAATTCTTTTGAGGGTTAAGTAAAAGAGATAGATTTTGTTGAAGCACATCCCATAGACCTAGACCAGATAGTAAAGTACAGGAAATTTCAGGCCTCAAATAAGCCGATTTACATTAGGACAAAGCATTGGGGTTAACATCAGAGAATTATCACCCACATCATTCAAATTATGAAGTAACAAGAGTCATTATAGTATATGTACTGGTATTTAATTATACCTCACTTGAATGTATGTCTACTTAACCCATTACCTCATAGGCTATTTTTAGATCTAACCTCTTTGAATAAATCTACCGAAAAGGAACATTAACTAGAGAAAAGGAAACTTTTAGAATTATGTAGCTTAGAAACCATAGTGATAAATAGAGCATTTGCTCCACAGGAGCAAATGCTCTATTTATCACAATGGTTTCAAAAAATGGTTTTAACAGAGTCGTCAAAAGGCGTCAGTATGAGGGAATAGGTTAATTAAAGCATAGTTACTTTTCAAAACCTGAACAGACAACATTTTTATTACTGTACCACATTGCTCATAGATACAGTCATATACTGCCTCACTGGATTATTGGTAGCACTATGTCACCAGCCAAATATGTGATTATTGGCCATAATAAAAATCAGTTGTTAAAAAATCATGATGTCATGAATTCTTCATGGGATACAGGGTTCAACAGAACAAGAGGGCCAGAATGGCCCTGACATCGCTCACCAGACAATAAGAGAAGAAGATTTTTCACTATGTTTCTATAGAAAACTAGCCGGCTCTGGGGCAGGGCCAATTTTGACCCCAGGGGCACAATTTATACAACTTTTTAGAGAACCTGAACATGATGCTATGTGCCAAATATGAAAGCTAAGAAATTTTCCAGTATCAGAGGAGAAGATTTTCAAAGTTTTACTATATGTTTCTATAAACAAGAGGGCCAGAATGTCCCTGAAGCGCTCACCAGACAATCAGAGGAGAAGATTTTCACAGTTTTAACTATATGTTTCTATAGAAAACTAGCCTGCCCTGGGGCTGGGCTAATTTTGATCCAAGAGGCACAATTTATATAACCTTTGTAGAGGACTTTAACATGAAGCTATGTGCCAAATATGAAAGCTGAGAGCCTTCCAGTTTCAGAGAAGAAGATTTTCAAAGATTTCACTATTTGTTTCCATTGAAAACTGCCCACCCCTGGGGTGGGGCCAATATTGACCCAAGGGCCATAATTTATATATCTTTTGTAGAGCACCTGAACATGATGCTCTGTGCCAAATATGAAAGATGAGAGCCTTCCAGTTTCAGAGGAGAAGATTTTCAAAGATTCACTATTTGTTTCTATTGGAAACTGCCCACCCCTGGGGCGGGGCCATTTTTGACCCCAGGGCCATAATTTATATAACTTTTGTAGAAGACCTGAACATGATGCTATGTGCAAAATATGAAAGCTGAGAGCCTTCCAGTTTCAGAGAAGAAGATTTTCAAAGATTTCACTATTTGTTTCTATTGGTTTAAACATATTTTATTTATAAATATTTGCATGAATATTATAATGATAACACAACGGAAAAGAAAAGGATGGAAACGAAAGCAAGACTGCTTATTGTGTTTTCTCCCAACACCGTAAAAACTACACTGAATTTGTTTCTATTGAAAACTTCCCACCCCTGGGGCGGGCCAATTTTGACCCCAGGGGCATAATTTATATAACTTTTGTAGAGGACCTGAACATGATGCTATGTGCCAAATATGAAAACCGAGAACCTTCCAATTTCTGAGGAGAAGATTTTCAAAGTTTTTCTATAACTTTTGTAGAGGACCTAAAGATGATACTATGTGCCAAAGATGAAAGCTGAGAACCCTGTAGATTCAGAGAAGATTTTTAAAGGTTCAAATTGTTGACGACTGACGACGGACGACGCACACTGACGGACGACGGATATCAGGCAATCACAAAAGCTCACTCTGAGCACTTTGTGCTCTGGTGAGCTAAAAATAAGGAACCCCAGGGGCGGGGCCAATTTTGACCCCAGGGGCATAATTTATATAACTTTTGTAGAGGACCTCAACATGAAGCTATGTGCCAAAGATGAAAGCTGAGAACCATGTAGATTCAGAGGAGAATATTTTTAAAGCTTCAAATTGTTGATGACGGACGACAAACGCCGCCGCACGACGGGCAATCACAAAAGCTCACCTGAGCACTTTGTGCTCTGGTGAGCTAAAAACGTTTTTACTAAGAATGCAATGACACTTCCTATTAAGAAGTACAAAGTATATCAGTATCTAAAACATTCATCTGTGGTTTTTGCCAGGCTAGGGGTAGGAGTGTGACTAATGATGGTAAATTTACACAATTTAGATAAATTGGGTTGTTTAATTTATTAAGTATTACATTCTATCAGAAACAAAACTGTAGAATCAGATCTATTTTATTCCAGACCAAACAGAGCAGACTCTGATCAGATGGCTCCTACAGGAGCTGTCTAATCTAGGCCTACTCTGTTTGCAAAGGTGTTAAAAGGTATATGGCATAAAGGGCTAAAGACCTTCTTTTTAGAGAAACATCTTTTATGGAGCAGAAATATGGGGGCAAGAGTGTACTTGGATGTGCATGATGCTTTCTTACACATTACACTAGGAGACTCTGGGTGTGTTCGAGTCATGAGTAGGCAATACTGTAGGGGTAAAAGCTCCTTCTGTTCCTATAGTGTGACTGTGATGTTACCTCTCTTACTGGCTGAATGAAAATGCATAGTGTAATCAGTAGAGTGCAACATTCCACAGCAATACTTCGCATATAGTTAACCCTTTACTTCAAGAATATGCATTAACCCTTTCCTCCATAATAATGCCTTTCTATGCTCTGTAAAAGTAATTTTTTAAACCATTGTGATAAATAGAGCATTTGCTGCAAAGGAGCAAATGCTCTATTTATGACAATAGTTTCAATACTACACAATTCTGACATTTTCCTTTCCTCTAGTAAATGCTCCTTTTCGGTAGATTTATTCAAAGAAGTTGGGTCTAAGAAAAGCCTATGAGGGAATGGGTTAATTGGCTTGTCTTTTGATTCTGTTGCTAAGAAATTTATAGAAAATATAGCAGAGCAGTGAAAACAAATGTAAATCATATTTCACTTTTATGTCTCAATCTAAACACCTATGTTATGTAGTAGGTATATCTTTTGTGTGCTTTCAAGGTCTTCTATTTTATACAGTCTGTTAAACCTGCCCTAGGTGACATCTTACTGTATTTATAGAGAAAAAATATTACATTCTCAATTGCATATTGTCAGGTGCTTTAAAAAAGAAAATTTTCACTTGGAGTCTGACAGAAAATCATTTAATACCAAATGACATCTCCTGTATTAAAATCATCCTAAGAACTGCAAGTTCAACAAAATCACCCACAGTGCTTTGTGCAGTGATGTGCATGTGACCTGAAAAACCTCAAAAATGCACCACAAACTGCACTCATGCCTATCTGTACCTTCTCTATTTTGGTCATGGTCAGTGGCGCATGCTGAAATAGGCTCTTTTATAAATGAGCTGTTCCATGACAAAACTGGTAATACAGCATTTGCAAATAGTGTAGACCCAGATCAGTAGCCACGGATCAATGGTTCTCTGCTATCTCTGAAAACAGGAAATTCAGATCAGTCCTGTAGAGAAGACTTGCTGGTTGACTGTGTCTACACCGTTTGCAATGCGCTAAACCACTTCTCTTATGCACAGCCCTAATTCAGATTCTCTAAATACTGTGTACTTTTAACCCATTCCCTCATATTAATGCCTTTGATGCCTCTGTAAGAGTCATTTTTAGAACCATTGTGACAATGGTTTCAGAACTACACAAATCAATTTTTTTCCTTTTTTCTGGGAAATGTTCATTTTCAGTAGACTTATTCAAAGAGATCTAAACAAGTCTATGAGAGATTGGGTCTAAAAATAGCCTATGAAGTAATAGGTTAAATATCTTATTATTCCTCCACGACATATACTCTAAGAATCTATATGTTCCTTTAAATACTCACAAATCAACATATACATGTAATTGCAAGTATATATATCTTCCTAATCATTACAAGCTTTGTGAGGTGTGAGTTTGACCTGAAATGTTATATATATTAAAGTTATTGTCAGTCTGTAACCTTGGATAAGTCAAAACATATAAACAGAATACAAACAATGCATGGCCAATGTTCTGTTTTCAACAATCAACTGATATTGTTGCTTTCCTTACAATACTAGTACAGTATCTTTTTGCCATGCAGTGTATATTGACCCCTTTACTCCATGAAAATTTATATTAGATTTATATTTATGTTAGTTAATTAATATTCATGATGTTATTATTTAATAAAATCTAATTAATTGAATTTTTATGATGTCATTAAACACAGCATTTTTGCCATGGCAGAATGAGATCTATATTATACAGTAAGCAAACAGAGCAGACCTTGATCCAAGGGCTATGACAGATCTGGGGCTACTCTATTTGCAAAGGTGTTAAAAGATATAATTATGGAGCAGAAGGGTTAATGTTTTCGCTGCTGTAATTAAGTTGTTTTTTAAACAAAAAGGGAAGAAAATTTAATAATGAAAATTGGAAGTAGACTACATGTACATATTTTGCAGATGACAATATACATGTAAAAAAATTATGCCTCCCAAACAGTTAATGAGGCATTACTGTACATGTATATGGTTTAGACCAGCATCTCAGTATTCCATATACAGTAAAAAACCCTCTAACCCGAAATTCTAGTAGAGAAGAATTTCGATACTTTTAGGTAGGTGGCTGCTTAATGCAGGGTCAAAGTCATGCAGAAAGCTCCTAGAGGAGCTTTCTGCATGACTTCCACCCTGCATTAAGCTGCCACCTGTCTCCAAGACCTATATTTATACTAAAATGAATGTCTGGTTTAGTTAGAGAGGTTTTACTGTATTTTGTTATATCTCAAACAAATATTTCTTGTTTTATTATCTGAAATAGGAAATAATAATACCGGTAAACTGTAAATGGAGGACAAATAAATACTGGTTATGTGTAGGAAATATGTTAAAATGTGTTTCACTACACACATCAACTCTATGCACGCTAGTGGCGAAACCGTGATCACCTACGCAAACAGTTTGGATCCAGATGAGATGCTGCACTATGCAGCTCAACAGGATCCAAACAGTTTGACAATTTGACCATTGTTGCAAAGAATGGAGAGAAATTCCATTTTAAGAGTTGAAGCAGATGACAACTGTTACAGATGGACGGTAACTTAGCGTGCAAAGAGTTAAAAAAATTCAAACAGTGGTGATATATTGTTAAATTTAGACACACATGCTAGTATTATACTATATAGCTGAATACTGTTAAAAACCTACTGAAGAATAAAGTGAGCAAATGTTGAACAGAAAATAAAAAAGGGAGGTTTACCTTCTCAACTTTCAACTGAAATCAGAAATAATCACTCAAACAACAGGTTCTATAACATTGATAATGCACCTGGCTGGATAAAAACACTCAAACACAGGACTGGGTTCCAAAATGAATGTTTTCAGGGAAGTAGAGATCTAGTCTATTAAATTGCTTATTTCTCACCAAACCTACTCATTGCTACTCATTACAATTACCTTGTAAGATAGGGTCTGGTTAAAAAGTTATCAATATAAAATACATTTTACTTAGATTTCCTTAACCCTTTCCCTGTTCTAGTTTATTTCAAATTTCAATACCTACTGAACATTCATTAACAAAATAGCTATAAAGAAATATGGAAGGTGGAACAATTTAGACATTTTAGAAAGCAAAGAAACAGCTATATCAAAATATATTAGCAAACAGAGTAGACCCTGATCAGACGGCTCCTCTATGAGCCGTCGGATCTGGGTCTACTCTGTTTGCAAATGTGTGAAAACACGTTTATATGAGGGAAAGGGTTAATATATCTCTTATCTAAAGCTCAGGTCATCACATGTTGGGGTTTTTATTTCTCGGTTATCACAGCGAGTGGGAAAGCAAGTGGAAAAAGTTTGATCTTTGAGCTGACCTTGACCTTGACTTAACTACCTTGACCTTCAAGGAAGTCAATGACTACTGACTTTTAATTATTTAGTTTTGAACAAAATTTGTTTCATCATATTTTATTCTTCTTTTCAGACAAATGCACATATGATTAAAGCAATCCCAATCATTCATTACATATGAGAGCATGGAGCCAGAATTCTGTAAACACATTCTGCAAGCCTTGAATGTTGTAACTTCAAAGTGGAATGGTCTATTAGTGTTTTACTGTAAAGGTCATTAACCCTTTCCTCCATAGGCAATTTTTAGACCCAACCTCTTTTAATGAATCTACCCAAAAGGAGCATTTACTTAAGAAAAGTAATTTTTTTAGAATTGTTTGACTCTGATCTGGGTCTACACTGTTTGCAAATGACAGTGTGTGTTTCTCTCAGGTTTTTGAAAGCTCATGATAAAGTTTGGAATGACACAAAGTACTTTCATATGACCAAGCAGTTGAAATTTGCAATACATTTAAACTACCGGTATATAATCACAGTTTCTTTGGATGACCGAGAACAAAACTGTTGCACCTATAATCTATTGAGCCAAGTGATGACCTTTATAAATGCTTTAGATCCAGATCAGACATCAAATATCACCAGAATTCAAACTGTTTGATTCTCCGATAGTCTCTACAATACAATTGAAAGAAAAATTAACTGCCAACTTTTTTGCAAATTATAAAGATTAAATAATTTTGCTTTACATCAGCTTTGTACTAAACCTTTGCTTTATAAATGATGAATTCTAAATAAATGTTTAAATTAAAACAATTCCTGTTCATAGTTTCTTGATTAAGTTTTGAAATAGTCCATGTGTTTTACGAGTGTGTTTTTACCAAGTTCGGCATACCCTAATTACCCTTAATATTTGGACAAACATACTTGGGCAAATAGTGCAGACCCAGATCAGAGTCTACACTATTTGCTACTAGTTCAGTCTAATTTAAAGTAATCAAAATGGTGCCAAATTGACATATTCCACTTTACTAGCCATGGAGAGGGGAGATTTAAGTGTCCAAATTCTTCGGATAATTAGAGTATTGTTTCATTAAAGCATGCTAATATATGGCAAGCACAGACACTAGCATACCATGAGGTACATTTCCCCCTCACTATCCTCATCGTCGTCCTCCGCATTCTTCAAGTTTGAAACATGGTGGTACGAGAAAGGAACACAGTAATAAACATAGACAGGGAGTCAAAGCAGTAGAGAGTCAACCAATATAAACACTTATAGACAGAAAGTTCTGCAACCCCTTCCTGTGCTCAACCTCTATGGTATTTATAATCCCAATACTAAACCTTAACCCTTTTCTTCATGGATACAATGAATATGCATGTAACAAACAATGACACAAAGAATGTTAATTCAATAATGTCAATGACACACAGGCGCAGGCAATTTTGGCCATAGTATAAAATGTATAATCAGACCCAAATTATATCTTAAGCAAACGGAGCAGACCCTGATCAGATGGCTCCAATTGGAGCTCCTATTTGAGCCGTCTGATCTGGGTCTGCTCTATTTGCAAAAGCGTAGAAAGGTATATATGGAGTAAATCATTAACCCTTTAGCTAATTCTCCTGCTGCCACACACTGTACAAATGAAACTTGGCAGCTGCTGCAATTGTTTCCTGTTTTCATTAACTCTTAGTGTAAGAAACACGAGTCACTAATCAGGGTCTGCACTGTTTGTCATGTTACACATTTCTTTAGAAAAATCCCTAAATATTCACCATAAGCTTGACCTGTTTGAATTTTGGAAGAGTCCATTTGAAAAGTCAGCGTATTAAGAGTTAAACTCACAAAGAGTTTTGATCCTTATGAGACTCAGAGACACAGGATCTAAACCATTTGCAAGGGTGATCACATATTCGCCAATGGCAGGAAAAGATTTAATGAATATTCATTTAAGAGATAATGACTTTATGAATTTTAATTAGCTTACTTTTTATACTGGCATGTGAAAAAGGCAATCTCGAAGACTTGAATCAGATCTTTATATAATTCTATAAGCAAACGGTGTAGACTCTGATCAGACAGCTCATTCATCTGGTCTGAATCTACTCTGTTTGCAAAGGTTAATGCATGTATCTTTATCAAGTAAAGGTAAAGGATTTCTTCACTCTTAGTATGCTTAATAATTGTCTTTCAAAAAAATTAATTTTTTTGTAAATTTTAGGATTGTATGTTTAACTCATTACCTCATAGGCTATTTTTAGATCCAACCTCTTTGAATATGTCTACCCAAAAGGAGCCTTTACTAGAGAAACGGAAAATTTTAGAATTTTGTAGTATAAAACCATTGTGATAAATAGAGCATTTGCTCCTATAGGAGCAAAATGTTCTATCTATCACAATGGTTACAGAAAGGGACTTTTACACAAGCTTCAAAAGGCGTCAATATGAGGGAATGGGTTAATTTGTTTCAAAGAATGATCAGTCTGGATCCTGATAAAAAGCTGAGTCAAATGACTTTGTGTCTCATCTGGATCCAAACTGTACTATGAATTTGTCACTGGCATACAAAGAGTTAAAGAAAACAGTAAAAACCCTCAAAACCAGAATTCTAGTACAGGAGAATTTAGATACTTTTAGGCAGGTGGCTGCTTAATGCAGGGTGAAAGTCATGCAGAAAGCTCCTAGGAGCTTTCTGCATGACTTTCACCCTGCATTAAGCTACCACCTTTTTCCCCCCAAGACCGATATTTAACTTGTTTAGAGGGGTTATACTGTATACATTTTGACTAAATCAAAAGATCCACAACAAGAGAATAGAAAATTTCATAAATGATTTGTTTCATAGGTATATTCATACAGACTTAATTAATAGCATCACCAGGTGAAAATGTCCAACAGGTAAAGAGCAGATCCATGAAAAGACAGGAAGAAGGTAGATTTCAACTATCTATAACTTAACTCGTTACCTCATAAATACATGTATACCTTTTAAGGCCTCTGCAAACAGAGTAGACCCAGATCAAATGAGTACTATAGGAGCCATCTGACCAAGGTCTGCTTTATTTGCTGATGGAATTATATAGATCTGTTCTACCATTTCTGTCCAGGCCAAAACTTTCTGTGTCTATTATGCCATTAACCAATTACCTCATAGGCTATTTTTAGATCCAACCTCTTTGAATAAATTTACCAAAAAGGAGCATTTACTCTAGAGAAAAGTAAAATTTTAAATTTGTGTAGTTCTGAAACCATTGTGATAAATAGAGCATTTGCTCCTATGGAGCAAATGCTCTATTTATCACAATGGTTTCAAAACGGCGCCAAAAGTCGTCAATATGAGGGAATGGGTTAAAGAAATTCAGCAAATTATTATTTTTGATATCAATAATTATTTCTTACATGAATATCCATGATATAAAGGGTTCAAACAAAAGTTATTTTCTTGTTCATGATTAATCTATAAAATCTCTCCTGTTAATCTATATAATCTCCTCTGTTTCCAAAATGATATTCTCTATCAGTGTTTCGGTAAATGTAAATAATAAAGTACTGTTTGCAGGATACCTAAAACCTGCACATAAGGACTACATGTAAATTAATGCCATCACTTGTATTTCAAGGGGTTTAGCCCTTTTCTCCACAGAGACGTCTTTTGACACTTTTGAAAACAGAACAGGCCAAGATCAGATGGCTCCTATAGGAGCAATCTGATCAGGGTCTGCTCTGTTTGCTTATGGAATAATATGGATGAGATTCTACAGGTTCGGCAATGAACTACAAGCAGAGCAGACCCTGATCAGACAGTTACTACAGGAGCCATATAATCTGGGTCTATTATGTTTGCAAAAGAACGAAAATTTTGTATAGGGTTATAGGTAATTATTTTAGAATCATCAGCTCTGTGTAGTACATGATTATAAATATGAGAACTATAAGAAAAGAAAAAAATGCTTGCATATTTTGGGTGAACAAGCCCTGAACTCTTTTGTAATAATAAATTTTAATTATTTATAATGATGTAAACTGGCTATGAATACAGCATTGAATTTATTTCTGCCATAAAATATTTATTTAATTTCACAAAAGCTGCTGTTGTTCTATTAATCACTATTGCTACATGTAATTATCAGGAAGTTTAAAGGATGTTTAACAAAGATTAAAGAGGGGCCATATTAAGACTATGCCATGAGGCACTACCTTATAATTAACCTTCAACCCCATGGATATTCATGTAAGAAATAATGACATGAATATAAACCCTTAAGGCTTTCCCTGTTCTGTATTTAGGCCAATTATCAGTACCTACTGAATATTCATTAACAAAATAGTTATAAAGAAATATGGAAGGTGGAACATTGTAGACAGTTTAGAGAGCAAAGAAACAGATCTATCAAATTCTATTAGCAAACAGAGTAGACCCTGATCAGACGGCTCCTCTAGGAGCCGTCTGATCTGGGTCTTCTCTGTTTGCAAATGCGTGAAAACAGGTTTGTATGAGGGAAAGGGTTAACCCTTTACTCCATGAATATTCGTTAAGATTTATTTCTAAAATGGCATATTGACACAGTCATGCAATTTTTGCTAAAGCAGAAACTGAAGAATGAGATCTACATGTATATTATTCCATAAGCACACAGGGCAGACTCTGATCAGACGGCTCCTTTAGGAGCCATCTGATCTGGGTTTACTTTGTGTGCAAAAGCGCAGATTTATGGATTAAAGGGTTAATTAGCTGAGTTTTAATAATCAAATCTGAACACAGGAACAGATGATCATTGCAGAAAGTTGAATCAGAATCAGATCTATATTATTTCATAAGAAATCAGAGCAAATCCTGATTAAATGCTCTTACGGGAGCAATCTCAGATCTTAGTCTACTCTGTTTGTAAACGGGTGAATAGGTGTTTCTATGATGTAAAGGAATAAATAGCAAAAATTCTAACACAAAGGTCTGAATACTTGCATTATCAGAAGAAACCATTGCCTATCGCCAAGCTAAAATCCTAGTCAACTTCAAATGAATTTATACACAACATGTCACTATTTATATTCTCCATTAACCCTTTCCTGGCTGAATATTCATGTAAGAAATAATGACATTATGAATATTTATCAGCTGATTTGTTTTAATCCCATGTGTGCACATGAGTTTGCTGTATGAGAAACTGCACAGTCACATATATTATAATTCCAAAAGCAAAAGCAAATAGGGTAGACTCTGGTCAGACCGCTCCTATAGGAATCATAGACTGATCTGAATCTACTCTGTTTACAAATATATGAGGAAAAGAGTTCAAATGTGGCCTCTAAAAGAAGGTCTTCCCTGTTTGATATTCATAGGCATATATCAAAGCTGACAAACTGTTCCTGGGTGGATGCTGGTTTTTCAATTTGTAGACCATGTTAACCTTTAACCTGCTGTGAAAAATAACGTCTCCTCAAATTTGGATCTTGTGCCATTTTGACTTCTTCAGATTTAACCCATTCCCCCATAATCTATTTTTAGATCCAACCACTTTGAATAAATCTACAGAAAAGGAGCATTAACTAGAGAAAAGTAAAATTTTAGAATTTTGTACTTTGAAACCATTGTGATAAATAGAGCATTTGCTCTTATAGAAGCAAATGCTCTATTTATCACAATGGTTTCAACAGGTAATTTTTACAGATGCGTAGAAAGGCATATTTATGGAGGAAAGGGTTAATCAAGTTTTTGAGAAACTATTGACTGAGTGTCAAAAAGCTTCGATCCTGATGAGATGCCTAGTTACTCAGTATCTCATCTGGATCCAAATAGTTTACAAACATGAGTCTGGTCACAAATAGCGAGAAATGGGTTAACCCTGTCCTCCCTAGGTTATTTTTAGACCCAATCTCTTTGAATAAATCTACCCAAAGGAGCATTTACTAGAGAAAAGGAAAATTTTAGAATTTTGTAGTTTGAAACCATTGTGATAAATAGAGCATATGCTCCTATAGGAGCAAATGCTCTATTCATCACTATGGTTCAAGAAGTGGTTATTACAGAGGCTTAGAAAGGCATAATTATGGAGGAAAGGGTTAACAAAATCCATACAGCACCTTATTCTGATTTGGTATGGACTGAATAAGTGATTACCTCACTTGCATGAAGTACTAAAACTGTCCAAAAATAAAGTTACCACAACCTTGTAAAATTGACCCATTAAGCTTTACAAATCAGCAGATATGGGAGAGTAACTGTTTGCACATCTGGACGACAATCTCTCTTGTGATGCAGCTCTATCAATACTTTAGTAATAGCATCCTTCATGCTTAATAGTATTTAACCCTTTACCTCATGAATTTTCATGTAACAAATAAATACCATCATGAGTATTCAATTTTATTACCTGACATTTTATAATGGTGTAACTATAGAATCAGATATAGATGTATATAATTCCATGAGCAAACGAAGCAGGCACTGATCAGATGGAGACATCAACAGGAGTCATCTGATCTGGGCATACATTGTTTGAAAATGCACAAAAAGGCATCTCTGTCAGGTAGAGGGTTAAAACATGTTAGCACAATTCAGTACAAAACTGACTACCAAGATGCACAGACTACAGAATACCTACTACTGTCTATCATACTACCAGTATGTCTTGCTGCATAATAACACTAATCAACAGAGCTACAGATAAAGGTGCATACTCAAATACTAAAATCATCATTTCTCCACCGAAACCTATGTTGTGACCACTCTTTAGAATCGTCTCTTCGAGACGATTCTAAAGAGTGGTCACAACATAGGGTTCGGTGGAGAAATAAAGAAATTTTTCTTACAAAAATGTTTTGATTTATGCCTCTTATCTGGACCTCTGAATCAAGCATCCAACATTCCACAGAAGTTCACTTGGTGTTTGGTCCTGTGCTACTTCACTGCATTCTTGTACATACAGACATATTAAATAGCAACTAAGGATATATCTGTATATTGTCCTTTAAAACCCTTAACCTGCTGAATGATTAAAACTGAATCCTTATCTGCATATTAATACAAAACCTTTTACTCCATGAATATTCAAGCCAAATACTGTAAAACAGGTTTTATTAGCGACAATATATATTTCGCGCTAATTCGCGAATGAGTTGCCCCGCGAATTCAATATTTTCGCTAATAAATCAGAAACAAGTATAAAACAGAGTAACGTCCGAAATCGGTATATCCGGAATATGGTCAGATTTATCACGTCGTCGTCCATGTGTTTTCTGCATTAATAAAATTCTTCGTTCGGCACAAATGTTGGATGAAGTGTATTGCTTCCATATGTAGTTTGTTTAGTAAACAAAAAAGTGTTTATATTAAAAATACAGACGGGAAATGGAAGAATGTTTCTCTTCTTCATTGATCTCCGTGAGAAGGGAAGTAACTCTTATATAAATACATGTACGGCAAGTGGTAAACATCTGGTTGTTTTTGTACAATTACGGACTTTTGAAACAGGTTTGACTCTATGTGTTTGTGAAAAACAATTCACTCATTTTGACTATTGAATACCGGTTTATGCCAAGCAGCGTTTAACAGATCAACACGTATACACAAACTTGTCAATTTGTTTTCACACGTTTACCATCCAAGTTTCAACAGAGGCAGTGAATTAACCTGTAGTCTCATAATGGACAAATCGTAATAACCATTTCTTTTGCAGACAGGTTCGATCCAAATAAGACCCCAAAGTAATAAATGAGTAGTAACGTTGTGGCTTACATTTCCACCGTTTCATCAGTAGACCGGTGTGTCACACTGTGCCATACATCCGAGTTTTGGGTAAAGTTCTCAAAACAATTACAAAATTGAATACTGGTAAATACAGTCCTTAACGCATGCTATAAATTATCGAGTGATAACCCCTAAATTAACCAACGGCAGTTACATATATTCGGCAGAAATTTATTCTTTGCTCTTTTTACAGCGTTCTGTTAATTTACCGAGATGGGTGCCGTAGCGAAATCATCATGACGCGAATTAATACAAAATCACAATTACGCGAAATAATCATGACGCGAATATAACCTGTTTTACAGTACAATGACATCACGAATATCAATGATCAGGATTTTTATAATGGCAGTACAAAATGTATGGACAAGAGAACTTTTAATCACAGATCTGCATTATTTCATAAGAAAACAAGAGCAGACACTGACCAGACGGTTTCTACAGGAGAAGTCTAATGCGGGTCTACTCTGTTTGCAAAGGCATAAAAATGCGTATTTATGGAGTAAAGAGTTAAAAATTGTATGACAATTAGGTGTGGAGCTAATGTTGACCTAGACTAGTCACAATACTAAACCTCTGAATACTGGGAACCAGTTGAATGGCACTTGCAAACAACATAGACCCAAATCAGTCTGCACTGGTATTCAAAATTCACCAGCAAATTTAACCCTTTCCTTGTTCTTTGATTATTCCAATTTTCAACACCTACTGAATATTCATGGACAAAATAGTTGTAATGAAATATGAAAGGTGTAACATTGTAGCCATTTAGAAAATAAAGAAATGAATCTTTCAAATTCCATTGGCAAACAGAGCAGACCCAGATCAGACAGCTCCTCTAGGAGCCATCTGATCCGGGTCTACGCTGTTTGCAAATGCGTGAAAACGTGTTTATATGAAGGAAAGGGTTAATCGTTTCACATGGAATGGACTCTCTTCAACAATAAAGCACTACTGTAGAACCTGGCCTAAGCAGCCACTCATTTATTGAACATAGGAGTCTTAAAAACCTGAACTGGGTCTGCATTGTTAACAAATATCTGAGTGTGCTTTGTCCCACAATATAGCTTGTTTCATTCGAATTAATACCAACTGTACATACCTGTAAAATCTCATATGAACCCTTACAATGCTAGAAACGAGTCAACTAATGTCCTATGCAAACAGTCAAGACCCAGATGAGAGGGCTCCTAGAGGAGCTCCTAGACAACTCCTAGAGGAGTCCTCTCATTAGAGTCTGCACTGTATGTCATGAAACACCTTTCTTCAGAAAAATCCCTAAATATTCACCATAAGCTTGACATGTTTGAATTTTGGAATAGTCCATTTGAAAATTCAGCGTTGTAAGGGTTAACCTTCAGCTCATTGCTGGAAATGTTACGATAACCTTTGCAAATCGAGGGCTTGGTGCAAAACTATTCTAACTCCTTCACAAAGTGAAGGAGTTAGAATAGTTTTGCACCAAGCCCTCGAAATAGTTTCAATCCAGATGAGACAATGAGTAACTCAGCATCTCATCAGGATCCAAATTGTTTGACAATCTGACACTATTTCAGAAAAGAATTGGAAGAAAGGTGCCTTTTTTCAAATATAAACAGATGACAATATTTACCGATGACAATTATTGCTCTATGTGCAAAAGGTTAACCCTTTCCTTAATATACATGCTTTTACAAACAAAGTAGACCCAGATCAGACAGCTCTGTCTGATCAGGATCTACTCTGTTTACTTATGAAGTTATAACAGATCTGACTCAAGAGTTTCTATCTTCATAAAAAAAATCCTATATACATTGTGCTATTATAAAATTCAGGTAATAAATATTAATGATGGAACAGTAAAACCCTGCTAATGCGACCACCTAAAAGAGGTATAATTCCGGGTGCTAGATGCAGGTGGTAGCTTAATGCAGGACAAAAGTCATGCAGAAAGCTCCTAGAGGAGCTTTCTGCATTACTTTTGTCCTGCATTAAGCAACCACCTGTTTATAAAGACAGCCATGTTTATTCATTAATTGTTCACATTAGAGGGGTTCTACTGTATATTGTCTCTTGCATGAATATCCAGCAGGGAAAGGGTTACTTATTTTAGTCCCAATGCAAAGGTATTGTTACTCCTCCTGTACTTTTATATTTTTCTTTGTACTCTTAGGAAATGACATTTGCAACAAATTATCATCTGCTACATTTTCTCAGAGTTATTTTTTCTTCCGTTTCTCTTCAAAAAATACTATCAGAATGACAAACACTTTGCAGAGTAACAGATGCATACTTAAATACTAAAAACTGCCATTCCTCCACCAAACCCAATGTTGATACCACTCTTTAGAATCGACTCTTCAAGACAATTCTAAAGAGTGGTCACAACATAGGTCTGGTGGTGAAATAAAGAAGTTATTCTAGAAATGTTTTAATTTACACATCTTATCTGGACCTCTGACCTTGGATCTTCATGAAATGCTGTGCTACTCACAAATTTGTTGCTAGCAAACGAAGAGTTTCACAGCCGGTTTTTCTTCCATTGTTTTTCAAATACATTATCCCATTACCTCATAGGCTATTTTTAGATCCAACTAATTTGAATAAATCTACCGAAAAGGAGCATTAACTAGAGAAAAGGCATATTTTAGAATTTTGCAGTTTGAAACCATTGTGATAAATAGAGCCCTTGCTTTTATAGGAGCAAATGCTCTATTTATCACAATGGTTTCATTAGATGTCTTTTGCAGAGGCGTCAAAAGGCGTCAATATGAGGGAATGGGTTATCAGAGAGTCAAACAGTTTGGATCCTGATGAGATGTAAGCTTACTGGTATGTGCTGTCTCATCTGAATCAAAACCGTTTGCAGAGATCAATACTACTTCATCCAGAATGTACTTATAGCTGTACTTACAGCTATTTTGCATTAACCCTTTCCTTCATACAATCTGTTTCCATGCCTTTGCAAACAGAGCAGACCATGATCAGACAGCTCCTGCTCTGTTTGCTCATGACATGGTATAGATCTGATTCTACAATTTTTGTCCAAGCACTAAATTCCCCTTGAAAAATCTTACATTATAAAAATTCAGCTCATGAATATTCATGTCCATATTTTTTAAATGAATATTCAACAGGGAAAGGGCTAAGTCTCAACTCCAATACATATCAACAACAGTGAACAATCACATACAACCAACAAACAACCTCAAAATAAATATCACTTCTTTTTCACAAAACTAAACTTAACAGAAGTGAATGTACAAAAATACAATAAACTAGTTTACAGTCACTCTAAATAGAGAACAAAAAGATGAAAATATATGTCGCAGTAACTTATGACATTTTATCATGAGCTTCTTGAAAGTTTAATCCAATATCTTTGGTTCATCAGAGTTCCTAAAACATTAACTGATTTAACCCCTCACTCCATAGAGACACCTTTTGGCACCTTTGCAAACAGAGTAGACCCAGCTCCTGTAGGAGTCCTCTGATCAGGGTCTGGTCTGTTTGCTTTTTTAATATCATAGATCTTCAAAGCTACAAATAAAGGTGCATACTCAAATACTAAAATCGTCATTTCTCCACCAAACCTCATGTTGTGACCACTCTTTAGAATCGTCTCTTTGAGGCGATTCTAAAGAGTGGTCACAACATAGGGTTTGATGGAGAAATAAAAATATTATTCTTGAAAATGTTTTTTAATATATGCAACTTATCTGGATCTCTGGATATATTTCTACAAGTCCCACCATGGTAAAAATTCTCCTGTTCATTATAGCGTTTTGAAAAATCAGCTAATTAATATTCATTTCTGACATGAATATTCATGGAGTAAAGGGTTAAATAACAAAGACTGACAGGGTTCTTGAAAGTCACAAAAAAGCCACAAAAACAAAAGACACTCTGATTGACATACACACAGGACTTAAAATTTGCTAAGATCATCAGTAAGCGACGCAGAGAAGCAGCGGCTGAAAAAGCTAAGTATTATGTTTTCTGGCAGAAATTTGATTGTGCGGAATACACGTACAGCTAAATAAGTGGAGTCTTCAAGGATCACTGTCAAACCCTATAATGCTGGCACTCCCATTAAATTTGCCTCTCTGAGGCAATTCTAATGAGTACAGAAACATTTCCTAGATTGAACCTAACAATGCGAATTTTCAAATGGACAATTCCAAAATTCAAATTGGTCAAGCTTAACCCTTTCCCTCATATAAACGTGTTTTCACGCATTTGCAAACAGAGTAGACCCAGATCAGATGGCTCCTAGAGGAGCCGTCTGATCAGGGTCTAATCTGTTTGCTATTAGAATTTGATAGATCTGTTTCTTTACTTTCTAAAATGTCTACAATGTTACACCTTCAAGAATTCAAGAACTATTTTGTTAATGAATATTCAGTAGGTACTGAAAATTGGCCTAAATATAGAACAGGGAAAGGGTTAAGGTGAATATTTTGGAAATTTTTTAATGTAAAGTGTAACATGACAAACAGTGCAGACCCTGATGAGAGGGCTCCTCTAGGAACCCTCTCATCTGGGTCTACACTGTTTGCAAAGGACATTAGTGACTCATGTCCCACACTGTAAGGGTTAAAAGGAAATCTAAGCAAAATATAACCAAATAGTTCTAAACTCTAATCAAAAGAGTTTAAAACTACCATAGTTTTTAAATAATTGCTTTCCATACGAGGACTAAACCATTTTTCTTATTTCTTTGTTAAACCCGATCTTGATGGCACTCAGACTCGCCTCTCCGAGGCAATTCCAATGAGTACCAGCGAGATAGGATTCAACTGAGAAATAAAAGAGTTTATACAGATCAATACTCCTCTAATCTCCAGCTCTGGTATTACACTTAAGGCTAATAATGGTATGAAGTATACATGCATCTTATTATGAGGAAAAAGCTTTGTATTTTTGTCTGGTAATTAACCCTTTACTCCATATACACTCCTTTTAATGTTTTTGAAAACAGAGTAGACCCTGACCAGTTGGCTCCTGTTGGAGCCATCTGATCAGGGTCTGCTCCGTTTGCTTATGGAATAATATAGAGCCGATTAAACACTTTCTGCCACTGCCAAAACTTCCTGTTTTCATGTCATTACAATAGTACATGTACCGGTAATCAATATTCATGATGTCGTTATGTCTTACACAAGTATTCATAGAGTAAAAGGTGAACTCCGCACGCTTACATTTATCAACTGCCAAAAATGACAGCAGCAATTTTTAACCCTTTTACTCATATATAAACACATTTTGATGCATTTGCAAACAGAGTAAACCCAGATCAGACAGCTCCTATAGGACAAACAGAATATTTTGGTACTGGTAGAAACTAGAGTCATATCTGTTATAATTTTATAAACAAACAGAGCAGACCCTGATCAGATGGCTCCCAATGGAGCCGTCTGATCTGGGTCTACTCTGTTTGCAAATGCGTGAAAAAGTGTTTATATGAAGGAAAGGGTTACGGGTCTATGTTTCTCTCCCATTTGCTGTCAGTGCAATGGCATGATATACTAACACAGAGCTCCAGGTAAGATGCGTAAATTTTATCATTTTAAAAAACGGCTCCTTTATTTCTCCACCCAAACCCTATACTGTGACCACTCTTTAGAATCGTCTCTTCGAGACGATTCTAACAAGTGGTCACAGTATAGGGTTTGGTGGAGAAATGTTGATTGTTGTACTTAGGAATGCACCTTTATCTGTAGCACTGCTAACTGTCTGAATAGACTTCACCCAATTCTCCTGATAATGATGTATTAAAGTGATATAATAATAGGGTGTCTGATAAACTTTTTGATATTATTTTTTTATAGTTTATCCATCTGTGCAGAAAATGAACCTCCCAGTCTACGATCATTTTATACAATGCTTGTTGAAAATAAACCAAGCCAAATTTAACCCTTTACTCCATGAATATTCATATAAACAAGAATTCATGAGATTATGAATATAAATTAACTGATTTTTTAAAATTTCTTACATGAATATTCATCAAGTAATGGGTTAATGGGATCAAAATTGTTTGACACTCTCATCAATATAGACTAAGAATAATTCCTTGCATTCCAAATACATTTGATCATATAATCTATAAAATATTAATACATGTATATAATGTACATTTTTCCCTTGACTTGCATGTAACTCTTTGCATTCTAAGTAACTATTGTCTGAAAAATAACGTTTCCTGCTACAATTCTCAAAATTATTTTTTCCTCTGTTTATCTCCTAAAATACAACCAGAGAAACAAAGTTTGGATCCTGATGAGATCTGGATCCAAACTGACTGCATAGGTGATCATGATTTCAACACTAGCATGCAAAGAGTTAAAGTAGCCCCAATACCTTTACTTTGGTAACCATACTAAGAAAGCTAGACTACAACATCACTTGTTCAGTATTCCCCATTCATAACCAACCTCACCTTTTCTCGTTTGTTTCTCTGTCTCTCTTTCTCCTCTTCCTCTGTCAATCCTGGCACCTCATCGTCATCATCGCTGTCAGAGGACTCGGACTCATACACTTCATCATCAGGTTTTTCTGCAGGTTTTTCGTCAGATTCACCCCCTTCCCCTGGTTCTGTCTGCTTTTCGTCATCAGCCTCTATGCTGTTTGATGTTTTTGTACCCTTAGAACTCTTGGGTGACGTAACCTTCTGTTTGCCTACAGATGGGAGGGAAATGTCGTCAGCGAAAACTACAAAAGTAGTCAGCAAACTTCATTCCTGACTTTTGAACCTAACAATATCAACCAAGTATTCATTAAGGCTTTTTTCTTCTCATGTAGAAGATAAATAAAAGTGAATAAAAGAGATATTATTAATTACACAAGAGATGTAGCAAATACCATTAAAATACAAAAGTTCTGTGACCTTGACAGTGACTAAAAATCTATTTGTTTCATTTACCTTGAACATTTTAAGACCTCTAGAAAAGCAATCCCAACCTTTGTTTCCATGACTGCTATCGGTACATCGACTTGAGTAACGAAATGTCTCTTGTCCACATACCATTCTTTCCATTTCTAGTAACAGTGACTTTGCCATTAACCTTACATTTCCAAAATTTAATGCAAGATTTCCCTCAGAAACTTTGTCTCCATACAAGCTACCCATACACATAGTTTGGCCACAAAATGTCTTTCCAAACTAACTTGGCCAAACTGTCTTTCCAAACTAAAGTTACTGTCTGGAAACTATTATTCTGGTTTTAAGCAAATTAACCTTGACATTAACCTTGGCCTTAACCCTTTCCCCGTTCTATGTTTATTACAAATTTCAAAACCTAATGAATATTCATGGACAAAATAGTTATAATGAAATACGGAAGGTGGAGCACTGTAGACATTTTAGAAACTAAAGAAACCGATCTATCAAATTTCAAGAGCAAACAGAGCAGACCCTGATCAGACGGCTTCTATAGGAGCCATCTGATCTGGGTCTACTCTGTTTGAAGATGCGTGAAAACACATTTATATGAGGGAAAGGGTTAACCACGACTTCCTCAATGTGATTCCAAGTATTACCTCTATGCAAGCTGTCCATCAAGTTAATCACAATTTCTTTTCTTAACTAAGGTTATTGTCTGAAAACTGACAAACTGATGCCCGCTCACCACTGCCCAAAACCCTACTGCACGCATGCCCAACAAAAGATGTATCCTTGCCAGAATCGTTGTTAAAACAAGATCTAATTGTAAGGGAATCCATTACAAAATGTCCCCCAAATAAAACGGCTAACAGGTATTGATGAGCAAAATATCTAAAAATTGCAGGCCATTACTGGGTTACTATGGCAACCAATACTTTTAAAACACCTGCCATTAAGTTTGAGTTGCGGACATACCTCTACTTACCATGTTTCAGCAAAAATGAACAATACATGTATCTAAATTGTGACCAATAAGAGGCCACCATTCTGTTATCATGGCAACTAACTGTTTCAAACCACCTATTATTGAGTTTGGGGTAATATAATACCCAGACATAGCTAATCAGAATCCACCATTTGGATGATGGCAACCAATTCTTTTCTTCACCAACCAATCAAGTTGGGGTACCAAAATATCCAGACATACTAATTTTCATCAAAATCAAACAATATCTAACTTTCATTGAACAATATCTAAATTTTGATCGATCAGATCCAACCATTCTGTTATCATGGCAATCAATACTTTAGTAACACCTACCTATCATTTCCTACAGGAGCCTTCTGATCTAGGTCTACTCTGTTTGAAATGTGTGAAAACGCATTCATTTTGGGGGAAATGTTGCCATGGCAGAAAATGCAAGAATCACATCTGTTATTCCATGAGAAAACAGAACAGACCATGATAATCAGAGCGGTCTGATGAAGGTCTACTCTGCTTGCAAAGGCTTCACTATCAGGTAAAAGGTTAACCCTTTCCTCCATAAATACGCCTTTCTACGCTTCTGTAATAACCACTTCTTGAAACCATTGTGATAAATAGAGCATTTGCTCCTATAGGAGCAAATGCTCTATTTATCACAATGGTTTCAAACTACAAAATTCTAAAATATTCCTTTTCTCTAGTTATTGTAGTTAATGCTCCTTTTCGGAAGATTTATTCAAAGAGGTTGGATCTAAACATAGCCTATGAGGTAATGGGTTAAGACAGCTGTCTTTGAGCTTGATATGTTACCTTTGTGAAAATGTTTCTTGCGGTTCTTAATGATGATTTTTCGTTTCATAAGTTCTGGGCTTGGCAGAGGTGCTCCAGCATCAAGCTGAAACAAAAGCATCACAACTGAGTACATATACAGTAAACCCCCTCTAAACTGAATGATCAATTCAGTATAATATCTGTCTTGGAGACAGGTGGCAGCTTAATGCAATGTTAAAGTCATGCAGAAAGCTCCTCGATTATTTTCACCCTGCATTAAGCAGCCACCTACCTAAAAGTATCTAAATTCTTCTCTACTAGAACTCCAGTTTAGAGGGGTTGTACTGTATTCATGAATGTCTATTCTAGCAAACAAAACTGATAACAGTTGTTATCAACTACATAAACAATATCCATGAAATCTTAATAACATACACAAAAACAAGAACTACCACTAAAGGTGATGAATACCCCCACTAGCACATTTGACACAGAGATGGGGTTATAGAAATAAAGTTCCTGACCGCTAAATTTTCATTTGTTAAATTATGAAAAGGGAGACCATTCATTCATGCACGAAGCGACAAATCAAAACCTTTATCGCAGGTGCAGAACTTCAGATGGTGTTCAACAGTACTCAAATTCAATGAAGCGTAACGAAATTCAAACCTGATCTGTAACTCTTTATAATAAAGCAACATACTAAATATCAATACAATATCTGCTACAGTTTAGAAAAAAAATCCGGAAAACCTGAAATTTCCTTAAAAAATTTAAGACCATTAAAAATCAATGTAGTGTAACAAAATTCAATCATGATTTGCAACTCATTATTATAAAGCTACATACCAAATATCACATCAATATCTGCAAGGGTTTAGAAAAAAACTCCGGAAAACCTGAATTTCCAGAAAATTTCTAAGTTAAATCACTGTATTTTCGCGAAAAATCAATGAAGCGTAATGAAATTCAAACTTGATCTGTAACTCATTATAATAAAGCCGTATACCAAATATCACTTCAATATCTGTTAAGGTTTAGAGAAAAAAAAACTCCGGAAAACCTGAATTTCCAGAAAATTTCTAAGTAAAATCACTGTATCTCCGTAACGAAATTCAAACTTGATCTGTAACTCATTATAATAAAGCTCTATACCAAATATCACTTCAATATCTGTAAAGGTTTAGAAAAACACTCTGGAAAACCTGAATATCTGGAAAATGTCTAAGTAAAATCACTGTATTTCCGTGAAAAATCAATGAAGCGTAACGAAATTCAAACATCTGTAACTCATTATAATAAAGCCACATACCAAATATCACTTCAATATTTGTAAAGGTTTAGAAAAAACTCAGAATAATAACAAAGGGCAATAACTCCAAAAATACTAAAGACAGAGTTATGGACCTTGTGCACTGCACTTGCGGCAAATGTGATCTATCTGTATATGAAGTTTGAAGTCAATAGCTTTTATACTTTGGAAGTTATGATCCGGACAAGTCGGACGGATGGACGAACGGACAACCAGACGGACATGGTGACTTCAGTATAACCCCCCCCCCCCCCCCTCCATCCAAAAAAAAACTTCGTTTGTGGGGGTATAAAAATAAAACACTGAGTAATTGTAAACATTACAAGGATGCAAACTGCTTGATATTATGACAAGTTTTGCAAAATGCTAAAGAATTGTGATGAAGGCAATGTTGTTGGTTTTTTTTTCGAAAATCCCTGTGTCTTCAAGCCCAGGAGTACAGATTAGTTCCTGTCATTCTTAACCCTTTCCCTAATTAACATTTATGCATGAATTGATCACTTCAAGAAGAGCATTTGCTCCTATTATTATGGAGCAAATACTCTATTTATCACAATGGATTCAAAAAGAAACTTTTACAGTGGTGTCAATATTCCCTCATATTGACGCCTTTTGACGCCTCCTGTTGAAACCATCGTGATAAAAAGAGCTCCTATAGGAGCAAATGCTCTATTTATCACAATGGTTTCAAACTACAGAATTCTAAAATTGTCCTTTTCTCTAGTTTATGCTCCTTTTTGGTAGATTTATTCAAAGTGGTTGGATCTAAAAATAGCCTATGAGGTAATGGGTTAAGAAGTGGCAAAACCGGAAACGATACCCCATTTATTTTACCACTGTGAAAAACAGTATTTTTTAAAGCAAGTAAAAGACGTTCTACATAAAGCAAAAGTAAATATTGATTTTAACGAAGTGTCTATTTTATTTGGAGAAAGCTGTAATAAAATAAATCTGTTAATTTTATACATCAAACAATATATATACACAACAAAACAATGTAAACGGGATATGAACATACATGCTCTTAGAAGGTATTTAGAACAAAAGATAGAATCAAATAAGTTAATTACATTACAAAGTACGAGGTCTTTGGATGAATTCGAAAGCAAGTGGCAATACATTAAAACATTTTGCACTCCCACACCCGGGTATTTGTAAAAAAAAAGAGCAAATATTGCAGTTAAATAACACAAGTTACTATGAGGCATGTCTTCTACTTTTTATTTATTTTTCTTTTCTTTTCATTTCTATACATACGTCTTTTTGTTGATTAGATTCGGTATATAGTTCAATATTGTATATATAATATATTTTTGTTGAATACATTGTAAGGTGCTGAGTGGGATGGTTCTCCGACCCGCCACCACCTATTACGGGGAAAATAAAATACTGAACTGAAAAAAAAAAAAAAAAAAAATGAGGGGCAAAACAATGGAAAAGCATGACGTGGTGAAAATTTAATCAAACACTTACCGTGAAGCCTTCTAGGATCTCAGTCAGTAACATGTCACCAAATATATTCCTACAATGGGCAGCCATCTTGGCCTGCTGTCTCACCCTGTAAAACACCAAGTGAAAATATATATTTTAATATTCAAGTAATAACATCATGAATACTTATAAGCTGAATAACTATACTGTAAGGGTGTAACGATAGGCCAACTGATTTTGCCATATGTTAACCCTTCGCTTGCTATTCACGTCAATATACCTACCTGTAAATAGTGAAGACCCAGATGAGACAGCTCCTGCAGGAGCTGTCTCATCAGGGTCTGCACTATTTACAAATTGATTGTGCAACCAGTGCACTCCGCAGCAGTCATTGCACAGTGAAATACTTGTACACAGTGAAGATATATGTAAATATACAACAGGGCATTGGTAAAGAAGAAGAAATGCATTTAAAATTCAGCAAAGCGAAGGGTTAAGTTATAGGTGAAACACTTGATGAATTCCTTAAGTCTCATTTTCTTCATCAGTCGCAAGCCGCTTACATCACTCATAACAACTCTGGGATAGGACTAATACCACATACATGATAACTTGTTCCGGTGCCATTTACTACTCATAAGTGAATAAAGTAAAAAGTAAAGTACCTAGTTATAGTCTACTTTCAGTCCGAATGACCGCTCAGCCGACTGTACATTTACTCCCCTGGTCATTGAGTCATTGGCCTACAATATTGAGCACTGCTAACATATGGCGCAATCATGCAGCCGCAGTACCGGCGAGTGACCCTCACAGGTACCCATTTTAACCCCTGGGTGGAGAGGATGTGCGGGTGGGAGACACGGAAAAGCGTCTCTGAAATTTCCGGGAGGAACCGGGATTTGAACCCCGGACCTCCGGACTGATAGTCAAGCGCGTTACCACTAGACCACCGCCACCTGCTGGGATTTTTCAAAAGTGGTACTGTCAGGGTCTGCTCTACCTGCTTGTGGAACTATATAGAGCTAATTCTATAGTTTTTGTGATGCCTAAAAAGTGCTGTGTTCATATACCACTACAAAAAATCAGCTAATAAATATTCTTTCATGATGTAGAGGTATCATTTATGGAAATTTCTGTATCAATATATCTATACATGAACATGATTTATGCTCAGTAATTAAATCCATCTGAGTGTAAAAATTCAAAACTTTCAATACAATTATGTAAAAGAATACTGTGTATCCTTTGTGGCTTATAATATACTGCAACACTTCCGAGTTATTTAACTTTAAACTGTAAACATGTAAGTTGAAGTAACACTCAAATTCTCATGGCAAAAAGTGCAAACAGATTGAGAGAGCACCTGCAGGATATGTGTTATCAAGAATTTTACTGCAAGTATGTAAGAAGTTACCAACCTGTAAGAAATATAGCCCCTGGAAAGGTGATTATTTGTCCTCCATTTGTATCGATATTTTGAAACCAGTATCGATATCAGATCGAGCGACTGGAATCGATGATATATCCATATTGTTCTTATCAATGACACCTCTATCATGATGTCATTATTTCTTACATGAATATTAACCAGATAAATGTTTACAAAACATATAAGAATCTATCCTATATATGTGTTCTTTACAATTCGGTTTATTTGAAGGGATATAAAGTTTTGCAAGGCAAATTTGTGATTACCTATGCAAACAGTTTGCATCCCGGTTAGAAGCTCTCATAAGGACCCAAAAGAATTAACAAACAGTAAAAACTGTCTTAACCCATTCCTCCATAGGCTATTTTTAGATCCAACCACTTTGAATAAATCTATCGAAAAGGAGCATTAACTAGAGAAAAGGGAAATTTTAGAATTTTGTAGTTTGAATCCATTGTGATAAATAGAGCATTTGCTCCTATAGGAGCAAATGCTCTATTTATCACAATGGTTTCAACAGGTGATTTTTACAGAGGCGTAGAAAGGTGTATTTAAGTAGGAAAGGGTTAAGTGGCCATAAAAAAGAAGTCTAATCATGGATCTGTAAGGTAGGTGGTAGCTTAATGCAGGTCAAAAGTAATGCAGAAAGCTCCTATAGGAGCTTTCTGCATTACTTTTGTCCAGCATTAAGAAACTGCCTGCTTTTTAAGACTCCTATGTTCAATAAATGAATGGCCATTGAGAACAGGGTCTACTGTATGTTATCATATACAGATTCCAAAGATCATCCATGAAACTTTAAAATTCAAAATGTCATAATATTCCATCAATATACATAATATATTTATAACGTGTACATGTATATATGGGTATGGGGTGGGGTGTTTCAATTAAACAATGTAACATCTTACGAGCAGTGATTCTCAAACGACAAGATGACAGGATAGTCTGACGTCTTAAAGGCACTGGCTGCTATAGCTTCAATCACTTCCTGCAATAAAGAATTCATTTTCCCTTTACTTTATCAATATTCATGTCAGATCAATTAACCCTTTCCCCGTTCAACATTCCCATCATGATTATTTATTAGCTGAAGTTTTATGATGTAAAACCTTCCAAGGATTGTTTTTGCTTTGACAAAGGCCGTAGAATCAGACTTATGTCATGTCAAAAGCAAACAGAGTAGATCCTGATTAGGCAGCTCCTATAGGAGCCATCTGATCAGGGTCTGCTCTGTTTGCTTATGATATAATATAGGTATGATTTATTAATATTCATGATGTCATTACTTCTTACATAAATATTCATGAAGTAAAGGGATAAATATTGAGCATTCTTTTAACATTTCTGTGCGCATGGCAACGCTATGGGTTATAATAACCCCCTAGGGCGTGAAGATTGGAAGTATTCATGTAGGATAAGAATAGCTCACCCAATAGTCAGAAAATCATGCAGACACAAGACTTTGCCAAGTGCCTGTGTGATTTTCTGATCTAGAGGGTGAGCTATTCCAATCCTACTTACATTCATGACCAATGGTATTATTGTTTTTCTAATCCAGATGGTTAATTGATGCCGAACTTGTAATGCCCGTCATGAACAAAATTTTCGCTGCCATTTTCTGGCCGCTTAACTCACCAAAATATTCATATATTCAAACAGTCCATCATTAAAAAGATGGCAAAAAAGGACATCATCAGTAAAATCTACTTCCTGCATAAAGCATGAAAGTCACTTTGGAATAACTTTTATTAGTCATTTTGTGTTTAATCGGCATGCTGGTATGGCTTTTTTGACGATGGAAAGTGTTTATACTTAAATTGAAAGTATGGTTTTGGATAGCATTGCTTGAGAAAAGAGTATTGATTTGATTCTTTGGACTGAAGAATACTACTGTGTTTAACCCTTTCCCTGTTCTAAATTTATTCCAATTTTCAATACATAATGAACATTCATGGACAGAATAGAATGTAGTTATAATGAAATATGGAAGCTGGAACATTGTATAGACATAAACCGATCTATCCAAGTCTATAAGCAAACAGAGATGACCCTGATCAGACAGTTACTCTAGGAGCCATCTGATCTGGGTCTACTCTGTTTGCAAATGTGTGAAAATGTTGACTCTGCTGTATGAAGTGCAGTACAAGTTTAACTTGCAAGTCTATGACACTATTCTTTAGTATGTTTAAATCGAATTTTCTCTTATGAATATTTAGATATTAACACTTGCAAATCAGGATACCACTGTTTACCAGTACATAAGTTGGTAAGACAATGGCAATCATGTGACATGGAATATTATTTCATATTCCATGAACAAACTCTCCACTCCATGATGGAGGAGGTAGAATTTAACCCTTTCCTCCATAAATACGCCTTTCTACGCCTCTGTAAAAGTCACTTAATGAAACCATTGTGATAAATAGAGCATTAATTTGTTCCATGGGAGCAAATGCTCTATTTATCGCAATGGCTTCAAAACAACACAATTCTAAAATTTTCCTTTTCTCCAGTAAATGCTCCTTTTTTGGTAGATTTGTATGAAAGAGGTTGGGTCTAAAAATAGTCTGGATGAATGGGTTAAATTTGTTTTCCCAAGCTGAACCCACCTTAAATGAGATTTCTGTGCACATGGTGTAGCCATGGGTGATAATGGGCTCTTCATCTGCACCCTTGCCATCCCAGCAGTCCAGCTCTATACACCGGCAGCCACTGAGCAACACCTGGTGGTAGATCTCCACAGACGACCGCCCAGTCAACTGGTGACCTGCAAAGTAAGAGTCTCATGTCAAATCTCCCGACACTTATAACCAGCATGACTATTAATTTGAAAATTAATATAAAACTTTATGAAGATTGATTGCAATTTTATTGAACCACTGCTGACAAAGATTTTACACGAGACACCGGAAATGAAAGGTGAAGATCATTCTTCAGAGAGTATAGTATACATCATGCCATGTGTTACTCGCTAGTGGGAACTAGAAAGGCGTGTAAAATCTGAGTCAGCAGTGGTTTAATAAAATTACAATCTAGTACGAACTATATAACTTGTTAATGCTCTAACCAAACACAGATTTGTATCAGAACTGTATGATTTAATCGTCAATGGTTGAAGTCCGGGTTTAGTTTGTTTTAATGGTTCCGAAATTGAACAGACAACACAATCTGTTAGAATTTATATATCTGAGAATTTCAACATATAAATAGTTTGACTTCCCTGTCCAGTTAAAAATAGGGCTGTCATGGTTACTCGTTGACAGTTTGGTTCGTTGTTCTAACTGGTTCAAAATTTCACTAACCGTGAACCGCCTGTAATAATTAGGGAAAGCATATTACGCTAAAAATATTATTTTATACTGTCATGTCATATCTTATTTTGTTTGCCTTCGACATGCTATGATGGAGAAAAGAGCAGGTATCTGATTATTCGGGGCTGTAAACCATATACATATCATCTTCTGTAAACAATTCTTATTTCATTTAACTCAAACGCACGTAGAGCTATGTATAGCTTTTACATGCTAATTGTAATTTTAACAAAACTGTCACTACTTCTCAAACCTAACTGAAAGGTGACACACTCTTCCACTTATCTAACGGTGGTTTATCATTTAAACTAGTCTACCAATAAACCAATGTTTGTTCGTTCTCAATTTTATCCAGTTTTCCTCATCTCTGTGTAGTGTGTACTATTACTTTTACAAGCATTACGGTAAAGTGGCAGGGCATTCGAACCTGCACTTTTAGTCCATACACACTTATAACGTTAGTTGATAATTTTACGGTTTGCCGTTCCCGATTAACCGGTTCAAGAATTGTCTGACCGTGACAGCCCTAGTTAAAAGCATAAACAAAATGACTAACTTTTTTGATAGTTGTAAAAGTCTTAAATTCTGGTTACTAGGCAAAGCCGCTATGTACTTTAATACCACTTGAACATCCCAAATTTTCTGATACTTGGACAATGAAGGCCTATCGCGGAGAACATAGACTATTGCAAGATATACAACATGCAAAACTGTTATAAAAGCAGCTTAACCTTTGCTCCATAAATATGCCTTTTGGCATCTTTGCAAACAGAGTAGACCCAGATCAGACAGCTCCTGTAGGATCGTCCGATCATGGTTTGCTTGGTCTGCTTATGAAATAATATATGTCTGATTCTTCAGTTTCTGCCATGGCCAAACATTTCTTTGTTCATATGCCATTATAAAAATGCAGCTAATAAATATTCATTATTTCTTGCATGAATATTCACTCAGTAAAGGGTTATGTCATTTTTGCAGACAAAAATTACTTAAGGTGCACAGTGATATGTAATAACACCAAATATTGCCTGTTACAACAATATCATCACATCCATCACTGACAAGATTACAAATGTGGTAATTTTCATCATAATTGTTGTCAGTTTGTATAACCAAAATCTATACAGTATCACTAGAATCAATACAGTTTCTAATATTATCTACCACTGCAGGAATAATTGTGGTCTAGTTCATTCACTGTGAGGTCTTTAACCCTTTCCCTGTTTTATGTTTATTCCAAATTTCGATACCTACTGAACAGTCATGGACAAAATAGTTATAGCAAAATACGGAAGGTGGAAAATTGTAACCATTTTAGAAAGTAAAGAAACAGATCTTTCAAATTCCATTTGCAAACAGAGCAGACCCTGATCAGATGGTTTGCAAATGTGTGAAAACATGTTTATATGAGGGAAAGGGTTAAACGATTTCAAGTTATTTTGAAGTCTATAGGAAGTGCGAGTCCTACTTCAAAGTTTAACCAAAGGCCATCTGATTCGAGTCAGCTCTGTTGGCAAACTTGCAAATGATATATTGATATACAGTAAAACCCCTCTAATGTGACCAGCAAAAAGGGGCATAATTCACAGTGGCAAAGGCAGGTGGTAGCTTAATGCAGGTTGAAAGTTGTGCAGAAAGCTCCTATAGGAGCTTTCTTCATAACTTTCATCCTGCATCAAACAACCACCTGCTTATAAAGGCAGCCATGTTTATTTATTAAGTGGTCGCATTAGAGGGGTTCTACTGCATTATCTATATTTTATAATTGATACATGTATATTGATACAGAATTTTCTATTGATTTTGCAGATAATAATACATGGAATAATTTCTTTCAAATAAATGCGTTTTCACGCATTTGCAAACCGAGTAGAGCTGTCTGATCTGGGTCTGATGATTGCTAATAGAACTTGAAAGATCTGTTTCTTTATAATTTTTAAAATGGCTTGCACCTTCCATTTTTCATTATAACTATTTTGTCCATGAATATTCAGTATGTATCGAAAGTTAAAATAAACATAGAACAGGGAAAGGGTTAACCCTTTACTCCATAAATACACCTTTATATGCCACTGCAAACCAAGTAGACTCTGATCAGACAGCTGTTATAGGGTCTGCACGGTTTGCTTATAAAATAATATAGATATGATTCTATTCTTTCTGCAATGACAAAACATATCCAGTGTTAATGTGCCACGATAATAAATACTCTAATCAATATTCATGATGTCATTATATCTTGCATAAATATTCAAGGAGTAAAGACTTGTACTCTTTATAAGCAACTAATTGTTTTCTGCAAAAAATTTTGTCAGCACTTCTGGAAGTTAAAATTTCATTTATTTGTCCTCAAAAATGTAGTCATAGTGCCAAACAGTCTTGATCTAGATGAGTTCATTGATCTGGATCCAAACTTTCTGAAACGGTTATCACAAACCTTCTGTCAGCATGCAAACAGTTGAATTTGTGTGACGTGAGCTTCATGCCAGACAAAATTTGTAAAATCATCAAAATAGTCCATGTCTGATATTAGTATTCCATGTCTGACATTTCCTGTGATATGCTATATATCAACTATAACAGACAACAGATGATACTAGAGCTAGACATGACAGCCACATGCAGAGCTTGACAAGTCTCATAATTTCCATAAACTATGCTGAAAGGAATATACTCAATAACTAGAGAGGCTCTTAATTGTAGAAGTTATGTTGTTTCTGAAGTAAACCTCAGAAATGGAGTTAACCCATTCTCTCATATTGACGCCTTTCTACGCCTCCGTATAAGTCACTTTTTGAAACCATTGTGATAAATAGTGCATTTGCTCCCATGGAACAAAATGTTTGCTCTATTTATCACAATGGTTTCATAACTATACAATTCTAAAAAAAATCCTTTTCTCTAGTAAATGCTCCTTTTAGGTAGATTTATTCAAAGAGGTAAGTTCTAAAAATAGCCTATGAGGGAATGGGTTAATTGAGGTTGCACTTTCCTGTCAGGTATGAACTCTTTACTCCATGAATATTCATATAAATAATAATGACAACATGAATATATATTTAGATATTTTTTTTGCCATGGCATGTGAACTAGGCAATTTTTGGCCAAGGCAGGAACTGTAGAAATCAGCTTGCAATCTGGCTGCAAAGGGTGCCAAAAGGCGTATCTATGAAATTAACCCGTTCCTCCATAAATACGCCTTTCTACACCTCTGTAATAACCACTTTTTGAAACCATTGTGATAAATAGAGCATTTGCTCCTATAGGAGCAAATGCTCTATTTATCACAATGGTTTCAAACTAGAAAATTCTGAAATTTTACTTTTCACTAGTAAATGCTCCTTTTGGGTAGATTCATTCAAAGAGGTTGTGGCTAAAAACAGCCTACGAGGGAATGAGTTAAAGGGTTGAAAACCTCAGAATGAATGAACTAGTCCACTAGGCGTAAAAAGGCATCTCTTTCAGACAAAGTGTTAAGTGAAGGAAAGAAAGATTTGTTGTGGCAAAGGTAGACTGGTGGACAAACAAAAGTGCATTGTTACAGTAAAGACTTGATAGAACATTCTTGCTTAGCAATGTTCAGACTGGCGAGTCCTGGTCAAAAGCTTTCTTTATCTATATTGCAAAAGATCAGATACAACATACTCGTTTTTAACGTTCAAGTAAGCTCATCCCAAACAGCTTATAGCTGCAATTATAATGCAGCGATGACAAGGGTCATGCATGTGAATTGCAATGATTGCATACACTGAGACACTGTACTGACCTGTAAGGTAGGTATTGTGGGAGGAGTCAATGAAGTAATGACTCAGGGGCTGGGTCATGTCCTGACTCAAGTCCAAGTAGTCTGCGGGGATCAAGTTGTTGTCCTCACTCATCAGGAACTTCAGAAATCCTTCTTGAGAGAAATGACCTGAAAGCAACAAAACAGGCAATTAAGGGCTAGTTGATAAACTACAGAAACACAGGAGACTTTAAGATGAAGGCATACCACATGACAAAAGTAATGCAAGAGTACGGTATGTTACTTTCATCATGCATTAAGATACCACTTATCTTAATGACCAATGATTTACTTCATCAGATATCATCATGAGGTTTTACAACACCAGATATCATCATGAGGTTTTACTTTACCAGATATCATCATGATGTTTTACTTTACCAGATATCATCATGAGGTTTTACTTTACCAGATATCATCATGAGGTTTAACATCGCCAGGTTTCATTCATGAGGTTTTACTTCATCAGATACCATTACCAGATTTAACTTCATCAGATATCATCATGAGATTTTACTTAATCAGATATCATCATGAGATTTTACTATACCAGATATCATCATGAGGTTTTTCTTCACCAGATGTCGTTATGTGATTTAACTTAACCCTTTCCCTCATATAAACGTGTTTTCACGCATTTGCAAATAGAGTAGACCCAGATCAGACGGCTCCTAGAGGAGCCGTCCGACCAGGGTCTGCTCTGTTTGCTAATAGAATTTGATAGATCCGTTTCTTTGCTGTATAAAATGTCTATAATGCAACAGATTCCGTATTTTTTTATAACTATTTTGTTAATGAATATTCAGTAGGTATTGAAATTTGGCCTGAATACAGAACAGGGAAAGGGTTAATCAGATATCACCATGAGGTTTTACTTTACTAGATATCCTATTCAGGTTTTACATCATCAGATATCACCATGAGGTTTTACATCATTTTATTTCATCAGATGTCATCATGATATCTTACTTCATCAGATATCATCTTGAGGTTTTACTTCACCAGATAGCATCATTAGCCGTTGTATCATATATCATGAGGTTTTACTTTGCCAGATATAATAGGCATGATGTTTTACTTCATCAGATGTCATTATGAGGTTTTACTTCATTAGATTTCATAATGAAATTTTACTTCACCAGATACAATCATGAGGTTTTACTTCACCATATATCATCATGTATTTCAGTAAAAAGATCAGAGGGTGTCCACTTCAATAACACATGATGATGTTACCCTTTGCCTGATGAATATTCATAAAGGAAATACATATGTAATGAATGTATGAAAATTAATTTAGCTGAATTATGAACTAGGGATTTTTTTTACCTTGGCAGAAACTGTGGATTTAGATCTATATTATTTCACAAACAGAGCAGACCCAGATCAGATGGCTCCTTCATAAGCCATCTGATCTGGGTCTACTCTGTTTGCAAAGGCATCTCTGTCAGGTAAAGGAGTAGTGGATATCAATGGGCACTAAACCGTATAGCTACATTGGCCAAAATGTGATAACCTTTGAAAATAGTCCAGATTCAGAAACAACTATGAGTAACTCAATGTCCCATCGGAATCCAAACATGCGGACAATCTGACAGAGTGTTTCAAAGAATGTAAAAAATATACAGTAAAACCCCTATAATGCGACCACTTAATGAATAAACATGGGTGTCTCTATAAGCAAGTGGTTGCTTAATGCAGGACAAAAGTAATGCAGAAAGCTCCTAGAGGAGCTTTCTAGCTTCTAGAGGTGCTTTCTGCTTTACTTTTGTCCTGCATTAAGCTACCATCTACATCTAGCACCCAGAATTATACCTCTTTTAGATGGTCATAATTAAAAGAGTTTTACTGTACTAACATTAACTGAAGCTGATGACATTTTTACATACAACCATTTCATAAAGGGTTGAATGTTTATTCTCTTCACTGGTTTTAAAGACTTCAAATAAGAATAAAAGATTTTATCCTTCATTCCATAGAGACATCTTTTAATGCCTTTGCAAACAGAACATACCAAGATTACACAGTTCCTGTAGGAACAATCTGATCAGGGTCTGCTGTTTGCTTATGGAATTATAATAGACTTGCTTCCAGGAGCTTTCTGCATGAGTTTCACCCTGCATCAAGCAGCCATCTGCCTAAAAATACCCTGCATCCAGCAGCCACCTGCCTAAAAGTGTCTTAATTTTTCTCTACCAGAAATCCGGTTTAGAGGGGTTTTACTGTATATGCAATATAGTGACACCCTCAACTCTGTATCCTACTTGAATCCAAACTATCTGCCACTCTAAGTTTGAAAAGAATCTGAAATTCAATTATTGGTGAGAATAGAGTCAAGCAAAATTGCAATTAATCAGCATGCTAAGAACGAACCGTGCAAGAAATGCTGTTTTTGAAAAAATCAATGGGGACCTGAGAAATGTGTCACCACAATAACAAAGGTGACAAAGTATTTTCATGAAGACTTTCATTCTCTAATTCTCGGCATGAAAAGTTCTTTATTGTCAACTGCTATGATTCTCAAAGTTGTTTTTTTCTTCAGTTCGTCTTATATCCTGAGACAATGAATTACTTGGCATCTCATATCAATAACAAGAGCGCTGCAAACATGCTAATACATTTACTTATCTATAACTGCCAATATCAATATTTTAACCCATTACCTCATAGGCTATCTTTAGATCCAACCTATTTGAACAAATCTATCAACAAGAGTACCGCATACGGTACATAATACGCCCACTTGCAAACTTTCTCTGATTCAACATGCCTTAAAAGTGTTGACATTTTCTAATCTGTGCTTCAGATCTTGATTTCCATATTAAGGTGATACTATTTTAAAAAAAATGAAGTGAATATCTTATTAAATAAAAAAGTTATAGCTAATCCTCATTTTTGCAGATTTTTGTAAAGTGCAACGGCCATAACTCTGTAAAGACAAATTGAATGAACCTCAAAATAAACTCAGCTTCAAATTTTGTTGCTTAAAACATTTGTGTTACGTTTCATTTATATCATTTTAATAGTTTTCCCAGAAAACAACAGACAAACTAAAAGTTGACCGACAAACAAAGCAACGAGCACACAAAGTTCAAGGACCATAACTTATAAAATGACATATCAAAACCCCCGCAATATATGTGAAAATTCACATTAAGGTTTAACCATATAAAAAAATTGAAGTAAATATCATTTCAAATGAAAAAGTTATGGCCATCCTCATATTTGCATAGATTTGCATTATTTTTTTAAGTGCAAGGGCCATAACTCCGAAACAACAAATCAAATGATCCTTAGAATCGACTTAGCTTCAGGTCTTGATGCATTAAACATGTGTATGAAGTTTCATTAATATCTGTCAAACAGTTTTGCCAGAAAACAGCGGACAAACTATATGCATGTATTTGCATTATTTTTTAAGGACAAGGGCCATAACTCTGAAAAGAAAAATCAAATGATCCTCAGAATCAATTCAGTTTCAGATCTTGATGCATTAAACATTTGTGTGAAGTTTCATTAATATCTCTCAAATAGTTTTCCCAGAAAACAGCAGACAAACTATTTGCATGTATTTGCATTATTTTTTAAGGACAAGGGCCATAACTCTGAAAAGAAAAATCAAATGATCCTCAGAATCAATTCAGTTTCAGATCTTGATGCATTAAACATTTGTGTGAAGTTTCATTAATATCTCTCAAATAGTTTTCTCAGAAAACGGCAGAAAAACTATTTGCATGTATTTGCATTATTTTTTAAATACAAGGGCCATAACTCCAAAACGACAAATCAAATGAACCTTAGAATAGACTCAGCTTCAGATCTTGATGCATTAAACATTTGTGTGAAGTTTCATTAATATCTCTCAAATAGTTTTTCCAGAAAACAGCGGACAAGCTATTTGCATATTTTTTAAGGACAAGGGCCATAACTCTGAAATGAAAAATCAAATGAACCTCAGAATCAACTCAGCTTCAGATCTTGATGCATTAAACATTTGTGTGAAGTTTCATTAATATCTGTCAAATAGTTTTCCCAGAAAACAGCGGACAAACTATTTGCATGTATTTGCGCTATTTTTTAAGTAAAAGGGCCATAACTCCGAAATGACAAATCAAATGAACCTCAGAATCGACTCAGCTTGAGATCTTGATGCATTGAACATTTGTGTGAAGTTTCATTAATATCTCTTACATAGATTTCCCAGAAAACAGCGGACAAACTATTTACATATTTTTTAGGACAAGGGCCATAACTCTGAAATGAAAAATCAAATGAACCTCAGAATCAACTCAGCTTCAGATCTTGATGCATTAAACATTTGTGTGAAGTTTCATTAATATCTGTCAAATAGTTTTCCCAGAAAACAGCGGACAAACAAAATGTTGACGGACGAACGAACGAACGAACGAATGAACGAACGAACGAACGAACGAACGAACGAACGAACGAACGAACGAACGAACGAACGAACGAACGAACGGACGGACGGACGGACAGGGCCACGACAATATACGACCACCTTTATTAGGTGGGCGTATAAAAAGGAGCATTTACTAGAGAAATGGACAATTTTAGAATTGTGCAGTTCTGAAACCATTGTGATAAATAGAGCATTAAATTTGTTCTATAGGAGCAAAATGCTCTATTTATCACAATGGTTTTAAAATGTGTCATTTACAGAGGTGTCAAAAGGTGTCAATATGAGGGAATGGGTTAAAGGGCAATAACTCTTTAACCCGTTACAGCATAAATATACCTTATAACACCTTCACGAACAGAGTAGATCCAGATCAGATGGCAACTACATGAGTGGTCTGATTAGGGTGTGCTTTGTCTTCTTATGGAATAATATAGATATAAAAGTAACAGCTTCTGTCATAGCCAAACATTTCTGTGTTCATAAGCCATTATAAAAATTCATCTAATTAATATTCATGAAATCATTATTTTTTTATGATTTTTCATGGAGTAAAGTGTTAAATCAAATGAGTTACAGACACAAGAAAAAACGTCCTTGGGAATTAGCAAAGAGTGCAGACCTATACATACTGTTGTGTATTTCAACATTGTTGGACACCTATCTGGGTCTCCCAGAAATTTATAATACTGTGAGCCTGATCTGGTGTTGCTCTATCTTCATGTACTATGTTTGTAAAGGACCCAAGGCTTTCAAGACATTCTTTAACCCATTCCCTGTTCTATGTTTAGTCCAAATTCCAATATCTACTGAATATTCATGTACAAAATAGTTATAATGAAATATGGAAGGTGGAACATTGCAGCGATTTTAGAAAGTAAGGACACAGATTTTTCAAATTCCATTAGCAAACAGAGTAGATCCAGATCAGACGACTCCTATAGGAGTTGTCTGATCTGGGTCTACTCTGTTTGCAAATGCGTGAAAAAGCGTTTTTAATCAAGGAAAGGGTTGATATGATAAATTAACTCTGATGATCCAATACACAAATGAATCATGGAATTAACTGGTTAATCGTAATTCTGATATTCATGTATGATACAATTATCTCAGCCTTGTCTGCATACCTAATAACCTCAAAGGCATAGTTGCACCTCAAAACATTATTTACAAAACCTGGCATTAACACGTTTCTTAAGACTTTAACAAATTAAACTAAATAATTTATGAAGAAATTTGTCTTCCTTATTGAGCTGTTCCTAAATTATTTAACAGCATAATCAGAACAAGTAATGATACTGTAATTAACGCTAAAAGCAATTAGTAACAGTTGTCAGTTTCTCCATTCTTTTACACATTGCATACGCACACTAATCAATTACGTCGCAGCAATAAAATCAAATACAGTGAAACTTCTCTTTTACAAAACCGTACCGTACCATATTCTCTATAATAAACACCCCAATACTTCTGGAGAAAAACTAACAATCAATAAAACAACTAAAACCCTATATAATAACCATCAAATAAAAAAAAAGTAGGTTTTTCAAAATACAGATGGTAGCTTAATGCAGATTGAAAGCAATACAGAAAGTTTTTCTTAGAGCTCTCTGCATTGCTTTCATTCTACATTAAGCAACTCCTGTGTACAAAATGCAAGAAATTCATTATAGAAAATGTAAGATTCCTGGGAGAGTTTGTTAGATAATATGGTATGTCTGTTTCTCTCAGGCAGGTGGTAACTTAACCATTTCCCTCATATAAACGTGTTTATTTGCAAAAAGGGCAGACCCAGATCAGACGGCTCCTAGAGGAGCCGTCTGATCAGGGTCTACTCTGTTTGCTAATAGAATTTCAAAGATCTGTGTCTTTACTTTCTAAAATGGCTACAATTTTCCATCTTCCATATTTCTTTATAATCATTTTATCTATGAATAGTCAGTAGGTATTGAACTTTGGAATGAACACAAAACAGGGAAAGGGTTAATGCAGGTTGAAAGTTGTACAAAAAGGTTTTGTACCAGTCATTCTGCATTAACCCTTTACCTGTATGATTATATTCATGTACATGTAGAAATACTAACAAAATGAATATCTACCAGATCTACAGATAACGGTACGTACCCAAATACTAAAACCATCATTTCTCCACCAAACCCTATACTGTGACCACTCTTTAGAAATGTCTCTTCGAGTATAGGGTTTGGTGAAGAAATAAAGGAGATATTGTTGAAAATGTTTAAATTTACGCATCTTATCTGGAGCTCTGCCTATTAGCTGAATTTTTATAACAGTAAATAAACACGTTTTTTGGCTTTAGCAGAAACTGTAGGACCATATCTACATCAATCCACAAGCAAACAGAGCAGACCCTGATCAGGCGGCTCCTACAGGAACTGTCTGATCGGGTTTACTCTGTTTGCAAATGCCTGAAAAGGCATCCTTATCAAGTAGAGTAAAACCCCTCTAAACGAGATGTCAAATTCAGTATAAATATCTCTATTGGAGACAGATGGCAGCTTAATGCAGGGTGAAAGTCATGCAGAGCTCCCAAAGGAGATTTCTCAATGACTTTTCACCACATTAAGCAATCACCTGCCTAAAAGGATCTTAATTCTTATCTACTAGAATTCTGGGTTAAGAGGGGTTTTACTGTATAGGGTTAAACAGCCATCTGTTTTTAAAGGCACCTAGTTTTTATTGTACGTTACATTAAGCAGCTGTAGAGACTACCATGCTGCAAACAAGGTGTGTTCCAGGTTTAATTTAACACCAGGTTCCCAGCGTTACCCTAAGTACCCCAAGTAATCAGACTCTATAAAGCTGAATAAGACAATTTCGCACCGAAGATTTCAACAACTTTTAACCCTTTATTCCATAAATACACCTTTGCAAACAGAGTAGACCCAGATCAGATGGCTCAGGAGCCGTCTGATCAGGATCTGCTCTGTTTGCTTATGAAAATATATACATGTATAGGTATGATACTACAGTTTCTGCCATGGCCAAAAATTCCTGTGTTTATGTGCTATTACAACAATTAATCTAATTACTATTCATGATGTCATTATGTAATTATTTCTTACCTGAATATTCATGGAGTAAACTGTTTAACCCTTTCCCTCATACAAACGTGTTTTCATGCATTTGCAAACAGAGTAGACCCAGATCAGACGGCTTCTAGAGGAACCGTCTGATCTGGGTCTACTCTGTTTACTAATGGAATTTTAAAGATCTGTTTCCTTAGTTTCTAAAATGGCTGCAAGTTTCCACCTTCAATATGTCATTATAACTATTATGTCCATGCATATTCAGTAGGTATTGAAATTTGTAATAAACATAGAACAGGGAAAGGGTTAATCAGTCTGGCATAGTAGCTAATAGCGTAGAGCCCGAGGGAGCAGTTTGATCTGGGTCTGCACAATTTGCCTAACTTTTGTTGTGTGAATATTTAGGGTAATTAGGATAGCCTCTTGCAGGATAATCTGTCAAGCCTATTGGTCTCTCTCACAGAAACTGCTGGGAAATGCTGTGCAACATGACATCTTCATTTCTCAATTTACCCGTTACTTAATGAATATTCAATAAGGAAATAATGACTTTATAAATATTAATTAGCCCACCAGGTTTTCTGCGTTGGTATAAGAACACAAGTGTGTTTTTGCTGTGGCCGTAACAGTATACGTACAGTAAAACCCCTCTAATGTGACCACCAAAGAGGGGCATAATTCTAGGTGACAGAGGCAGGTGGTGACTTAATGCAGGACAAAAGTTGTGCAAAAAGCTCCTATAGGAGATTTCTGCATTACTTTTGTCCTGCATTAGGCTACAAGCTGCTTATAAAGGCAGCTATGGTTCTTCTTTAAGTGGCTGCTTTAGAGGGGTTCTATTGTAATGATCTATAAAATTCCAGAAGCAACTACAGTAGACATTGATCAGACAGCTCTTATAGGAGGCTTAGAGCGGTTTTACTGTACTCTTCTTAGTCTAGATATTAAGACAGACAAACAAAGGCAAATAGTGCAGATCCAGATCAAATGGTATCAGCAGGAGCCATTTGATCAGGGTCTACGCTATTTTTGTTATGCCAGTTTAATTTGAAGATATTAAAATGGTGCCACATGAAATTATTCAGCTCAAAACTGATGGAAACCAAGATTGGGTGTCAAAATACTAAGGGTAATTAAATTTCCCATTCCCAAAAAGGGCAACAACTCCTTCAAATTACACGAGGTACTCTCAACATTCACCTAATGATGGCAAATCAGTATTGAAAGTTTCAATGCAACTGATAACTTAATTAACCTAATTATTCTGTCATACAAACTTTGGCAAATAGTGCAGACCAAGATCAAAATGCTCCTGAGAGAGGTCTTCACTAGACTAAGTAGTTCACTATGTCTGTCCAATTTAAAGTAATTACAAGAGTGTTCGGAGGAACACATGTGTCACCTGCTCGCAGCTGACACAAAAACTTATTGTTAATATGAAAAAGGGAAATAACTCAAAAATATTGATGCTAGAGTTGTGGCCCTTGTGCATAACACTTCCTCTCATCATGCTTGTTCCATATGTGAAATTTGAAAGCTCTACAATGATTAGTTTAGAAATGACAGCCAAAAAAGGACGGACAGACAGACAGACGATGGAACAGTGATCCCTAAGTGACACACAGCCTCTCGGCAGGTGACACAAAAAACATGTCAAATTGCTTGTTCAGCTCTTACAACCAGTTGATGATCTTTAACTTAAATCATGGAACAGGCTATTGAGGAGAATATCTCATGAAGGAATTATGTAAATTGGAAAGCAAATTTCTTAGTCCAAAATAGGCCATGATTCTGGAAAATCCAGGGCAGAGTAACACCACCATCCATTCAACAGCAGTGAAGTCTACCTACCATAAACAGTAACAAGACACTTGAACCTACAAACTTCCCCTATAAACTGTCTCAAACATACAGTAGAACCTGTCTTCAGCGGTCATCAAAAAGAGGTCAATTTATGGATATGTTAGACAGGTGGTTGCTTAATGCAGGGCAAAAGTAATGCAGAGAGCTCATATAGGAGCTTTCTGCATTACTTTTGAACTGCATCAAGCTACCACCTGCCTTTTAAGACCCCTATGTTCAATAAATGAATGGCCGCTTAAGACAGGTTCTACTGTATAGCCCTACTAATAAACCTAGTATCACTCTGACATTATTCATGCCCTGCCATGATTGTCTGTGATTATTGTTGATACCCAAGAGACAGGACTACCAATCTTGAGTAATTAACCCTTGGAGTTCTATAGGCAGCTTTGTGGTAGTCATGGAAAACAGTTTGGATCCTAATGAGAAAATGAATAGAATAACTAAACCCTTAATCAGGATCAAACGTCATTTGCAAAACAGTGTAGACCCAGACCACAGGACTCCTAGAAGAGCACAGTTCGCCATTCAACATTCAAAATCCTCTTACAGAGTATACCATTTCACACCGAATTGACTTAATCCTGTTAACCCTTTCCTTCATATAAATGCCTTTTCACCCATTTACAAATAGAGTAAACCCAGATCAGACAGCTCCAATTGGAGCAGTCTGATCAGGGTCTGCTCTGTTTGGCAATGGAATTTGATAGATCTGTTTCTTTACTTTCTAAAATGGCTAAACTGCTATATTTCATTATAAATATTTTGTTCATGAATATTCAGTATGTATTGACATTTGGAATAAACTAAGAAACAAGGAAAGGGTTAACCCATTCCCTCATATCGACGTCTTTTGACACCTCTGTAAAAGTCACTTTTTGGAACCATTGTGATAAATAAAGCATTTGCTCCATAGGAGCAAATGCTTTATTTATCACAGTGGTTTCAAAGCAACACAATTCCATGTTTTTCCTTTTCTTTAGTAAATGCCCCTTTTTGGTAGTTTTATTCAAAGAGGTTGGATCTAAAAATAGCATATGAGGAAAAGGGTTTAAACAACAATTCAGCATTCAAAGTGTAAACCATTCTGACAGAAGGCATCTGCAGCTACCCATTTATGTACAGTAAAATCTTGATTATTCGAATTTTCTGTATAGAAGAATTTAGACCCTTTTAGGCAGGTGGCTACTTAATGCATGGTGAAAGTCATGCAAAAAGCTCCTAGAGGAGCTTTCTGCATGACTTTCAGAAATTCACCATGCATTAAGCTGCCTATCATCTTAAAAATAGATAATAAATAATACGTATTTAGTGTTCGAATAATCGAGATTTTACTGTATATCGGGTCAGTCCAAATGCCCGTGCATTGCGTGTTGTTTCTCTCCGTTACAAATTAGGCAGTCACCATAACTTTTAGCTCCATCTCACACGCAAAGTTTTTCCCAGTTAATCAACAAACTGCAATGACTGAACTAATATAACAGGCTGTAATGTACAGAATTAATCAGGAAGTCAATTCCAGTATTCCACCCTGCATTATTATTTTCAGACATTCCAGAGAAAATACAGTAAAACTTCTCTACAACAGCCAACTCCATAAATCAATTTCCAAATGACTCACAGAAATAAAGATTTCTTGCATTAACCCTTTCCCTCATGTAAACATGTTTTACACGCATTTGCAAACAGAGTAGACCCAAATCAGACGGATCCTATAAGAGCCGTCTGATCAGGGCCTGCTCTGTTTGCTAATGGAATTTGATAGATCCTTTTCTTTACTTTCTAAAATGGCTAAAATATTCCATATTTTATTACATTGTAATACTACTTCATCCATTAATATTCAGTATGTATGGAAATTTGGAATAAACATGGAACAGGGAAAGGGTTAAATGCAGGAAATGCATGCACTGACAGGGGTAACGGACAGGGGTAAAACCTAATGCCCACGTCACCTAGAGGCGGCGGCATAAAAATGTCTTTTACACAGGCATCAAAAGGTGTCCATATGAAGGAATGGGTTAACATTTAATGTAGGTGGTAGTTTTATGCAGAACAAAACATCCTAAATTATTTTCAGCAACAACTACTTTGAAAACACATCAAGCGGCCATTAACCATTTACCTAATGAATATTCATGTAACAAATAATTAATGTATGAATATGAATTTGCTGAAATTTATCATGGCATCAGGTTTGTCCATTTTATTGGCCATTATATCTGTGGCTTACCAATCTTAAAGGGTAAAAATTATCCATGCCATTGGCCATTACTTCTGTGGTTTACCAATCTTAAAGAGTAAAACTATCAATGCCATTGGCCATTACATGATGGCTTACCAATCTTAAAAAGTAAAACTGTCCATGCCATTTGTCAATATGTTCTATGGCTTAACAGTCTTACAGAGTTAAACTGTGCATGTATTTGTATTTTCTGTGGCTTACACAATGTAGCAAAGTAATACTGCTCATGGTATTGGTCAATATTTTCTGTGGCTTACCAAACTGCTCATGACATTTCAATATTTTATGTAAACTGCTCATGACATTTCAATATTTTATGTGGCTTACCAATCCAACAAAGTAAAACTGCTCATGACATTTCAATATTTTATGTAAACTGCTCTTGACATTTCAATATTTTATGTGGCTTACCCACCCAACAAAGTAAAACTGCTCATGACATTTCAATATTTTATGTGGCTTACCCATCCAACAAAGTAAAGCTGCTCATGACACTGGTCAGTATTATCTGTGGCTTACCAAGCTAACAAAGCTGCTCATGACATTGGTCAGTATTTTCTGTGGCTAACCAATCTAACAAAGTAAAACTGCTCATGACACTGGTCAGTATTTTCTATGGCTTACCAATCCAACAAAGTAAAACTGCTCATGACATTGGTAAATGCTTTCTGTGACTTACCAATCTAACAAAGTAAAACTGCTCATGACACTGGTAAGCTTTCTGCGGCTAACCAATCCAACAAAGTAAAACTGCTCATGACACTGGTCAGTATTTTTCTGTGACTTACCAATCTAACAAAGTAAAGCTGCTCATGACATTGGACATTGGTCAATATTTTCTCTTCTCCAAATATGTTCAGTTACCCGTATTAATGATTTAAATGCTGAATATTCAAAGTGGAATGGCTTATCAATATTTTACCTCAAAGATATCCCTTTTAACCCATTCCCGCATATTGACGCCTTTTGACGCTTCTGTAAAAGTCACTTTATGAAACCATTGTGATAAATAGAGCATTTGCTCCATAGGTGCAAATGCTCTATTTATTACAATGGTTTCAAAACTACACAATTCTAAACTTTTCCTAAAAATTCTCTAGATAATGCTCCTTTTTGGTAGATTTAATCAAAGAGGTTAGGTCTAAAATAGCCTAAGTGGGAATGGGTTAATGCCTTTGCAAACAGCTTTGATCCAGATTAGATGGCTCCTGTAGGAGCCTCCTGATCAGGGCCTGCTCTGTTTGCTTATGAATTATCAGGCTTGTTTGATAATAAAGTTCTGGGTCTACACTTTTTGCAAATGCCAATACACTTGTTTCCCACATTCAAACCATTCAATGATTATCTACATAAATGTTCTACAACTAAGTAAAATTTCAAAAATAACAGACAGTTCCACTAGTTAAATTCCTGTGTAACATTCATTGTTAATGAAAAACACTGGAAAAAAACAAACAGTCAAACAGCTTCAAGCAACTTTGATTTTCGTTAAATGACATTAAATCTGTCAGGATTTTAACCCATTCCTCCATAGGCTATTTTTAGGTCCAACCACTTTAAATAAGTCTACCAAAAAGGAGCATTAACTAGAGAAAAGGATTTTTTTTAGAATTTTGTAGTTTGAAACCATTGTGATAAATAGAGCACTTGCTCCTATTGGAGCAAATGCATTATTTATCACAATGGTTTTAACAGGTGACTTTTACAGAGGTGTACAAAGGCGTATTTACGGAGGAAAGGGTTAAAACGGTTTGCAAAGATCCAGTTCAGTTCAACAGTATGCAAGTTTATGAAAACAGGGCCCATGGTAATAGAAAGTCTGAGTCTGAGATCATTCTCAAGTATCTGATTTGTCAGATGCTTGAGAATGATCTCAGACTCAAGTAAAAGGTTTTTATAGCTTTGGGGCCAGATCATGAAGATCCATAGCAGTGTGCTTTGAGTTATACACACCGTGCTCAGAGCAAACAAAATGTGTTGCCATATTGAAGATGTAGCATCTTATCAAGGATATCTTAATTATCCAAAGTCTTCGGACAACAAAACTTGCCTTAAAATGTAAAACTACTCATGCTAACTCTAGTTGATACATGTAGCTCCAAATAAAAAAAATGCAACCAAAAAAGAAAGGTTTACCATTATAAAACTGAGGAATTATTTGAATAATACCAAAACTTAAACCAAGTTGGTCGGACTTGAATGATCTCAGTCAGCAGCCTTCAAATACTGATCTGATCTGACCCTTGGCCTGTTCAATATTCATGTATTACCTGAATATTTACAATGTAACATTTTCAAAGGAATACTTTGCTTTGACAGAAACTGTAGAATCAGATTTACATCATGTCATAAGCAAACAGAGCAGATCCTGATCAGACAGCTCCTACAGGTGCTATCTGATCTGCATTACTCTGTTTGCAAAAGCGTGAAAGAGCATTAATATGTGTGAAAGGGTTAGTATAGGGTCTATTCAGTATTATGCAAGGGGTGTCATTTTGATGACAAACAGAGTAGACCCTGATCAAGGGCTCCTATTGAAACCCTTCAATGTAACTCTACACTGTTTGAAAAAGTCAGCACACTCATTCCCGCATTCACAGGGTTAACCCTTTCCCTCATATAAACGTGTTTTCACGCATTTGCAAACAGAGTAGACCCCGATCATACGGCTCCTAGTTGAGCAGTCTGATCAGGGTCTGCTCTGTTTGCTAATAGAATTTGATAGATCTATTTCTTTGCCTTCTGAAATGGCTACAATATTCCACCTTCAACATTTCATTATAAATATTTTTTCCAGGAATAAACACTAAGTATTAAAATTTGAAATAAACACAGAACAGGGAAAGGGTTAACACATCATTTGCATTGATGCATGCCGAAACAGACAAACAGGGGTAAACTTTGTACCCCGCCTCCTTACTCTTAACCCTTTCCCTCATAGGCTATTTTTAGATCCAACCTCTTTGAATAAATCTACCGAAATGGAGCACTCAGTAGCACTCAGTAGGGAAAAGGAAAAATATAGAATTGTGTAGTTTGAAACCATTGTGATAAATAGAGCATTTGCTCCTATAGGAGCAAATGCTCTATTTATCACAATGTTTTCAACAGGTGACGTTTGCAGAAGCGTCAATATGAGGGAATGGGTTAATTTTCCAGGACAGAAGAAAATGTCCAACTACAAGAATCGGGCCAAGCCCCCCCCCCCCCCCCCCCCTTTTTTTTTAAAAAATTTTTTTTAGATAATACCTCAGCATACAGGCATAAGTGAATAAAACTAAAACAGATCAATAGCTATCTAATGTGAAGTATATTTTCAAACAACAACACTAAGCAATTCTTTGAGTGGGTGACATCTCTTACAGGCCTCTGTTACACAATGAATACAGCTTTGTATGGAAGCCAATAATGCCAAAGCACTAAGTCTTGTTGTCTAAAACATTGTCAAATTTATTGATCCTTTGACTGCTAATGATAAATCCGTGTTTAACCCTTTCTTCCATAAATACGCCTTTCTACACCTCTGTATAAGTCACCTGCTGAAAGCACTGTGATAAATAGAGCATTTGCTCCTATAGGAGCAAATGCTCTATTTATCACAATGGTTTCAAATTACAATTTTTTTAAAAATTTCCTTTTCTCTAGTTAATGCTCCTTTTCGGTAGATGCATCCAAAGAGGTTGGATCTAAAAATAGCCTATGGAGGAAAGGGTTATTAATGTTATCCATTCAGTATGGAAGGAGAAACATTGGACAAATGATTTGGAATAACAAACAGTGCAGATCCTGATCAGAGGGCTCCTCTAGGAGCCCTCTGATCTGGATCTACGCTGTTTGCATTTGTCAGTGCACTCGTTTCCTGCATTCAAGGGGTTAAATCATTGGTAATTGTGTAAATCATGCAAACTAAATCATCATAACCATCTTATTACACCATGGCATGTAAGAAATTGACAAATCAGAAACACAATAGTGATACTATTACTACATGTCTAACTGTAAAACCCTGTAAATGCAAACAAAGATTGAAGCATAGTCGTATATATACATCGTAGAAAAAATAGAACAAAATTTCTATTAAAAAGAATCAACTAAAAAACTCTCTAAGTATATAGTATAAATTAGAAACACAATTTCTATTTAAATAAATGATCTTGATACATGTATATGGTTAAGAATATTACTGCATTCACTTTTGCTGAACACAGTCAAAGTGTACAAAATGCATGACTGAGATTCTTAAGTGTAACAATTGTTAAGTCTCTGCAAATAGAGTGGACCCAGATCAGACAGCTCCAGTAAAAGCCATCTGATCAGGGTCTGCTCTGTTTGCTTATGACATCGTATAGATCTGATTCTAGTTTTTGCCAGTATTAAAAAATCAGCTAATAAATATTCATGGTAGCATTATTTTCTACATGAATATTCAGCGGGTGAAAAGAAACTGGATGACCTAGGAGGTGATTATATAACTGTCTTTCAGCCTTTAAAGAATTCATTGGCTTCAAATGGGTAAATAATGATCAAGAATCAGTCAAATCTTGGTCTCCAAGACCAAGAGTTCATGGTGAGTACCTGGCATAGTTGTTAGCCCATTTTGACAAGCTTGACAGTGTCCAGCAAACATGAATACCGGTAACCATTATTAACAGGAGAACTGGCTATTCAATCACTACATGTGATTTACTCACATAACTTTGTTGTGTAGTCTCTCATAAGGCCATCAATATATAAATATAGATATTTTGAAATGCAGGTGGCAGCTTCATACAGAACAAAAGTACTGCAGAAAGCTCCCATAAAGAACTTTTTGCATACCTTTTGTCATGCATTAAGTTATAATCCACATGAAAATACCAGAATAAGATGCTTGTGAGAGGTCATTGTATAGAAGCTTTACTAACTGGTCTTTTAGGAACTCTTTAACCCTTTACTCCATGAATATTCATGTAAGAAATAATGACATCATGAATATTAATTAGATTAATTGTTATAATAGTACATGGACACAAGTTTTGGCCATGGCAGAAACTGTAGATTTGTATCTATATTATATCATAAGCAAACAGAGCAAACTCCGATTAGACGGCTCCTACAGGAGGCATCTGATCTGGGTCTAGTCTGTTTGCAAAGGTGTAGAAAGGCATACTTATGAGTTAACGTTTTCCTCCATAAATACGCCTTTCTATGCCTCTGTAATAACCACTTCTTGAAACCATTGTGATAAATAGAGCATTTGCTCCTATAGGAGCAAATGCTCTATTTATCACAATGGTTTCAAACTACAAAATTCTAAAATTTTCCTTTTCTCTAGTTAATGCTCCTTTTCGGTAGACTTATTCAAAGTAGTTGGATCTAAAAATAGCCTATGAGGTAATGGGTTAAGGGTTAAATGCTAAATTTTCTTAGGGGAATGGTCCATCATTGTTTGACAATTAAGAGTCCATTTGCGAGTGGATTTTAAATGAAATACAGTGCCGACTCGGATCAGAGACTCCACTAGGAGTCCTCTTTGCCTTAACTGTTTGTAAATCAGACAATACGCTCATTACTTGCGATTAAAGGTCTAATTATTGTTCACATTATGTTTGCAGTCTTGATGATTTAACGGCCAAATGGTTTTAAACTAGTTTATATAAATATATGCAAGCTCTTACAGGTACCAGTACTGAATTAATAATCTAAAATCCCCGAAAACTGGTTTCTGTTACAAGAGCATATCTGACAATATTTCTTACTTGAATCTCTACCATAGACCACATTAATCCTTTGAATGTCGGAAGAGAGAGTACTGTCATTTGCAAACAATGTAGACCCAGACCAGTGGACTCCTGGAGGAGCCCTCTAATCATTGTCAGCATGGTTTGGCATGCAGTCTCCACTTATACATGTACTATTTTATACAGAATGGACTCTATTGTTAAACAATGATGGGCTATTCCACTCTGATAATTCAGCGTTGAAAGGGTTAAGATATTCTGATGTGTTGGGGACTACTTTCAGAGCTTCCTGTATGAGATCAAATGTAACTGGTCCAGTGTGGACTAGGTAGTTTAACTGGCCATGCTCCTGTTAAAACATGCACAATGTTTGTTACTGTCTATCTCACACATGCACACTTACCTTCCTCAGACTTATCTTTTTCTTTGTAAGAAGATAAGAAACAAATGCATTAAACAAATCAGCACACTGGCTGTATCAGTCAAAAGCAATTGGTGCAAAACAGTCTCTGACTGCTGCCAATAAGGCAAGTGTTATAATAAGGTTGAAATGGCTTTTCCTACAAAATGAATGGTTCGCTTACAAATATCAAGAACTAAGTATATATTCATTGAACGTGAGGAAAACATAAACTGGTAGCCATGTATCAGAGGGCTCTTCTAGAAATCTCTGATGTGGATCTACACTTTTGGCAGACACTAGTTAATGCAATTAGTTGCCCACAAAGGCTTTTAATAAAGGATGAAAATCTTTATATAACACCAGAAGAATTTACTTTGAAAATTACAATTTAAGCCTTTCCTTGACAAAATTTCATGGAAGACCTCGTATATAATGAATATTAATTAATATAATTCTTCTATTAAAAATATCAATTAAAACAAAAATGCCATGGTAAACTGCAGAGAAGAAGAGTTGTAACATGTAAGCAAACGGAGCAGACCCTGGTCAGACAGCTCCTTCAGGAGCTGTCTGACCTGGGTCTACTCTGTTTGCAAAGGCATAAAAATGTTGCATTATCAAGTAATAAGTAAAACAGGATTGACAACATTTGCGGGCTCTTGTACTGATAGAGCAATTTTCATTTTGCACCAATTGCACCAATAGCTCAAAAGATTTCTCACAGTCCTAAACAAACTTACCTATATCTGCAATATAATCGAGAAGCATTCCATATGTTACAACTTTCCCTTCTGTAACTCATTTACTACCTAGACACTAGACACTAGAGACACTTTCTATCATCTATGCAAACAGAGTAGAACCAGATCAGATGTCTCCTGTAGGAACCATCCGATGAGTGTCTGCTCGGTTTGCTTATAGAATGTTAGTATTTTGATACTAGTTTCTGCCATGGCCAAAACATCTTGTGTTCATAAGCCATTATAAACTTCGGCTAATTCCTACATGTATTAACCCTTTACCTTATGTAAGCGCATTTTGACGCATCTGAAAACAGAGTAGACCTAGATCAGACAGGTCCTATAGGAGCTGTCTGTTCAGGGTCTGCTCTGTTTGCTTATAGTGTAATATAGATCTGATTCTACAGCTTCTGCCTGAGCCATTTTAAATGCCCTGTGTCCATATGCCATTATGAAAAATAATCTGATTAATATTCATGAAGTCATTATTTCCTATATGAATATTCATCAGGGAAAGGGTTTGAATAATTAATTGTCATCATTTCTTATATGAATCTTCATCGGGTAAAGTGATAAGTTATAACAGATAAGAACTCAAATGTATGAGATTTCCAAAACCAGAGCATTCAATGAGTTTCAAGATAAAAAACAATAAAACTGAGAAACTTCAATCAGAATCTTTATGAATTACCAGAGCACCAGATAAATGTGTATACATACTCAAATACTAAAATTGTCATTTTTCCACCAAACCGTTTGGTGGAGAAATAAAGAAGTTATTCTAGAAAAATGTTTTAATTTACACATCTTATCAGGACCTCTGAATTACAGTAAAACCTCTCTATAATGGCCACTAAATTACATCAAGTATTTTGTGTTAAAGGCAGGTGGCTGCTTAAAGCAAGATGAAAGTAAAACAGAACGCTCCTATTGGAGCGTTCTGTTTTTACTTTCACCTTGTTTTAAGCAGCCACCTGCCCTAAATACCAACTAATTAACACAATTTAGTGGCCTTATAGAGAGGTTTTACTGTACTTATAAAAAATGTTACATGCATTTCATTCCTGTACATTAGAAGAATTCAAATATTGGCAACCATTCCGATGAAATCTTACATCATTCAAAACTTATGAAAGAAAGGCTTTAAATCCCAGCAATGGTTTTTTTTGGTCATGCTAGAAATATGCCAGCGCTCAGGTTTTGATTGGTCGGCAGTAACAAGAAAGCATGTTTTGCATAAACTATGATTTTCAAAACATGCCATATAGCCATAAATATAATGATAAAAAAATCTCTCATGCATAAAGCATTTTTGTTGTTATATAGCTTTTGTTTTTGCTAACTGATCCTAACTGTCCTGTGATATACATTTATATACAGTATATTCTGCTCAGAGTACAGATGGTTATACACAGAAGGCTCCCCTCATGGTCACCAATTTCGTTATATATATTTATAACAATGACTTGAAATTTCACTATTGTATATTTAAAATAAGCCTTGCCCTTGCGACTAAGCCAACTTTGAAAAAAATCAGTTGAGGGTTATTTAAGGAGCCATCTATCAAAATTATACTGAAATACAGCCTGTGGTTTCAGAGAAGATTTACTGAAGTTTCACTATAGCCATATATGGAATATTAGCTCTGCCATTGGCAGCCATGTTTTTCAACCCAATAATAATGGCTTGATCAATCTTGGTATAGGGTAACCTCAAGAATGGCCCTGCAAAATTATACTGAAATACAGCCAGTGGTTTCAGAGAATAAGATTTTCTTTTTTAAATTTTCACTTAATAGCTATATCATGAAAATTAACACTGCACTTGGCAGCCATATATTTCAACAATTCAATGGCAGGACGAGTTTTGGTAGTAGGGGCTTCATCTTAGAAACATTATGTTATAATGAAATCGTGTCATTAGTTTCAGCAAAAAAAAGATTTTATGTACTATAAACAAACAAGGCAAATGGAAGCCCAGCCACTCCTGCAAACAATATGTTTATTACCAATCATCATGGTTTGAACAATATTGGCAGATAGAGAAAGAAAGGCAATTTGTACCAAGTTATATTGAAATCTGGCAAGTGGCTTCTGAAAAGAAGATATTTTAAAGTTTTTGAATTACATGTATGTAGCCATGGCAACCATTCAATGGATTGAAATTCTTTGAACAACTTTGGTAGGGTACTATCTCATGACCATTTATGCAGATTTCATCAAGTTTCATTAAGTGATTTTGGAGGAGTTGCCATCTGAAAAGTGTTGACAGACAGACAGAAGGACTGATGACATGGGATGATGGACAGTGAGTAGTCACAATAACCAAAACTGAGCTATTGCTCAGGTGAGCTAAATAATGTTACAATTTTTTCCTATAGGAGCTCAAAGTTAAATGTTTAACTTTCACTTAATACATTTACACATTTGCAAATACAGTAGACCCAGATCAAACAGTTCCTGTAGGAGCTGTCTGGTCAGATTCTGTCCTGTTTCCTTCTATGCTACAGATTATCTACTGTTTACAATAGCAATACATTTCCTGACTTTATATTTTGATACAATAATTAATTTAATAGATATTTATAATGGACAGAGTGGTTCCCTACTAATCATCAAGTCAGTGTATAACCTAGTTAGCAGGCATTTCATTTATCTTGTTGGCTTAAACAATTAAAAGCATTATTTACATTTGACTTTTTATTTGCCTTTTTCACATTCTCTAGTTCACATAATCATATTTAGAAGACCTGCTCTGTTGGGTGCTAATCACTCAGTCAATGTATATATATATAATAGCTGAGGTTGTAGGGAAAAGGGAATTGGAATATTTGTAAACAGTGTAGACAAAGGTCAGTCATGACTGATCAAGGTGTACTTCATTTACAACAATAGCATATAAAATATACTGAAGCTGGTATTATGAGACCCTGGTCAGACAATAATCTGGCTCTACACTATTTGTAACTTAAGGGCTATTTCATACCTTTATACAGTATAACCTGTCTTAAGCAGCCATCAAAAAAGAGATCTAAGAATGGGTCTGTAAGGCAGGTGGTAGCTTAATTCAGGTCAAAAGTAATGCAGAAAGTTCCTATAGGACCAATCATATCATATTTTAAGCAACCATATATTAAGCTCCTATATTAAGCAACCACCTGCTTTTTAAGCATCTGCAATATTGTCTTTTTTTATTCTGAAAACAATGTTTTCTTCCATTTCTTTCCAAATTCATAATCTCAGTGTCAACAGATTGGATCCAGATAAGACACAGAGATAAGGGTCCATGCTTATTAAACTATTAGTTCAGTCTGAGTTCATTCTCAAGTTTTTGATTGGTCAGATTTGAGCCTTTGTCTTGAGAACTCAAATCTAACCAATCAAAAGCTTGAGAACGAACTCAGACTCAACTAAAAAACTTTATAGGCATGGACCAAGATCTCATCTGGATCCAAACTGTTTTCACAGGTCCTCACTGCTTCACACCATACATAGTAGTTACAACAGTATTGCTCACAACCTTCACAATATATGAGACTCAGTGCCCCTCAGCAATATAAGACTCAGTGCCCCTCAGTCACATGAGATTCAGAGCCCCTCAGCCACATGAGACTTGGTGCCCCTAAGTCATATGAGACTCAGTGCCCCTCAGCCACATGAGACTTGGTGCCCCAAAGTCATATGAGAATCAGTGCCCCTCAGCCACATGAGACTCATTGCTCCTCAGTCATATGAGACTCAGTGCCCCTAAGCCATATGAGACTCAGTGCCCCTCAACCATATGTTAGTGTGTTAATCCAACCCTTAATCCCCATTTCTCTGAATATGTACATAAATGTTAATGTAATAAACTACCGACGCAATAAACTGTTTCTATGACCGGTTTATACCTTTAGCCATCATGTTCGGCTTGGTCTCATACTTCTGTATAAGCTCCAGCGCCTGTTTGGTTGAGTAGTACGGGTACAGGATCTCGTTGAGACGGGGATCACGTTGCTCATTGTTCAGGAATTTCACAAATTGTTCTGTTGTCAGGTATGGTTTCTTCTTGGCACCACTGAAACATCACATTAACCGAAATTGTTAATAAATATGCCTTTTAATGTCTTTGTAAACAGAGTAGGCCCAAATCAGATTGCTCATGTAGGAGTCGTCTAATCAGTGTCTGCTCTGCTTGCTTATGAAGTAACATAGATCTTATTCTACACTTTCTGTCTGCCTTAATATTCTTGTGTTCATAAGACATTATAATTAATCTACTGATATTCATGATGTCATTATGTCTTAAATTAATATTCATGGAGTAAATGGTTAAGCCATTCCCTCAGTCATGTTTGAAACCATTGTGATAAATAGAGCATTTACTCTATAGGAGCAAATGCTCTATTTATCACAATTGTTTTAAACTACACAATTCTAAAATTTCCCCTTTTCCTAGTAAATGCTCCTTTTCGGTAGATTTATTCAAAGAGGCTGGGTCTAAAAATAGTCTATGAGAGAATGGGCTAAGAAACCAAATATCCCATTTTAATAACCTTGACCCTTTATTCTTTTAATAAATCTACTGAAAAGGAGCATTAACTAGAGAAAAGGAAAATTTAAGATTTCTTAAGTTTTGAAACCGTGACAAAATAATAAACAGAGCATTTGCTCCTACGAACAAATGCTCTTATTATCACAATCGTTTAACCCTTTCCTCCATAAATAAGCCTTTCTACGCTTCTGTATTAACTACTTCTTGAAACCATTGTGATGAATTTATCACAATGATTTCAATACTACACAATTCTAACATTTACCTTTTCTCTAGTAAATGCTCCTTTTGGGCAGATTCATTCAAAGAGGTTGGGCCTAAAAATAGCCTATGGAGGAAAGTGTTATAAAGTGACTTTTTCCGAGTCGTTGAAAGGCATCAATATGAAGGGAAAGGTTGAGCAATCACCTGCTCTTTTAGACCACCAATTATATTCATTAAATGGCCTCTATATACAGATTCTACTGTAATATCAGATTCAGATGCACATTTTACAAGTTAACCCGTTCCTCCATAGGCTATTTTTAGACCCAACCTCTTTTGAATGAATCTACCCAAAAGGAGTATTTACTAGAGAAAAGTAAAATTTTAGAATTTTGTAGTTTGAAACCATTGTGATAAATAGAGCATTTGCTCCTATAGGAGCAAATGTTCTATTTATCAAAATGGTTTCAATAGGTGAGTTTTACAGAGGTGTAGAAAGGCGTATTTATGGAGGAAAGGGTTAAACCCAAACACAAACAAACAAAATAACCCTTTGAATGCTGGAAAAAACAAGAGCTGTCCGCAGACAGCGCGATCCACTTTCTTTAGTGCTGGATAGTGTAGTGGAAGTCTAAGTCAGAAAGGGGAGATAACAACAGCAAAATTAATTTTAGGGTTACCTACCCTTGTGAAATGGGTTCCCCTTGTGATAGTTAATATGTATACCAAAGATGAACCAAATATCTTTGACAGTTTCTGAGACATGGACCTGAACATAAAACTTAACCAACAATGAAAATTCTAATTCGAAAAAGGGGCATAACTATGGCAAAATTAATTTTAGAGTTACCTACCCTTGTGAAATGGGTTCCCCTTGTGATAGTAAACATACATACCAAATATGAACCAAATATCTTTGATGGTTTCTGAGAAAAGGACCTTAACAAAAAGGTTAACCGACGCCGACGCCGACTAGAGGGTCATGACAATAGCTCCACTTTTTGAAAAGGTGGAGCTAAAAATACTGGCCTATAGCTACGGGAGGAGCCATCTGATCAAGGTCTGCGCTGTTGATCATTAAATTCCTCTTGAAAATTTAAATCTTTCATTCTCATTGGATTCTCTTGGACCTGTTGATTTTCATGAATATTTATACAAGAATTCATCATGACTCCATGAATATTCATTTATTGATTTTTTTTAATTGCCAATGAACAAAGGAATTTTTTGGCCAATTTCAGAAACTTTAGAAACATCCTTATTATTCAATTAGCAAACAGAGTAGACCCTGATAAGATTGTCCTACAAGGGCTGTATAGACTGACTGTACCCTATAATATGCTTTAGGCATTAAAAAGAATGGACCATTAGATTTTTTTTTTAAAAAAAAAATCAGCATTATAGAGTTTAGTGTCACAGAGTTCAGAGCTACAGATAACGGTGCATACTCAAGTACTAAAATCGTCATTTCTGCATCAAACCCTATGTTGTGACCACTCTTTAGAATCGTCTCTTCGAGAGACGATTCTAAAGAGTGGTCACAACATAGTGTTTGGGTGGAGAAATAAAGAAGTTATACCTGAAAATATTCTAGTTTACGCATCTTATCTGGAGCTCTGGAGTTATTTTGATTTTCTGAATGGTTTGCACCAATCCTACATGGACATTAAATAGTGCGGTATTACACAATTACTGCATGGCTGTAAAACCTTTCATAGTTATTACCCTATCTATGAATAATTTGTATGCCTTTGTAGTCATTCAAAAATGCCATACAATCCTATAATTACATACATCTCATCTATTTTTCATTCCAGGACAAAGTTTTATTACATCACCAGAAATGTTCGACAAGCCTTTTTTCTTGAATGTCAAGAACTTCCTTTTTTATTCCTTATCCCTTTTCCTGTTAGAGACAGCCTGACTGGCATTTGCTGCATGCAAACAGCTTACATCTAGAGGAGATGCCGAAACTAACACAGCAGCTCAGCAGCATCCAAGCTGAAACTAACACAGCAGCTCAGCAGCATCCAAGCTGAAACTAACAGAGCAGCTCAGCAGCATCCAAGCTATTTGTCACTCAGTCAATAGCCAAAGCAAATATCTAAGGCAAACCCTTATAATGTGGTACACGAGACACAAATGTCCTTTGCAAAGAGTGTAGACCCAGATGAGAGGGCTCCTAGAGGAGCCCTCTCATCAGGGTCAGCACTGTTTGTCATGTTACACTTTCTTTAGAAAAATCCCTAAATATTCACCATGAATGTAAGAAATAATGACATCAGGGATATTAATTTGCTTAACGGCTGTAATAGCACATGGATACAAGAATAGTTGGCCTTGGCAGAAACTGTAGAATCATGTCTTATATTATATCATAAGCAAACAGAGCAGACCCTGGCCAGACAGCTCCTACAGGATCTGGGTCTACTCTGTTTGCAAAGGAGTAGAAATGGGTATATATGGAGTAAAGGGTTATGGCAAACAGATTCGGTGGGAAAATTCTAGCACTTTTCAAGGACTTTATTTCAAAACTTTAAGCAGTATTAGTGATACAACCTGTCTTGCCCAAACACTGAAAACCCCATTCAAAAGCAACCACAAGCAGGAAATAGCTTAATTAAGTGCAAGAGTAATGCAGAAGATTTCTACAGGATCTTTCTGCACTACTTTTATATTTCAATAAGTAGTCACATATCTGCAAATGTCAAAGATTCTACTATAGTATACTTGAATGATGAGCCCTAGGAAATCTATAGAAGCTAATAGTTCTGCCTGGACAGTTTTCAAGGCCATTTATGAGGACTTTCAAGCACTTTTAAGCACCTTTCAGGATTGGCCAAAATTTAAGCATTTATTTATGTTTTCAAGCACTTTTCAAGGCAACCCCTGATAGTTTTCAAGTAAGAAATTTTGGCAAAATATTTTTTTAAAAATTGATCAACTCAACCATAATCTTCTGGTACGCATTAGAATCAACTTTATAATGAGCACCAACATTAGTGCTTCACTGAGAAATAAAAGATTTGTATAAATCAGTACAGTAAAACGCTTATAAGCCAGAATTTTAAATTAGTATCAATATCCGTCTTAAAGACAGGTGGCAGGTGGAGCCTTGGAGACAGGTGGCAGCCTAATGCAGGGTGAAAGTCTAGAGGAGCTTTCTGTATGACTTTCACCCTGCATTAAGCAGCCACCTGCCTAAAAGTATCCAAATTCTTCTCCACTAGAATTCCAGTTAAGAGGGGTTCTACTGTACATCTGCAATAAAGCATGTTTTGCTGATAGATAGGTATATTTCGGCAGTCAAAGGGAAATAATTGGTGGATTTCTCAGTGATATATCCAGGTGATTCTAATACTGTAAAGTCCAGAATAATAGGAGCATATATCAGAAAGTATGTGCATATCTAAAATAGACTCATAATTCAGAGCAACAGATAAAGGTGTGTATTCAAATACTAAGATTGTCTTTTCTCTACCATACCCTATGATATGACCACTCTTTAGAACTGTCTCTCTCACTCTTTATGGAGTACATGGTTAACCCATTCCCTCATATTGACGACTTTTCATGACTCCGTAAAAGTCACTTTGTGAAACCGTTGTGATAAATAGAGCATTTGCTCCCATAGGAGCAAATGCTCTATTTATCACAATGGTTTCAAACTACAAAATTCTAAAAAAAATCCTTTTCTCTAGTTAATGCTCCTTTTCTGTAGATTTATTCAAAGAGGTTGTATCTAAAAATAGCCTATGAGGTAATGGGTTAACTCTCTCAACACTATAAGTGAAATTGTGATAACCTATGCAAACAGTCTTGATCCATATGAGATGAAGAGTAACTTGGTATCCCATCAGAATCCAAACTGCTTTGACTCAAGGTCATTGTTTATGAAAAGAAATGAAATTATTTTTTTCAGAATTAAAGCAGACAATATACATTGGAGATGCAAGTTTCTTTTTGTAAAGGAGATGTAATGTCTCATAGGGTGATTTTTTCTCTCCATTTTTTGACAACTGCCAACATCACAGGACCATTGCTACAGAGTGCTGTACTCACATTTCATCAAACACCTTGTCTACTTCCGTCCTGCCAATCAAGTGCCGATAGAACGTGAAGAAGTCCTCAAACACAAACTTGTTTGGATCAATTGTGTCATTCTGCAAAACAAGATGTCGTAAATCAAAATCAAGTGGTCAATTCATAATGCAAAGAATTTCACACCAGCAGTTGACAGAACCAGTAGTTCAAACTGAAAATAAAATACTCAGTCTATTAATCAGTCTAAATCAGTGATGATTAATCCAGATTAAATTTAACCCTTTCCATCATATAAATGCCTTTTCACACATTTGCGAACAGAGTCAACCCGTCTGATCACGATCTGCTCTTTTTGCCAATGGAATTTGATGGATCTGAATTTGATAGATCATTTCTAAAATGGCTACAATGTTCTACCTTTAATATAACTAGTTTGTCAACGAATATTCAGTATGTATTGAAATTTGGATTGAATATAGAACAAGAAAAGGGTTAATAGGACTTTTGAATATTTGTTTGTGTTGATTAACGTCTGTGTCTGCTCACTATGAGCTAATTGGACGCCCCAGAGAAAGGGGAGAGGATACAGAGAAACCCGGGCGTGATGTCCAACTCTTATTATCGACTGAGTTTCTCTGGTTATTTTAGATGCCCAGTGTAAAGCACTGATACATCAGACTACGGTTTAAAATCTCATCCGAAGGACTTGGTCCGGCGGGGGATCAAACCTGTGACTTTTGAGTGTAGGACACAAGTGTACTGGCATTTACAAACAGTGCAGACTCAGACCAGAGGTCTCCTAGAGTAACCTTCTAATCAGGGATCTCGCAAATTATACCCTTTGATCAGAATGGACATTTTGGCACCTCTGCAAACTGAGTAGAACCAGACCAGATGGCTCCAATAGGACCCCTGTGAATAGGGTCTGCTCTGTTTGCTTACAAAATAATATAGATATAATTCTACAGTTTCTATCAAGGTAAAGAATTCCCATGTCATTATAAAATTCAGCTAACTGATATTCGTATGGAAAATATGTTTTACATGAATATTCATGGAGTAAAGGATTAACCCTTTATTTCATGAATACTTACATAAGAAATAATGACATAATGAATTTTAACCCTTTCCTTCATAAGTATTCCTTTCTACGCCTCTGTAATAGTCACTTCTTGAAACCATTGTGAGCAAATGCTCTATTTATCACAATGGTTTCAGCAGGTGACTTTTACAGAGGTGTAGAAAGGCGTATTTATGGAGGAAAGGGTTAATCTAATTAATATCCATGATGTCCTTATTTCTTACACGAATATTCATGGAGCAAAGTGTTAAAAGCTGTATCTCTAGAACAAGGGGTTAACATACACATGTCACTTAAGTTACATAGGTGTACCAACTTTATCTCTCTTTTTGAAGATTTTTCTTCATTTCATATGGTAACTGCATTACCGTCTTTTGAATTTCCTTGAGCAAAACCTACAAATTAGAGCCATTGAATAATTTCTTTCAGCTTACAGGCATTTCTAGAGAGAAGCCTCCTAAACTAGCATGAGTCTCCTGGTTATCTCATACCAAACAATTTGGGACAATTAGATTTTCTCCCGTTAACCCTTAACCTACTTATCACAACCTGTCTGGTATTTGCCAACAGCTTGGACTCAGATAAAAAGTCAAGTAACTCAGCCGCTTCATCAGCAACTGACCTGTTTGTTTCTTGGACGATAGTAAAATAAAATATGTACTAGTAAGCATATTAGAAATACATGTCTTGCAGCAGAAATGGGGTTAAGTAAATAACTGTTTGCAAAAACAACAAAAACAACTATTGGATCCTGAAGATATTCAGAGCAACTTGATGTGACACTCAGACACATTTTTGAATCTACCCAAAAGGGGCATTTACTAGAGAAAAGTAAAATTTTAGAATTTTGTAGTATGAAACCATTGTGATAAATAGAGCATTTGCTCCTATAGGATCAAATGCTCTATTTATAACAATGGTTTCAAGAAGTGGTTATTACAGAGGCATAGAAAGGCGTATTTATGGAGGAAAGGGTTAATGTGGACAATGAGTGCAATTGCATCTGCCAACACTGTAGACCCAGATCAGAGAGCTCCTCAAGAAGTCCTCTGACTAGGGTCTGCTCTGTTTGTCATTCAAAATAATATAGCAAAGTTGAGTCTATCATAATGAATGGACTCTATAGTTCAAATCTGACAGGTAATTCCACTTTGAAAATACAGCATTTAAAGGGTTAACCCTTTCCTTCATATAAACACATTTTCACACATTTGCAAACAGAGTAGACCCAGACCAGATGGCTCCTAGAGGAGTCGTCTGATCAAGGTCTGCTCTGTTTGCTTATGAAATAATATAGATATGACTACAGTTTATACTAATACCAAATACCAAAACTTCATGCATACATATGCCAATATCAAAATTCAGTTAATAAATATTCATGACGTCTTTATTTCTTCACCGAATTCTGAACAATGAAAGGGTTAAATCAATATATCACGCCTGAATTATGCCCATCTGGAGACAGAACTAGGACAACACAGGCCATCTAACCCTAGGGAATCCAATACACGTCTTAGCATTGACATGCCACCAAAAACTCCTTTCCATACCAAATTTTCAAAATGGAATCTTCTGTAAATGAATGTAGTTATGTTCATTACATTTGAAAGATTTAATTTTTATTGGAATGCATTTGAAACTGCAAACACAGATCTGATTCCTCTGATCTGGATCTACACTGTACACAAAAAGTGAACTCATTCCAGGCATTCCAAGCGTCTCCACTTCTCCACTCATGCCACTTTATAAAGTTCACTGACTTTGAGCAGAATTCTGCAATATCACTTTGCACTTTGAACGCTGAATTTACGAAATGAATGGTCCATGGTTTAACTTAATAGTCCATTCAGTATGAAGGGCGATCATGATAGGAGGGCTTCTCTGGGAGTCCTTTGATCTGGGTCTACACTGTTACCAGTATACCAGTACACTAGTTCCCCATATTCAAAGGGTTCACTATGGAGGTCAAACTGTTTTCAACATTTAAACCGTTAAACCTTTCGCTGCACTTGAAACAAAATGGAAGAAAAATTGAAAAGAAAAATATTATGGAGAGTGTTAACCCTTTACTCCATAAATACGCCTTTCTACACCTTTTCAAACAGAGTAGACCCGGATCAGACGGCTCCTATAGGAGCCGTCTGATCCGTGTCTGCTCTGTTTGCTTAAGAAATAATATAGATATGATTCTACAGTTTCTACTATGATAAAAAATCCTCTTTCCATGTGCCGTTTATAACAATTATATACATATTCATGATGTTATTATTTCTAACATGAATATTCATGGAGTAAAGGGTTAATCAAACAGCAAACAGTGCAGACCCAGGAGTCATCCGAACATGGTTACATCGTTATCCCTTTATAGATAGATACACCTTTGGATGTCTGCTTCGCTTGCATACGGAAAAATATAGATCTGATTCTACAGCTTCTGCCACTGTCAAAAGTTCATATGTAACTTTAAAACTTTGTCTCCTCAATATTCATGATGTGATTATTTCTTACATGAATATATTACGTTAACCCTTTACTCCATAGGTGCCTTTCAGCAAACAAAGTAGACCCAGATCACACGGCTCCAACAGGAGTCATCTGATCAGGGTTTTGCTCTGTTGGCTTGCAGCCATTTTTAATACAGATCTGATTCTACATTCTATGCAAGGTGAAAAATGCACTTGTTCAAAATGACATTAAAAGATATCCATACATTAAGTATTTCTCATATGGTTATGGATATTCATGAGGAAGAGACTTAACCCTTTCCTCCATAAATACACCTTTCTACGCCTCTGTAATAACCACTTCTTGAAACCTTTGTGACAAATAGAGCATTTGCTCCTATAGGAGCAAATGCTCTATTTATCACAATGGTTTCAAATCATTTTAAAATTTTACTCTAGTAAATGCTCCTTTTGGGTTGATTCATTCAAAGAGGTTGGGTCTAAAAATAGCATATGGAGGAAAGGGTTAAAATGTTCAAAGTACCAGTACAACTTGGGTCAGCATGATATTAAGGCTTTCTCTTAATATAAACACCTTTTCACGCCTTTGCAATTAGAGTAGATCCAGATTAGACGCCTCCTATAGGAGCCGTCTGATTTGGGTCTGCTCTGTTTGCTTTATAGATCCTATTACGCAGTTTCTACAACAGTGAAAAAAATCCCTATTTCATGATTCATTTTACTTACTGATTTTGTCCATGAATATTCATGAAGAAATTTTGAATAAACAGTGAACAGAGAAAGGGCTAAATCAACAAATTTAAGCCTAATTTATGTACAATTGCACAGATATGTATTTGTTACCAATCTAATTTTCATTTGAAGGTGTGTTTCTGCAAATTAAAATTTGGAAATCATTCATGAAGCAAACACACAGACCTTGATCTATCAGAGTCCCCGTATCTTGGTCTTCAATATCCCTAATAACCTTTAGTACTGTAAGCTATTCTCGTCCGCAAAAATAGTCATTTGCTTCAATGCTCGCTGTAGATTTTTCTTATATACTTTGTCAAAAAAAAAAACCATGATCAAAAAGATAAACAGTTATGTTGAGTTACTCTGCATCTCATCTGGATCCAAACTGATTGCAATGGCCATCATGTATTTGCTAGTCAGTGCTGAAAGTTAAGGGACATTGACGTAAATCGGTTAACCCTTTCCTTCAAATGGACGCCTTTTCATGCCTTTGCAAACAGAGCAGACCCACACAGCTCCTGTAGAATCATATCTATATTATATCATAAGCAAACAAAGCAGACCCTGATCAGACGGCTCCTGTAGGAGCCGTCTGATCTGGGTCTACTCTGTTTGCAAAGGCGCAGAAAGGCCAACTTATGGGGGTTATTTATGGGTTAATTAGGTATCTACTAGACCTGCAAAGAATCTGAAACCTACAAAAGCTGATGTCTGATACAATGATTAACCCTTAATCATGCTATCCACAGGCTGTGTCACTTCTGCTAACAGCTTGGATCAAGACAAGGCCCTAAGGAAATAGGTGTCTCATCAGAAGCTGTGTGACTCTCTGTTAGTCGTTTCTTAAAAGCTAGATCGAATTGTAAGTAACGAGAGTCAAAATTTGCACCAGACCCATTTTTTTTTTTTCAAAGCAAGGTAATGGTCAACCCTTTCGCTGCCAATGCCGCTTCTGTGCAAAAGGGTCCTGGCAATTCCGGGACAACACCGGTATATTCCGGTTCAGGTCCGTGTCTCTACCCTGACTCTACCGTGATAGTCCCTAGTAATCCGGATGTTGGCGAGCACCTCATCCATGACAGACCTGTGGTGAACCCCCGGCATTGGGCCAGTATATAGCTTCGGTGTACGATGGTATAGTCCCATTTTGTACCGGTGGAGTTGGGGACTGGCAAGGTATGAGCCGGTTTGTCTGCCGGTCATCCCCCGTTTATACCCGGGTAACGCCGGCTTGTCACCGGCGCACACCCGGGATATGACGGGGTGATACCGGCGGCCACCGCAGCACTACCGACAATGACTGGGGTCACACCGGGTTGTATCGTGTTCAACTGAGAACACGCCGGCCCTACACTGTAAATACACCATGCCAAACCGGAAACTAACCGGGATAGTCCGGGGTCAAACTGAAAGATCCTGCTTCTAAATCGGCAACGTCGGGAATATGGGAATGTACATTTATTTTTTAGAAATAAGGTCCCGTATCATCCCGGAATGCCGGATATTTCTTCGTTGGGAGGTAACGTGGGGTACCGGGACCAGCACCTTGACAGTTGGAACAGGGCTTAAAGGTGATGGAATATCCCCTCTCAGCAGCCTTGATCGCAAATCAAACCAGGTTGTCCCATGGACAGACAGACCAACAGACGTACCACGGATAGACAGACAGACAGACAAACCAAGTTGTGCCACGGACAGACAGACCAACCGGCCGACCAACACACTGACTCCTATATACCCCTTCTCAAACTTTGTTGACAGGGGTATAATAATGACATTATGAATGTTTATTAGCAGAATTTTTAATTTTTTATAATGGCATAATTTTATGTACACATGAATTTTTGGTATTGGTAGATACTGTAGAGTCAGCTCTATCATAATTTCCTAAGCAAACTTAGCAGACCCTGATCAGACAGCTCAAACAGAAGCCATGTGATCTTGTTCTATTCTGTTTACAAAGGCATAAACAAGAGTGTTCGGAGGAACACATGTGTCACCTGCTCGCAGCTGACACAAAAACTTATTGTTAATATGAAAAAGGGGAATAACTCAAAATATTGATGCTAGAGTCGTTGCCCTTGTGCATGACACTTCCTCTCATCATGCTTGTTCCATGTGTGAAATTTGAAAGCTCTATTATGATTAGTTTAGAAATGACAGCCAAAAAAAGAAAGTGTGACTGACAGACAGATGGGACAGACGGACGGACGGACGGACAGACGACGGAAAAGTGATCCCTAAGTGACACACTGCCTTTCGGCAGGTGACACAAAAACATTTGTATGAAGGAAAGGGTTAAAGAAAATTGATATAATTTCATGTTCTATCAGCTGTAGAAAGATTTCCACATTTCAATTAAGAATTTGAAAGGCGGGCAATTACCAAGCTCTCTGAGAACTTGCAGTAATTACCAGCTTATGCAAGTAAATTTACCAGTACAACATAAATATTCAAGAGTCATTTCCAATTAACAGCTTTTTGCAATAAACCCATTATTACTTGTCTTTGATTGAACTTAACTCTATTAATTACAAGATTTTAATTGATTTTCTACAGTGTTTGTTCACAGGCTGCAATAAATTCTGCTTTCAAAAGATTCTTTCAACAAAATGCATTCTGATCAACTCAGTTATACAAAGAATACAATTAAGGAGATCCAGATCAGTTGACTCCTTGAGGAACCATCTGATCAGGATTTATGCTCACAGCTGTACCAATGCTTATCTCAGACCTATAATCACATTTCCTACATGATCAAAATGAACAATACAGCAGACCCTGTCTTAACCCTTTCCCTCATAGGCTATTTTTAGATCCAATCTCATTGAAATGAATAAATCTACCGAAAAGGAGCATTAACTAGAGAAAAGGAATTTTTTAGAATTGTGTAGTTCTGAAACCATTGTGATAAATAGAGCATTTGCTCCCTAGGAGCAAATGCTCTATTTATCACAATGGTTTCAAAAAGTGAATTTTACAGAGGTGTAGAAAGGCATATTAATGGAGGAAAGGGTTAACCCTTTCCCTATTATTAGTTTATTTAAAATTTCAATACCTACTGAATGTCCGTGAACAAAATAGTTCTAATGAAATTTGAACATAGTGGACATTTTAGAAAGAAAATAAACAGATATATCAAACTTATTAGCAAACAGAGCAGACCTTGGTCAGATGACTCCTCTAGGAACCGTCTGGTCTGTGTCTACTCCGTTTACAAATGCGTGAAAACACTATATGAGGCAAAGAGTTAAGCGACCCTCAAAAAGAGGCGTAACTATGAACCTATAAGGCAGGTGGTAACTTAATGCAGGTCAAAAGTAATGCAGAAAGCTCATATAGGAGCTTTCTACTTTACTTTTGCCCTGCATTAAGCAATCATCTGCTTTTTAAGACTCTTATGTTCAATAAATAAATGGTCTCTTAACCCTTTCCTCCATAAATAGGCCTCTGTAAAAGTCACTTTTTACACGATTATGATAAATATAGAGCATTTGCTCCTAAGGAACAAATGCTCTATTTATCACAATGGTTTCAGAACTACAAAATTCTAAATTTTCCTTTTATCTGGTTAATGCTCCTTTTCAGTAGATTTATTTAAGAGGTTGGATCTAAAAATAGCCTATGAGGTAATGGGTTAAGACAGGTTCTACTGTACATAAATTTGCTAAGTAACCCTTTCAACACTGAATTTTCAAAATGGAATAGCCCATCAGTGTTTAACCCTTTCCTCCATAAGTATGCCTTTCTATGTCTCTGTAAAAGTCACTTTTTGAAACCATTGTGATAAATGGGCATTTGCTCCTAAGGAGCAAATGCTCTATTGATCACAATGATTTGAGAACTACACAATTCTAAAAATTTCCGTTTATGAGGGAATGGGTAAAGACAGGTTCAACAAAATTCTGATTTTTTTCTTTTCTCTAGTTAATGCTCCTTTTCGGTAGATCTATTGATTAACTATAAAGTCCACTCAGTACGAATGGATTAAACTTCTTTGAGGACTTTATATAACAAACAATGCAAAGGAGAGGAGCCCTTTGATCTGGGTCTACAATGTTTGCAAATACCTGTGCATGCATGTCCCGCATTTCAAGGGTTAAAATCCATTTAGGGAAAAGTTTATTTGAAATACATGACCTAATACCGCAAAGCTGTAAGGAAGAGGCTACTGAATCATCTAAATCTCATAACTCCGCCAAACCCCATCTCGCTGGCATTCATTAGAATCATCTTGGCAAGTCAATTCTGATGAACGCCATCAAAATAGGGTTTGTGAGGAATATTAAAAATATTGATTTTGTAAATACTCTTCTTTCCAAATGTTTATTTTACCAGAAAGTTTACCTTGGTTGCTTTAAATCCCGTGGCCTCCAAAGCTTTCTCGACTCGTCGCCTGTCATCTTTGTTGTCTTTTGTAATGGTCTTTATGACACTACAAAGACAGAATGTGAGAACATTGAAAGGTTGGAACACATGTAAACCTCATTTTCTAAGTGCACTAAAAATTCGAGGGCTTGGTGCAAAACTATTCTAACTCCTTAACAAAGTGAAGGAGTTAGAATAGTTTTGCACCAAGCCCTTGACTTGTATATACAGTTGAACTTCGATATCTTGAACTTCAAGGGACCATATAATTTACTTTGAGACAACAACTTTGAGTCATCTAATTTCTAATCTGGATAATTTCTTAAGTTCACAGCTTAATGCAGATCGAAAGTAATGCTGAAAGCTCTTGTAGGAGCTTTCAGCATTATTTCAACCTGCATTAAGCTTTCACATGTGTTTCTAGATATGTTTAGTGATATATTTTAGAACAATTCCATATTATAAATTTTGAAAGGGTCAAACATTTACTTAAAGTTATCCCGAAGTTCAAGTTACGTGAACTTAGTCAATTTACAAAAAATCAAGGGGAAGTCTCTTGTCTGTTGTCAGTGTCAATCTGGCTAATGTTTTAACACAAATACTGCATTTTTTTTCTCCAAGATTGTACAGTAAAACATCTCTATAATGGCCACTTAAATGTGTTAATTAGTTGGTATTTGGGTCAGGTGGCTGCTTAAAGCAAGGTGAAAGTAAAACAGAACGCTCCTATAGGAGCTTGCTTTAAGCAGCCACCTGCCTTTAACACACAATACTTGATGTAATTTAGTGGCTGTTATAGAGAGGTTTTACTGTATATCTTATTATTTTATTATATATCATACAAAATAAATCTCAAATTTCACTAATTAACCAATTACCTATTCAACAATATTCATGTTAGAAATAATGAAATCATGACGATTTATTATCTCAGTTATTATAATGTAAATTTTTGGATTTGATTCGACAAAAACTGTAGACGCAGATCTATATCATGTTATAATCAAACAGAGCAGACCCTGATTAGACAACTCCTATGGAAGCTGCCTGATCTGGATCTACTCTGTTTGCAACCCTATTCTTGATAATCCAAACTTCTTAAGCAGATTCAAGGTTTCTGCCATGGTAAAAAAAATCTTTTGTTCTGTTTCCATTATAAAACTTTCTGATTTAACCCAAAAACTTTAGGTGTAGCATATGCCCTTAATATGAAACCAATATGTGAAGTACTGTTTGAGTTATCACGTCACATCAAAAGTGTAGACAGATAGACAGACAGACAGACAGACAGACAGACAGAAAATGTGATTCCTATAGGGCTCCTGCATTTTCAATGTAGGGTCCTAATTATAATAGATCTGACTCTACAGTTTTTACCAATACCAAAATTCCTGTGTCCATACATGTATACTATTATAAAACTTCAGCCAGTAAATATTTATGATATCATTATTTCTTACATGATTATTCAACAGGGAAAGGGTTAATAGCGTAAACCTTTCACTTCATGAATATTTATGTAAGAAATAATGACATCATGAATATTTATTAGCTGAAAATTTGATAATGGTATGTGAACACAGGAGTTTTTGGTCATGGCAGACTCCATAGAATCATATCTATACTAAGACATGAGCAAAGCTACAGGATACGTCTGATCTGGGTCTACTCTGTTTGCAAAGGCATCAAAAGGTGTCTCTATCAGGTAGAGGGTTAACAGCATTAACGTTTACCCATTATCTCATAGGCTATTTTTAGATACAACTTCTTTGAATAAATCTACCGAAAAGGAGCATTAACTAGAGAAAAGGAAGATTTTAGAATTTTGTAGTTTGAAACCATTGTGATAAATAGAACATTTGCTCCTATAGGAGACAATGGTTTCACAAAGTGACTTTTACAGAGTCATCAAAAGTCGTCAATATGAGGGAATGGGTTAATGGGGGGGGGCCCGCTAATGTCCGTTTACCGGCTGGACCGGCTGGGATTTGAAAATTTCTAGAGCCCTGGGTTAATCACTGACAGAAACATTTTATTCAGGCCTATACTGTTTGCAAAATGTCCAAGGGCTGCCATTTTGGCTTACTTTTTCACTGGTATTTTGCCATTGACATCGAGAACATGGGTGAGCTTGTTGTGAAACTTCTCGAGGAATGTGAGGCTGCTGCCGTTCAGTGCAAGCATGTTGTTGGCATACTTCAAGAGCTCGTCACACATCATCTGAAATGCACAACTAAATCAATGACTTTATGTCTCATCGGGACCCAAACTGTGACAGTCTGGGTGTTGTAGGGTTTTTTTTTAAAAGAATTAGAAACCAATGTTAACTGAGATATGCCTTTTAACCCCTTCAGCATTGATTTTTCAGAGTGGAATAGCCCATCAGTGTTAAATACAATCAAATATGGAGTCCACTCAGTATGAAAGGCTTAAACCTACTAGAGGATTGTGAATGACAAACAAAATAGACCCTAATCAGAGGGCTCCTCTGATCTGGATCTACACTGTTTTCAAATGACAGTACATGATTGTGTGTCCCACATGCAAAGGGTTAAAGCTTACCAGTATGTAGGATTTTTTGCCTTGGCCGAAACACTAGATTCAGATCTAAATTATTCCACAAGCAAACACTATTCAAAGTGTTGCTGTAGGAGCAATTTGATCTGGCTCTAAACTACATGCATTTTGCTAAAGTTTGTCCAAATATTTAGGAACATTTGGGTACTTTAGTAGCATATAATAGCATACAGGAGGTATCTGATTGGGATCTTTGTTTGCAAAAGCATCAAAAGGCATATTTATCCAGTAATAGGGTTACAAGAAAAAAGAGTAACAAATCTTATCCAGTAATAGGGTTACAAGAAAAAGAGTAACAAATCTGGAGAAAACAATAGACAATATGCTTTATATATTTTCCATCAATTACAGGAACTCAGAAGATCATAAAAACTATTAAAGCTTATATATACCAAATGAAATTTATTATAACTGGCTTATTTGTGGCAACCTGAAACAGGTCATCAACTTTTGGGGTGTATTATTTTCACAATATCGTGCAAATGACAAGTACTACCCTAATTAATCAAGTATTCGGACAGTCAAACTTAGGTAAACAGTGCCTGACAAAGTCATTTGATCAGGGTCTACACTGTTTGCCTCATTGTCAGATTAGTTTCAAGTTATCAAAGTGGTGCAACATTTCATTATGAAGCTTTATACAAACCGATGGAGAGGGGAGACTATGTGACCGAATACTTGGGATAATTAGAGTATCCAATATAAAGAAATCTGATATACCTGAGTACATGATATACAGTAAAACCCCTCTAAATCGAAATTCTAGTAGAAGAATTTAGATACTTTTAGGCAGATGGCTGCTTAATGCAGGGTGAAAGTCATGCAGAAAGCTCCCAGAGGAGCTCCCAGAGGAGCTTTCTGCATGACTTACACCCTGCATTTATAAAGTTGCCACCTGTCTCCAAGACCGTAATTATACTAAATTAAACGTCCAGTTAAGAGGGGTTTTACTGAACATGGAAGTTGCCAAGGGAGTCTTTAAAAGCAAAGTCCATAATACAAAAAGTCACAAGGATCAATTTACATTAGCTAGGCTCATCCAAAGTCTAATACACTACAGGGAAATTTGCGGCAACCCATGCAAGTGGTTTGGATCCAGATGAGATGCAAAGTGACTCAGGATCTTATCAGAATCCACACTGCTTTCCACCATGATCATGAATGTGTGAAAAGAAAGGAGGAAAACTGGGTTTGTTATCCACCAAGAGCAGGTAACAACTGGGTTTGTTATCAACATAGTGCAGATAACAAATATGTTTTTTAACAACCTAGAGCAGATAACAACTGGGTTTGCTATCAACCTAGAGCAGAATGATGAAAATCAGATTTGTTATCAACCTACAGCAGAAGACAAATGGGTTTATTATCAACCTAGAGAAGATGAAAAATGGGTTTCTTATCAACCTAGATGAAAAATGGGTTTCTTATCAACCTAAAGAAGATGAAAACTTTGTTATCAAATTAGAATGGAAGACAGCTGGGTTTGTTAGATGAAAACCGGGGTTGTTGCAGAAGACAACTGGGTTTGCTATGCATCTAGAAGATGACAACTGGGTATGTTATCAACCAAGAGCAGATGACAACTGGTTTTTTATCAACCTAGAGAAGATGAAAAATTCTGCAGACAACAATTATGTGCAGACAAAGAATAACATATAAAGTGGAGAAAATTAATCTCTAACCCCATCAACACTGAATAATCAAAGTGGAATAGTCCATCAGTGATTAACTATAGTGTCCATTCAGTATGACTGACCTAAACTTGCTGCAATGTTTTGAATGGCAAACAATGCATACCCTGATCAGAGGACTATTTTAGGATCCCTCTTATCTGGGTCTACACTATTTGCTAAGGACAGTGCATACATGTCCCCATCCAAAGGGCATAGCTGATGCCCCTACGCATACATCAATAGTTCAACAGACTAATATTGTGTGAGAAGCTTCCCAACAATGCACAAAGTTGTAATAATCTTTAACCCTTTCCTCCATAAATACGCCTTTCTACGCCTCTGTAAAAGTCATCTGTTGAAACCCTTGTGATAAATAGAGCATTTGCTCCTATAGGAGCAAATGTTCTATCTATCACAATGGTTTCAAACTACAAAATTCTAAAATTTTACTTTTTTCTAGTTAATGCTCCTTTTTGTTAGATTTATTCAAAGTGGTTGGATCTAACTGTAGAACCATATCTATATTATATCTTAAGCTAACAGAGCGGACCCTGATCAGATGGCTCCTACATGAGCCATCTGATCTGGGTCCACTCTGTTTGCAAAGGCGTAGAAAGGCGTATCTATGGAGTATTAAGGGTTAAGAAATAGAATTATCTAACAAATTTAGGCCGACGACAAGTGCTTTGTGTTCAATTGGTATTGTTACTGATAGCCCCAAACACAGTGTAAAGCAAATCCTACAGAAGACAGAAAAAGTACAAAATATGTGTTCGTCTGTGGTAGACTATAAAACATACCAAGGTTTTTTAAGTATTTGGATCTAAATCAGAAAAGTTTTAGTACACAATTTATCATAAATATTAAGACAACAAGTTTCTTTACTTGTAAAGCTGAATAATTCATTTTGGCATCATTATGGTAATTTTAAATTAGACTGACATAGAAGCAAACTTTGTACACCCAGATCAAATGACACGTTCAGGATCTGGATCTGCACTATTTCCCTGTCTGAATACACAGGGAAATTAGTGTGTGCAGCCCTAAGAATGCTAAAATAACTACCGGGGTATTGCCTGCAAAACACTTGCCTAACTCCTAAAAATACTCAAATTCAAGGAGAGATAATTCAGCAATACCTGGTAGTAAACATATGAAAATTGTGTCTTGTACATCTGCTATTCATGGTTATTATAATGTATGGCAAGTATCAATTCAATAACTGTCAAATTGAAGGAAGAGTTTGTGACACCAACTACCCATGTTTAAATGCAGACAGACAGACAGACAGCCTGCCCGACCTAACCACCGGGGTGATTCCAGTATACCCCCTTCAAACTTTGCTTGCGGGAGAGTAATAATAACGAGTACCAACATTATGGGGCTTGCTGAGAAATATGACATTTGGATAGGTCAACATACCTCTTGTCTACAGCTCATTTGTATTAACCCTAATACTACTCTAAATTTTCAAACAGGTCAAAGTTATGGTGAATATTGAGGGATTTTTCTAAAGTAAAGTGTTACATGACAAACAGTGCAGACCCTGATGAGAGGGCTCCTCTAGGAGCCCTCTCATCTGGGTCTACACTGTTTGCAAAGGACATTAGTGACTCGTGTCCAGCCCTGTCAGGGTTAAATCTTTCCAAACTATGAGGGAATTCATGACGACCACTGCAAACAGTTTCAATCAAGATAAAATACAACTCGGAGTCTCATAAGGATTTAAAGTACAGTAAAATCTCGATTATATGTACACTCAAATACATGTACATATCTTTATCTATCATTAAGACAGGTGGCAGCTTATAATTGCATGATGAAATTCAAGCAGAAAGCTCCTCTAGAAGCTTAGATTCTGCATGATTGTCACCATGCATTAAGCAGCCACCTTGCTACAAAGACATAAATTCTTCATTACATAAATTTCGTAGTATCGAGTTTTTACTGTATCTGACACTGTGCTACTATTTTAGAAAGAAATGTACTTTGGAGGCTGAAGCAAATAATAATGTTTGCATATGTATCAGTAGTGTTAAATCTAATTTTCAATTTATTACTTTCATCCGTTTCTTTCAACCCTTTCCCCATTCTGTCTATTCCCAATTTCAATACTTACTGAATATTCATAGACAAAATGATTATAATGAAAAATCGAAGGTGGAACAGTGTAGCCATTTTAGAAAGTAAAGAAATAGATTCCATTAGCAAACAGGGCAGGCCCTGATCAGACGGATCTCAGGTCTACTCTGTTTGCAAATGCATGAAAAGGCATTTTTATATGAAGAAAAGGGTCAAATGGTTTATAAAATTAATTTGTTTTTTAATTGTATTACTTTCATCCTTTTCTTTTAAAACAAACATATTGTTCAAATATTTGTAACTGATATGGATATCTATTTACAGAAATATTATAAATACATACATGTAGATATACAAACTTATTATATGCATGATATTATATTCTAGCTTTAAACTTTCTACAAGTACTTACATGTATAGGTCTAGTTTAACCCTTTCCCTCATACAAATTTTGTCTGATGACAGCGCCTGTTAATGTCTAATGATAAATATTCAGTCCATGAATATTTATGCAGTAATAATTAAAATTCATGGGGGAAAGGGTTAAGCTTATAATAATAATATATATCTACATAATTATATACATGTATAAATCAGCTTGTATAGACATGTGAACCAGTTGTATAAATCAGCTTGTATAGACATGTGAACCAGTTTCATCAGCTTGTATAGACATGTGAACCAGTTTCATTTTATTATAGCGATATGCAATTTTAGTTTCAACTCTCTGCATCATAGATAGGCAACAACCTATATTTGCAGTCTACTATGTTAACCCTTTCCTCCATAGGCTATTTTAAGACCCAACCTCTCTGAATAAATCTACCCAAAAGGAGCATTTACTAGAGAAAATCAAAATTTTTAGAATTTTGTAGTTTGAAACCATTTTGATAAATAGAGCATTTGCTCCTATAGGAGCAAATGCTCTATTTATCACAATGGTTTCAAGAAGTGGTTATTACAGAGGCGTAATTATGGAGGAAAGGGTTAATAAATCATGTGGTCACTTTAGGGAGACTACTGTACAACATAAATTTTCATGTAACATCTTCCTCTATTGAGTATTAAACCTTTCTCTGTTTAATATTGGCATGTACATGTAAGAAATAATGACATCCTGAATATTTATTAGCTGAATATTTAAAATGGCAGATGTACACAGGGTGTTTTGGCACAGGCAGACACTGTAGAATCAGATCTATATTATACCATAAGAAAGCAGAGCAGACCCTGATCAGACAGCTCCTATAGGAGCCATCTGATCTAGGTGTATTCTGTTTTCAAATGCTGAAAAGGCATTTATATAAAGGAAAGGGTTATGCAAATAGTGCAGAACCAGATCTAACAATTGCCAAAGGAGCTGTTTGATCTAGGTTTACACTATTTGCTACCAATTTAGTTTTCAAAATGACACCGACTTAACCCTTTACCTCATAGGCTATTTTTAGACCCAACCTCTTTGAATGTATCTACCGAAAAGGAGCATTAACTAGAGACACGGATTTTTTTTTAGAATTTTGTAGTATTTAAAAGGTGACATTTACAGAGGCGTAGAAAGGCGTATTTATGGAGGAAAGGGTTCAATTATTCATCATTACAAAGAGCCTGAGATAGGGTCAGATGTAATTAGGGTAATTAGTGTAGATACAAACAATATACTGCAACAATTATTAAGTGATACAGTATCTATTTGCAACATAATCATGATACTGCAAGTTCCACATATTATAATGGGTTAACCCTTAGAATGCTAAATTTTCCAAGGAGAATGGTCTATTATGACATTGGTTTTAAAAAGTGACTTTTACAGAGGCGTAGAAAGGCGTATTTATTGAGGAAAGGGTCGACAATATTGAAATGATTCCACAGTTAATGCCATGGTCATTCTCTGTTTGCAAAGGTATAGAAAGGCGTATTTATAGAGTACAGTGTTAAATCAAATCATGTTGGAGTGACAAACACTTTGGATTCTAATGAGACACTGAGTTACTTGGTGTCTCATATGGATACATAATGTTTGCAGAGATATCCTAATCACAAATAATAACATCAAGAGTATTTATTACCTGATTTTCATAATTGTATATGACTAGAGGGTGTTTAAACCAGCAAAAAATGTAGAATCAGATCTATTTAATTCCATAGGCAAACAGAGAAGGCTCCTTCATGAGCCATCTGATCTGCCAGACTACTCTGTTTGCAAAGACATTAAAATGTGTCTTTATCTACTCTGTTTGCACCAGCATCAAAACATGTCTTTATCTACTCTGTTTGCAAAGGCATTAAAATCATTTAAATGTCTCTTTATCTACTCTGTTTGCAAAGGCATCAAAATGTGTCTTTATCTACTCTGTTTGCAAAGACATTAAAATGTGTCTTTATCTACTCTGTTTGCAAAGGCATTAAAATGTGTCTTTATCTACTCTGTTTGTTAAGGCATCAAAATGTGTCTATCTACTCTGTTTGCAACAGCATCAAAACGTGTCTTTTTCTACTCTGTTTGTTGCGGCATCAAATGTGTCTTTATCTACTCTGTTTGCAAAGGCATTAAAATGTGTCTTTATCTACTCTGTTTGTCGCAGCATCAAAATGTGTCTTTATCTACTCTGTTTGCAAAGGCATTAAAATGTGTCTTTATCTACTCTGTTTGCAAAGGCATTAAAAAGTGTCTTTATCTACTCTGTTTGCAAAGGCATTAAATTGTGTCTTTATCTACTCTGTTTGCAAAGGCATTAAAACATGTCTTTATCTACTGTTTGCAAAGGCATTAAAATGTGTCTTTATATACTCTGTTTGTTGTGGCATCAAAACATGTCTTTATCTACTCTGTTTGCAAAGGCATTAAAATGTGTCTTTATCTACTCTGTTTGCAAAGGCATTAAAAAGTGTCTTTATCTACTCTGTTTGCAAAGGCATTAAATTGTGTCTTTATCTACTCTGTTTGCAAAGGCATTAAAATGTGTCTTTATCTACTCTGTTTGCAAAGGCATTAAAATGTGTCTTTATCTATTCTGTTTGCAAAGGCATTAAATGTGTCTTTATCTACTCTGTTTGCAAAGGCATCACAATGTGTCTTTTTCTACTCTGTTTGCAAAGGCATTAAACGTGTCTTTATCAGGTAAAGGGTTAAGCCAAGTACATTATCAGGTAAAGGGTTAAGCCAAGTACATTATCAGGTAAAGGGTTCAGCCAAGTACACCCGTGATTTATCTTGAAAGTGCAAACAGTTTCAACCATTTTCTCAGAAATGATCGTTTCTAAGAAAACTATTCTGTGAAATAAAGATAACAGATGATGATGAGCTGGGTGATAAAGACACAATTAACTACCTAATATAACTACATGTATCCCCATTACTCTAAGTATTCAGAGAGACATGTTTAGGCAAATAGTGCAGACCCACAGATCATGACAGAGCCATCTGATCAGGGTCTACTCTATTTGATAATATATATATATCAGTCTTATTTAAAGTTATGAGAATTGGGCCAAGATGAAATATTCAGCTTTACAAACAGACAGACAGGCGAGACTGGGTGTCCAAATACTTAACCCTTACAATGCTGAAATTTTAAATGGACTATTCAAAATTCAAACAGGTCAAGCTTATCGTGAATATTTAAGGATTTGTCTATGAAACGTGTAATGTGACAAAGAGTGCAGACCCTGATGTGAGGGTTCCTCTAGGAGCCCTCTCATCTGGGTCTACACTGTTTGCAAAAGACATTAGTGTCTCAGCGTCCCACAGTTTAACTCTTTGCACGCTAAGTAATGTTTCGTCTAATTCTAAAGCTCCTGCCATGGCCAAAAGTTTCCTGTGTTCATATCATTATGCCATTATCAAAAATAATCTTATCATTATTCATAATGATATTTTTTTTACAGGATTATTCATGAGGAAAAGACACCCATCCAATGATAATCTGTGTTAACAGTTTGAACCCAGATAAATAAGCAAGACAATCAACTAGGCATATCATATAAGGTTCAAAACTGTTAGACACTAAGTATGAATATCATAAGTAGAAAGAAATTGTGGCTGAAAAAGTTTAACCCTTTCCTCCATAAATACGCCTTTCTACACCTGTTGAAACCATTGTGATAAATAGAGCATTTGCTCCTATAGGAGCAAATACTCTATTTATCACAATGGTTTAAAACTACAAAATTCTAAAATGTTTCCTTTTCTCTAGTTAATGCTCCTTTTTGGTAGATTTATTCAAAGCGGTTGGATCTAAAAATAGCCTCTGAGGTAATGGGTTAAAGTGATAGTCTCTACTAGCAACACATTTTAAAAAATTATGTCTAAAAATTACACAAATCACTTTATACATCCTAATAAGAAATATATTGCAAACAAATTAAATAAGCTTTGGAGAAGACAAATCTTTCATGTGTTCGATATCGTAGACCCCGATGTTGTTCGCCGATGTATTTAGTATCTATTCGGGTTGTGTTTTAATTTCATGACTGTTCAACATAGGCCAATTATATTTTGTTGTACAACAAAAAATTATCAATTTTGAAGGCATTTTTTCGATATAAGTTCAAATTGACAATCTTCATAATAATGGTATTGAAAATGTGCTTTTATTGCAAGGACTATCACGTTAAGCAGAGGACAATTGTTGCAGACAAAATTTGCTTACAATGCAAAGATCTCATATGTCTCATGAACTGTGTTCGAGTCAAAGTCCTTTCACAAAAGAAATTCTGCGAGTCAATCAATTCCGGTAACAAGGATAAGCAAAGGCTGCATACCGTATTTACTCTTAATACTTCAATAATCAATATCTAGTTACCACTGGTTTTAAACAGCTGAATAAATCAACTTGACAGTGTTTTGGTAACATTCAATTAAACTCATATAGAGTAGCAAACAGTGTAGATCTGGATCAAACTGCTCCATCAGGAACAGTTTGATCTGGATCTGCACTATTTGCCTAAGTTTTACTATCGGAATATTTCGGATTAGTACGGTACACTCCTGAGGTTACATGACTTTGTAGCAGAATGCCATAGAAATAAAACTGTAAATGATGTGGAAAAATCAATATCCACTTACATACTTTTAACCCTTTACTCCATGAACATTCATGTAAAAAAATATGAATATGCATTTCCTGATTTTTTACATAATAGCAATACTATACAATACTGTCGACCCTAAAGAACCATTTTGATCTGGGTCTGAACTTTCTGCTAAAGTCTAAAGCCTAAAGAATACTAGAGTAGTTGGGCATCATTTTCATACTCAAATTGAAAAACAATTTCAGATCACTTTAACCCATTCCCTCATATTGATGACTTTTGACGACTCTGTAAAAAACACTTTGTGAAATCATTGTGATAAATAGAGCATTAAAAAAATAATTTTGCTCCTATAGGAGCAAATGCTCTATCACAATGGTTTCAAACTACAAAATTCTAAATTGTTCCTTTTCTCTAGTTAATGCTCCTTTTCAGTAGATTTATTCAAAAAGATGGTATCTAAAAATAGCCTATGAGGTAATGGGTTAAAGTGTTATAATCGTAGTCTGCATTGTTTGCAACACTCCTGTAGAAGTTGTCTGATCAGGGTCTGCTCTGTTTGATTATGAAATTATAATAGATCTGATCCTACTGTTTCTATCAATACCAAAATCCTGCATAGTCATATGCCATTATAACATTTCAGTTAATAAATATTCATGATATTATTTCATACATTAATATTCATGGTGTAAAGGGTTAAGCAATAAACATGTTTTTTATCGTAGTTAACCCAAAACTATTGATAACTGATGAATACTGAAAACTCCATGTATACGTAGGCACCAAAATGCTGCAGCTCATTATCGCTTCCTTGTCACCTGGCAATAGACACATCACAGTGGCAGAGAAAATTAGCTTACTCGGCTTTTCGCATCTCCCAACAAATCATTGTCTAGAGCAATGAATAAATGGACATAAGGTCTACCTTCAACCCTTAAAGTGTGGGAACGGAGTATAGAAGACCCTTGCAAACAGTGCTTGAGGGAGCCCTTTGATCAGGGTCAGTACTGTTTGTCATAACAGCACCATATGTGGGTGCCAACACTCCTCTAGGCCTTGTGACAGTGAACAAGTGCAAGGTTGCAACAAACCAGAGCAAACAAAATTCCCTGAAGATTCCCAGACATTTGCTTATGTTTTCAAAATTCCCTGACAGTTCTCAAATTCCCTGACAATTCCCTGAAATTGAAAAATTTTCAACTTCCTGGACTTTTTCCTAACGCGTGGCAACCCTGAAGTGTATGATGTTTCATAAGATTTGCATTAACAGTAAAAAAGTTCTAGCCAATGTTAAAGTTTCCGGACGACGACAACGACGCCATTGACGATGATCGACGACAATGCAGATGCTGCAGTTACTACAATTAGCTCTGATCAGGGTCTGCACTGTTTGTCAGTTTTCCTACTAAGTGGACTCCATAGTTAACAATGATGGGTTATTCCACTCTGAAAATTCAGCGTTTAAAGGTTTAAAGAGTTAACCCTTACAGTGTGGGACATGGGTCACTAATGTCCTTTACAAACAGTGTAGACCCAGATGAAAGGGCTCCTACAGAAGCCCTCTCATCAGGGTCTGCACTGTTTGTCATGTTACACTTTTCTTTAGACCAATCCCTAAATATTCACCATAAGCCTGACCTGTTTGCATTATGGAATAGTCCATTTGAAAATTCAGCATTGTAGTAAGAGTTAATCAAGCTATTACTTTGTTCCATCAAGGGGGTCACATGACTGAGGAACAATGATGCTGCAAGGAACACTAAAGGCCCTACAGGGGGAACACAATATATATTGGCATTCAATAAAGCCGCCTTTCATGACTGTAGGAAGACAAGTTGGTTAATGAGTTGTTTGGTATTCCAGGTTGTGATTTAATAGCAACACAGTGATAATCAATGGGAAAATCAATCAAAACTTTGTTAATTGGCAGCACGACAGGCTGAAAATAGCCATGGTAATGGCCTGAAAACAGCACTTAGCTATTTGTTATGGCCCAACATCTTACAATGTGTGAGCTATTAACTTGAATATGGCAGCATGCAATCTTTAACCCTTACAATGCTGAATTTTCAAATGGACTATTCCAAAATTCAAACAGGTCAAGCTTACAGTGAATATTTCGGGGTGTCTTTTTTTTTATGAAGAAAAGTGTAACATGACAAAATGTGCAGACCCTGATGAGAGGAAATTAGTCACTCATTTCCTGCATTGTAAGCTTGAATCAAGAAGAAAAGCCAAATAACTTGGCATCTCATCAGGATCTAAGCCGTTTGCCACTCAGTCAAGAGTTTCTCAAAAGCCTGAATGAAGACGAAGAAAGTACAAATTGTAAAGTTGTTAAAAATTGAGGAATATTCATGTACAACAAGAGCATCACTTGCGAGTGCCAACACCAGTCTGTTCGATTGGGTCCATAAAAGGGCATAATTTTGTCCAAATAAAAAAAACCTTTAACAGAGTTATGGCCCTTAATTAGATTGTTGCTCTCAATGACAGTGAACAAGACTAAGTGAAGTTTCATAAGATTTCTTTAAATAGCTTGAAAAACAATAGCCAACATTAAAAAAATTGTCAGAGTTTTAAAAATTAGGTTAAACACTTCTTAAAACATAAAACTGATGGGAAGGCCTTGCCAAAAGGGATTCACACATGAAATATGACAGCCCTGCTTGTTACCGTTTCAAAATGACACATTTTAAATATTTATTTCCTAAGTCCATAAAGGGACATAATTTTGTAAACAGCCTAACATTGTTATTGCCCTTTCAATGCTATTTATTCAGAGTGGAATAGCCCATTAGTGTGTAACTAAACAGTCCACTCAGTATAAGAGGCCTGCTTAACCCATTCCCCCATACGCTATTTTAAGATACAACCACTTTGAATAAATCTACCGAAAAGGAGTATTAACTAGAGAAAAGGGAAATTTTAGAATTTTGTAGTTTGAAACCATTGTGATAAATAGAGCATTTGCTCCTATAGGAGCAAATGCTCTATTTATCACAATGGTTTCGCAAAGTGACTATTACAGAGTCGTCAAAAGTCGTCAACATGAGGTAAAGTGTTAAGCTATCACATGCCTTTAACCCTTTACCTCCTACAGGAACTTTCTGCATCACTTTTGTCCTGCATTTTGTTCAGGCAGAAACTGTACAATCAGTAGACCCAGATCAGATTTCTGTCTTTTGTAGGATTTGCTTTACTCTGTGCTTGGGATTATCAGTAACAATACCAACTGAACACAAAGTACTTCTTGTTTGTCTCAATTTGGTAAATAATTCTTCTATTTCTTAACCCTTTACTCCATAGATACGCCTTAGTAGATCTGCTCTGTTTGCAAATGATTCTACAATTTCTGCTATGGCCGAAAAATCATGTGCGCATAATCTATTACATGTAAAACACAACAATTAATCTTATTGATTTTCATGAGGTCATTATTTCTTACATGAATATTCATAGAATAAAGGGTTAATGCATCCAGTTTTCAAACAGTGGGATATTTAAGTAACATAGCATTGCCACACATCTGGAGCAATGGATCGTAAGTTTGATATCACTCTACACATGCAGGACAAATAAATGAGCCATACCATGACAAATACAGCCGAAGTGACTTTCAAACAGTGTAGACCCAGATCATCCTTATCTCCGACACCTGTCATGATCTGGGCCTGCACTGTCTGATAAACAACCATATCTACAGTATGTTCCTATGAAGCACATGATCAAGTATCGCTACTTATCAGATGGCTGTGTAGATGACAACCCGAGTATACACTGTTAGTACGTCATTAAGGCTGATTCTGTCATGACGCGGCTCAAATGTTTTCTTGTTCAGTTCTCATATCAGTCTACGTAAAGGTCATCAACTCATATTCTGCTGTTCCCAAAAGGTTCCTTCGTCATTTGATTATTTGCTCTATCGTAGAAATTAATGTTCTATTGCTATGCCATTCTTGGAAATGTCAAGTCCATTTGGAAGTAAATGTGTGATGTTGCTTTTTTTTTTCATGTACATTAAAACCTGTTTAAAGCAACCACCAAATAGATGCATATTTTTTGGTCTGAAAGGCAGGTGGTTGCTTAATGCAGGATGAAAGTTATGCTGGAAGCTCCTGCAAACAGCTATCAGCATAACTTTCGTCCTGCATTAAGTAACCACCTGCTTATAAAGACATCTATGTTTAATGATACAGTGGTTGCTTTCGATGAGGGTTTACTGTAGTTTCATAATGACAATTGATACACAACAAATAACTCCCATTATATACAATATGGCATCAGATGCAGTCCTCAGCACAAGTCTATTATCATTTTAACCTTCTGTATGCGTAGTAATTATCCACGGTAAATAATGTTGTCAACTGCAAATTTCACCATTAACCCATTCCCTCATATTAATATGAGTGTTTCTGCAAAACTTCTTTTGCCGATATGATCTTTTGTGATCTTCTGGAGCCCTCTGATCTGGGTCTGCACTATTTGCCTGTCATTCTTTAGGGATATTAGGCATAAATGGATCAGGTGGCAAACAGTTTAAGCTAGATACATTAATGTAATTGTGTCAGTAGTTTATAAATATTTTAATTACATGTGAAGATAATATTGTTTACAAGTATCCAATATGATTTCCATTAACAAAGTTTCATTACATTTTGAATGTTGTTTGAGAATATATTATGAGAAATTTATTTATGAAGAATAATCCCCCCCCCCCCCTACATTTTAATACTGACAGCAATACAGTTAAACCCCTCTAAACCAGAATTCTAGTGAGAAGAACTCAGATACTTTTAGGTAGTTGGCTGCTTAGTGCAGGATGAAAGTCATGCTAAAAGCTCCTACGAGCTTTCTGCATGACTTTCACATTGTATTAAGCTGCCACCTGTCTCTAAGACTGATAATTATACTAAATTTAATGTCTGATTTTGAGGGGTTTAACAGTATACGACTGAAGAAAGGGGTCTTACTGAACTGCAAACAATGTAGACCTAGATCAGATTTAATGTCTAAGATAATGTATCTCATTATGTCTTACACTATATAGAAAGATGAACAATAATTCTTTAGTTTCTGATAGGTGCAAAACAGTGCAGACCTTGACAAGATGCAACATTGGAGGAATATGCTGGTCCCAGTCAACACTGTTTGCAATGCAATAAGATTTTTTTCCAAGAAGGCAATTCATATGAATTTAGAATACATGACTGCAATTGGTAGGATGAAAGCTGATTATTCCCAAATTTACACACTGAATGTTGTATTCATTCAGTTGGTACATAATCGGATAAATGAAATATGATTTGATATCATCAAAGCATTATAGCAACAGAAATGTTAACCCTTTACTCCATTAATATGCCTTTCTATACCTTTGCAAACAGAGTAGACCCAGACCAAAGGCTCCTGCAGAAGACGTCTAATCAGGGTTGGCTCTGTTTGCTTAGTAAACATATGAATATTCATGGAGTAAATGGTTAACAGACCTGTCAAACAAATGTTAGCCAAGGACAGAGGCTGAGATAAATATTATCTTCACAAGCCAATTTATAAACACATTTCACACAAATCTAAAGTCTACAATTGTTTTATGATAAACACACACATTTACATATATAAAATGCACACTGATCTGTCAACATCTCTTATTTCTCCGCCAAACCCCATCTTGCTGCTACTCATTAGAACTGCCTCGGAGAGGTGATTCTAATGAGTGGCAACAAGATAAAGTTTGTCTTTAACCCATTCCTCTATAGGCTATTTTTAGATCCAACCTATGAATAAATCTACCGAAAAGGAGCATTAACTAGAGAAAAGGAATTTTTTTAGAATTTTGTAGTTTGAAACCATTGTGATAAATAGAGCATTTGCTCCTATGGGAGCAAAATGCTCTATTTATCACAATGGTTTCAACAGGTGACTTTTACAGAGGTATAGAAAGGCGTATTTATTGAGGAAAGGGTTAATTACCCTAAGTATTTGGACTCCCAATCTCCCATCTCCATGGGTTTGTAAAACTGAGTAAGTCAGTCTAAAACCATTTACATCACTTTGAATATGACAGACATAGTAGCAAATAGTGTAGATCCTGATCAAATGGCTCCTTCAGGAGCCATTTGATCTGGGTCTGCACTATTTGCATAAGCTTGTTTGTCAAGATACTTAAGACTAAGTCAATTCAGCATGAATTACAGATACAGAGCAACAGATAAAGGGACATACTCATACTAAAATCCTCCTTTCTCCACCAAACCCTATGTTGTGACCACTATTTAGAATCGTCTCTTCGAGACGATTCTAAAGAGTGGTCACAACATAGGGTTTGGTGGAGAAACAAAGAAGTTTTTCTTGAAAATGTTTTAACCCTTCGCTTGCTGAATTTTAAAATACATTTCTCCCTCTTTACCCATGCCCTGTTGTATAATTACATATATCTTCACTGTGTACACATATTTCGCTGTGCAATCACTGCTGTGGAGTGTACTGGTTGCACAATCAACTTGTAAATAGTGCAGACCCTGATGAGACAGCTCCTGCAGGAGCTGTCTCATCTGGGTCTTCACTATTTACAGGTAGGTATATTGACGCGAATAGCAAGCGAAGGGTTAATTGACACATATTATCTGTGCCTCTGGATTAGATAACTTTACAGGATATTAATGAAGTAGGAAATAGTGTAGAAACTGAACTACGTTTAACTATTTGCCAAGGTTTGTCTGTATGAATATCTAGAATTATTACAGTACTTCAGAATAGTATATCAAAATGGTACCAAATTGATTTAGCCCTTTCCCGCATATTGAAGCCATTTCATACATTTGCAAACAGAGTAAACTCCTGAAGGAGTCATCTGATTAGGGTTTACTGTTTGCTTAATTATAAAATGTGATTTTACAGTTTCTTTAAAGGTAAAACAATCCTATGTTCATTTACCATTATAAAAATTCAGCTAATAAATATTCATGATGTCATTATTTCTTATATGAATATTGAACAGGGAAAGAGCTATTTGTCTTTATCCTACCTCCTACAAGTTTCTAGCTATCCGATTGGTTAAATGACGTCACATGAAAGCAGTGTATTTTCCTTCCACAGCCTTCAGCAACCTAATAGAAGCAATTTGGCAGTAAACATGACGTCATTGGCAGTAAACATGACGTCACACATTGATGTTCAGATAATGATGACGTCATGTTATCATCTTCAATGACAACGGTCGCCTTAAATCTATTTCGTCAAAAATGATGATGTTCGTCCACCGCTTAGCGAAGATGACCATGGCTTCAAGTTTTGTGTGTCCATAAAAAATAAAAGGTAGTCGGTAGCATAAAAACTTTACACAGTGTTCAGGTTACCTAATATGGTACACTGCCATTAAATTCCATATGGGACTTGAGCTTTGCTCTCGTCCCATATGGAGTTTACTGGTAGTGTATATTCCATATTAGGTAGCATGAAAAATGTGTAACTTATATTATCGTACATGCGCAATGTTGGCATTTTGGCTGGATCATGCGAAAACTTTTGAAGTTAAGGTTGAAATGTGTAGATGTTAATTTAAATGGGTAACAGTAATAATAACAATTCACATTAAAACAAATAAACTCAATGTATGCCCATAGATTTTGTCGCTTTTGTGTATTTTGAAAGAAAATTTAAGCCACTGTTTTGGTCTTTAGGAACTTGTACTCATCTAGGAATTCACCACATCGAAAGTAGCTCAATATTTGCTTTACGAGTCTAAGAACTTGGAATAAGGGTAACCTTATAATGTATTTGTCTTCATGTACCAATCATAATCAATAATGGAATGTTGCCAGTGAGTGAGTGAGTTGGGTTTTACGTCCGACCAACAGTATTTCAGTTATGCACCCGCATGAGACAAGTTATAGTGTTGCCTCACTGGAATGCCCCTGCCGCGGGCACATGGCAAGGGCACCCCACCCAGTCACATTATCTTGACACCGGGCCGACCAGTCCTAGAACTACCCTTTTAATGTCGAGCGTAAACAAGGGAGCTACTAGTACCAACTTTTAACGACTTTTGGTCCGTCGCGGCCGGAGATCGAACCCACGCGGCCGGTCAATGTTGCCAGTTGACATGTTTTTAAAGTTGTACACTTCAACCAAAAATGGTACGGGTACACTTTGGTAATTGTAGCTTCATTCCATTACCTATTAAATTGATATGGTAAAGACAATACTAAAATTGACATTTCTCCACCAAACCCTATATTGTGGTCACTTATTGGAATTGTCTCTTTAAGCCTTTCCTTCATATAAACGTGTTTTCATGCATTTGCAAACAGAGAAGACCCAGATCAGACAGGTTCTATAGGAGCCGTCTGCTCAGGGTCTGTTCTGTTTGCTAGTGGAATATGAAAAATCTGTTTCTTTACTTTCTAAAATGGCTACAATGTTCCACTTTCCATATTTCATTATAACTATTTTGTTACCTCATAAGCTATTTTTAGATCCTACCTCTTTGAATAAATCTATCGTAAAGGAGCATTTATAAGAGAAAAGAGGAAGTATTAGAATTATTTAGTTTTGAAACCATTGTGATAAATAGAACATTTGCTCCTATGGAGCAAAAGGCTCTATTTATCCCAATGGTTTCAGAAAGTGACTTTTACAGAGGTGTCAAAAGGTTTCAATATGAGGGAATGAGTTAAGCAACCACCTGCTCTTATCGACATCCGTATTTATTCATTATACAGTCACTATAGGCAAGTTCTACAGCATTCTTGACAATATATTTCATTTACACACCTTATCTCTATTTCTGTCTGGAAATGTACGAGCGCTGCCTTTTACATTTTCCCATGACACATTTGTCTTGTGTAATGGTAATGATACCAGGGTCCATGCTTATAAAACTTTTAGTTGAGTCTGAGTTCATTCTCAAGTTTTTGATTGGTCAGATTTGGCTCAAATCTGACCAATCAAAAGCTTCAGAACTCAAATCTGACAAATCAAAAGCTTGAGAACGAACTCAGACTCAACTAAAAAGCTTTATAAGCATGGACCTAGGTTGGTCAAAGCAAACTAGCAATCTACTGGTAGGTACTCCATACACTAATAATGTTTCACTAGCCTAAATCGTAGGGAATGTTCAAATTACCTACACAAAACACTAGGTTAAATAGAGGAGGTGATATTAGTATCAACACACAGAGAGTAACAGTCAACTTTAGTAACTCACCTTACAAAATGCCTGGGAATAGACAATACAATATACATACTCACAAAGAACTATACTAATATATATACCATACATACACCACAGAATGTGCTAGTGATACAGCATCCATGTCATGCATCCAATTCATATATAGTAAAACCCCTCTTAATTCTAGTATAATTTACCCCTCTAAACCGGAATTCTAGTATAATTTACCCCTCTAAACCGGAGTTCTAGTAGAGAAAAATTTAGATACTTTTAGGCAAGTGGCTGCTTAATGCAGGATAAAAGTCATGCAGAAAGCTCCTCTAGGAGCGTAATAAGCTGCCATCCAGTTTAGAGGGGTTTCACTGTATCCCTGGACTCCAAAAAAGAGGGGTAAGCTAAATATTTGGTAAAAAATATTGTCTTCATTTTTTCACAAAACCAGTGAATGTGATTACTCATTAGAATCATCTCAAATTTAGAGACAAATCAAACGAGTAGTCACAACCTGAATTTTAGATAAAACGCATACTTATCTTTCATCAGAGGTCCAGATAAGATGTGTAAATTAAAACATTTTCAAGAATAATGTCTTTGTTTCTCCACCCAACCCGATGTTGTGACCACTCTATAGAATCGTCTCTTCGAGACGATTCTAAAGAGTGGTCACAACATAGGGTTAGGTGGAGAAATGAAAATTTTAGTATTTGAGTACGAACCTTTATCTATAACTTTGTTTCATAATCTCTTTCTCAGCAAAACTCTAGCTTAACCCATTACATCATAGGTTATTTGTAGATACAACCTCTTTGAATAAATCTACCGAAAAGGAGCATTATCTAGAGATAAGGAATTTTTTTTTAGAATTTTGTAGTTTGAAATCAATGTGATAAATAAAGCATTTGCTCCTATAGGAGCAAATGCTCTATTTATCACAATGGTTTCACAAAATGACTTTTACAGAGTTGTAAATAGTTGTAAATATGAGGGAATGGGTTAATGCTACTCAACAGAGTTGCCTCAGAGGGGCAATTCTAATGAGTAACAGCATGATAAGATTTGGCAGAGAAACAAGGAATTTTGAAAGATCAGTCCACATTTCACCTATAGCCCTGGTTGTGACTACTCTTTAGAATAGTTTACTCCTCTTATATACTGGTCACTACTATAGGTTTGGTGAAATAAGGACTTTTATATCAGAAATACCCCCATTTTCTGGAATCCTGGATCCCAATCATATATAACTAGTGAATACCATAACAATAAATTCTAATTCCTTGAATAATTTATATTTTATTAATCTAAATTATACATTAATGCTATAAATTAATGAGATCTAACAAGACGAACTTTGACCACAACATTTTGAGTCTACATACACTCCTCAGATTCAGATTCATATTATATATACCGGTATGTACAGTATCATATCAATATCTGTATTTGCAAACGGAGCAGACACTAAATGAGCTATCTGATCAGAGTCTGTCCTGTTTGCTTATTGAATAAGTTTCTACCATTGCTAAATATCCCAATGTTCAGCTAATTAATATTCACCAAGTCATTATTTCTTACAAGAATATTCAACATTGAGTAAAGGGTTAAAATAACTTGATTATCAGTGATGAGCTAATTATACGTCAGCTAGTACATGTACAGTAGAACCTGTCTTAAGCGAACTTATATTGACTGGACACAGGAATATTAAAATGCAGGTGGTCGCTTAAACAGTCGTATAGGAGCTTTCTGCATTACTTTTGACCTGTATGAAGCAACCACCTGGCTTACAGACCCATATTTATACCTCTTTCAAATGGTCGCTAATGACAGGTTCTACTGTACATGCACATCATGCACATCACCTGCATTGCATTTAACACTTTACCTAATGAATATTCATGTAAGAATAATATGAACATGGATATCTACAAGCTGAATTTTTGTTAGAGCAATATGAGGGAATTTTTTAACAAAGGCAGAAACTGTAGAATGAGATCTATATTATTTCCTCACCAACCTAATCAGACGGCTTCTACAGAATCTATCTGATCTGGGTCTGCTCTGTTTGGAAAGGCATCTAACAGGTACAGGGTTAGAGTCAAAGCATTTAACATCTAATCTGCCATGACAAAATTTGTTTACAATAAGACTTTTTTTTGTTCCAAAAAGAAGAGTTTTGTCTGAATATTAAGGGCAATTCTTGAAGCTTCAGAGCAACAAATAAAGGCGCATACCGGTACTCGAAGGTGCATAGTCAAATACTAAAATTATCATTTCTGTACCAAACCCTATTTTGTGACCACTCTTAAAGAGAGGTCACAACACAGGGTTTGGTGAAGAAATAAAGATGTTATTCTTGAAAATGATTGAATTTACACATCTTTTCTGGACCTGTGAGTTTAACCCATTTCCTCATAGACTATTTTAAGTTTCAACTTCTTTGAATAAATCTACCGAAAAGGAGCATTCACTTGAGGAAAGGAAAATGTTAGAATTGTGTAGTATTGAAACCATTGTGAAAAATAGAGCATTTGCTCCATAGAAGCAAATGCTCTATTTATCACAGTGATTTCAAGTAGTGACTATTACAGAGGCGTAGAAAGGCGTATTTACGGAGGAAAGGGTTAATGTATAATATTACAATATAAACAAATTTGTGATCCATACTATAACAAATTTGATAAATAACTCTTGAGTCAGTCTGCTTACTAAACAGGATTGAAGTGGTTTGAAAACTTGGAATGTTATTCGGCCTTCGCACTGCGCAACCTTTTCACCCACATATTTATTTCTAATGGCTAATTCTATATTGATTTACATGTCTGAAATATCTGTTACTGAGTGACGATGGAATGACAAAACCCCACCCACAAATTTCATATCACAGACAGTACATTCATCTAGTTATGTACAGCACCTATCAATCAGTCTTATTTGATTATAGCACAAGACAGAAATAGACATATCAATAACTTTGCCCATTTATGTCAAATGTTCTTTAACCCTTTCTCTGTTGTTAGTTTATTCCAAAGTTCGTAAAGAAACAGATCTATCAAATTCCATTAGCAGACAGATCCTGTAGGAGCCATCTGATCTGGGTCTACTTTGTTTGCAAATGCTTGAAAACATGTTTATAAATAAGAGGGAACGGGTTAACCCTTACAGTGCGGGAAATGAGTCACTAATGTCCTTTGCAAACAGTGTAGATCCAGATGAGAGGGCTAAATCAGGGTCTGCACTGTTTGTCATGGTACACTTTTCTTTAGAAAAAAAATCCCTAATATTCACCGTTAGCTTGACCTGTTTGAATTTTAGAACAGTCCATTTGAATATTAGTATTGTAAGGGTTAAACAACCAAAGGCAACAAGTACTGGCCCAGATTAGAGAGGTCCTGTACATGTAGGAGTTCTCTGATCAGAGTCTGCACAGTTTGCTTTAAATAATTTTCTAATGGTCACATTGCTGAAGGAATTCTTGCACAAACACCCCTTCAAGTGAAAATTAGATTGGTTTACAATACTTGTTTGGATAAGTGCACACAGAAAAAGCAGCTTCATATTCTAACTTTGACAAAAACTGCAGAATGATTAAGATCTATATCATGTCAAAAGCAAACAGAGCAGACCCTGATCAGACCGCTCCTTTATGCCTCTAACAGGGTCTAAATAGTTTGAACCCTGATAAGCTGCTAAGTTACTCTGCATCTCATCTGAATCCAAGCTGTTGGCAAATTCTAGTCATGGCACGCTTAATGAGATAACGGCTTATAAGACAACATAAACCGAAAATTTAATTATTAAGTGACTAGTATAAGTAGATTTTAACCCTTCACTTGCTGTTCACGTCAATATACCTACCTGTAAATAGTGAAGACCCAGATGAGACAGCTCCTGCAGGAGCTGTCTCATCAGGGTCTGCACTATTTACAAGTTGATTGTGCAACCATTGCACTCCACAGCAGTGATTGCACAGCGAAATACTTGTACACAGTGAAGATATATGTAATTATACAACAAGGCATGGGTAAAGAAGGAGGATTTTTTTTTTAAAATTCAGCAAGCGAAGGGTTAAGTGACTAGTATAAGTAGATTTTAACCCTTCTCATGCTGGACAAATAATGTCTGCTCAATATCTGATTTGTTGAAAAGATCACTAACTTCTGATTTGTTTATTCCTTTGAGAAACGTTTCACTGAGTGTCAAATAGCTTGGATCCTGATGGGACACCCAGTTAACCCATTACCTCATAGGCTATTTTTAGACCCAACCTCTTTGAATAAACCTTAACCAAAAAGGAGCATTAACTAGAGAAAAGATTTTTTTTTAGAATTTTGTAGTTTGAAACCATTGTGATAAACAGAGCATTTGCTCCTATAGGAGCAAATGCTCTATTAATCACAATGGTTTCACAAAGCAGCTTTTACAGTCATCAAAAGTCGTCAATATGAGGGAATGAGTTAACTCTGTATATCATCTGGATACAAATATGAGTAATGTCATGGATAACCTGTACAGGCTGATCAACAGATAAATGTGCGTACAAAGATACTAAGATCCTCAATTCTCCACCAAACCCTATGTTGTGACCACTCTTTAGAATAGTCTCTTTAAATAAAGTAACTATTCCCGAAAATGTTTTAATTTATGCAGCTTATCTGGACCTCTGATATAAGGGTTAATATGGACCATGGAATGGCTTATACCGGTAATTGTAGAAAGGCTAAGAGTCAAAACAGTACCTTGCAAATCAGGATTTGCAAAAGGATTTCAAAAAATGTTAAACAGTTCAGACCCTGATCAGGGGGCCCCTTAAGGAGATCTTTAATCTGATTCAACACTGTTTGCAAATACCAATTCAAAGGGTTAACACCGTTAATGTATTGACGGACTAACAGCTGATCATTGAATATATTACTGTACATCAGTAATGCACCTATGAAACAAGTCCATTTCAATCCATATGAAAAATCTGGTCTACCAGGGAAGTTTATACAGATAATAAACAAAGACAAATTGGTGCGGGTTAAGAAAATAAAACTTGATTGAAGATCATATATATCAGTAGATAAAGCATCCTGACCAAAATGAATTGTACACAAGATGAAAATAGACTCAACTATTCTAAGAAATTTAGCATGCAAAAATAGAAATCACAGTATTGAAGTAGGACATGACTGTAAAACTACAAAGTACAACAAAAATATATAGTAGAATCTCACTAATCCCATCACTAAACTAAATACATATATTATTAAAGATTTTTTAGCTTTACCTGTTGAATATTCATGTAAGAAATAATGACATCACTGGTCTTAATTTTTATAATGGCATATGAACACAGGACATTATTGGCTCAGACATAAATTGCAGAATCTGCAGATCTATATTGTACTATAAGCAAACAGAGCGAACCCTGATCATAGGAGCCATCAGATCTGGGTCTACTCTGTTGGTAAAGACGAGGAAAGGCGTTTATATGAAGAAAAGGGTTAACCCTTTCCTCCATAAATATACCTCTGTAAAATCCTTAGGAGCAAATGCTCTATTTATCACAATGGTATCAAAACAACACAATTCTAGTATTTTCATTTTCTGTAGTAAATGCTTCTTTTCGGTAGATTTATTCAAAAAGGTTTGGTCTAAAAATAGTGTGTGCAAAGAGAAAAACCCAGATCAGATAGCAGGCAGGAGCTGTCAGATCAGGGTCTGTTCTGTTTGCTCATAAATTAAAACAGATATGATTATACAGTTTCTGCCGTAGTCAAATATTCTTTTTTCATAGTGCCAAATAAAAAGTCAGCTAATTTACTCAATAAATACATCTTTCTATGCCTTTGCAAAAGAGCAGATCCAGATCAGGTGGCTCCTAGAGGAGTCATCTGACCAGGGTCTGCTCTGTTTGCTTATGATATAATATAGCTATGATTCTAAAGTTTCTGCCTTGGCCAAAAATTTCTGTGTCCCAGCACTATTATAACAATTAATCAGATTAATATTCATGATGTCATTATTTTTTACATGAATATTCATAGAGGAAAGGGTTAATGCTCATACAGGTATGGGGTTAAATAATGACAGTTCAGTCCACTTTGAACATTCAGCATTCAAAACTGAGACTCTGATTCATCATCATGAAAGTCAAAACTATGATTAGAATTAAATGGCAGTCACTTTGCATACAAAGATTTATGTGATTTGTGATACATGTATGTGCATTTAACTACCTTCCCTGTATAACATCAACCCTTACTCCACTGTCATAAAAACAATGTCTGCTCAAATTTGGATCTGGTGCAATTTTGAACTACTTCTGATTCAGAAAAGCTTTTGAGAAACTAGAGTTACCAAGAGTCAAAGAGCTTATGAGACACCGAGTTACTCTGCATCTCATCCGGTTCCAAGCTGTTTGCAAAAGGAACCTGGGTTTGCAAATAGCTGGATTAGGGTTAATAAGAGATACATCTGAGCCGTTCCATGACAAAAATGGTATTCAAACATTACAAACAGTGTAGACCAAGATCAGCTGCCATGTTTCCAGCATGGTGTCTGAATATGGTGTACACTGTTTGACACTTCGTCATGTCATTAACCCATTCCTCCAAAGGTTATTTTTAGATCCAACCACTTTGAATAAATCTATCCAAAAGGAGCATTAAGTAAAGAAAAGGAAAATTTTAGAATTTTGTAGTTTGAAACCATTGTGATAAATAGAGCGTTTGCTCCTATAGGAGCAAATGCTCTATTTATCACAATGGTTTCATATAGTGACTTTTACAGAGGCGTAGAAAGGCGTATTTATGGAGGAAAGGGTTAATATTCATCATGTTAAGCTTTTATCCTTTGCATACCAAATATTCCAAGTGGAATGACCTGTATGTATTAACTATTGAGTCTATTCAATACGAAAAGCTTAAATTAGCCAGAGAGGTTTGAATGAGGAATACTGCAGACTCAGATCTGAGGGGCCTCTCATCTGGGTCTACACTGTTTGCATGCAAATGCCAGTACACTTATTTCCTGCATTCAATTGTTACATTAGTTTTGATGTGGAAAAGCGCTCATCTTTCAACAGCAGCAATACTACTGCCTCCCAACTTTAGCCTAAAACTATTTTAAATGTCACAGCCACGATAACTAAGAACAATGACAGTTTACAACACACTATTGTAGCCAATTACATAGCCCCACTTTGCCCTACCATGCCCCTCACTGTTTCATTCTCCCTAAATTTAAAACAAGCATACATCCAGTCACCACCACTAGACTGCCCTCTTTTTACTGTTCTCCATTTGCTTTACTTACCGATGCCAATTCTCGACTTGCACAGACGAAGTTGACAAACTCAACATTGACCATGTCTGTACCATAGCATATGGACACCGTCTTGTCTTCTAGTGGAATGTCAGATGGACCAATCATGCAGGAGTCGCGCAGTTTACCCTCCTGTCAACATAAAAAAAAAATTACTCATATGGTCTATAGTCATAATAAAAGTTTGTATTATTATATTAATATATTAATGCTTAACCCTTTCCCTGTTCTATATTTAGTCCAAATTTCAATGCCTACTGATTATTCATGGAGAAAATACATTTGTAATTAAAATGAAATGTGGAAGGTGGAACACTGGTAGCCATTTTAGAAAGTAAATAAACAGATCTTTCAAATTCCATTAGAAAACATTTCTTGAATACAATTATTGTAAGCTTAATAACATACTAATCCTTAACGACATGTCCTTTTATAATCACATCATGAATGAAAAAAAGTTTTTACTATGGCAGCAATTGCAGAAATAGATCTATATTATCATATAATTATCCCTTTCCCTCATATAAACGTGTTTATCCTGTCACGTGCCTATTTTCCTGACGGATAACAAGGTGACTGATAAACTTTTTGTTATTATGTCAGTTGGTCACATGACCTGTAGCCGAAACTACTTTTTTACCGAGACGCTTATTTCGTCAATACACAAATTTACGTCTACCGAGTACTGAATAAAAAAGTTTAACAAAGCGAATTTGTTGATTTCAATCGATACACATTAAACTAAATAGATCTATATCTAATTATTTCACTTTATTCTCCCAAACTTATATTCTTAGGCCTAGACTAGATCTAGTAGTAGATCTAGATCTAGACTAGATCATGTTGTTTGTCGCGAAATTACCGTGTTTAGATAAATCCACATCAAGAATCATACATCGTCTAGATATCGTCAAGTGACAGGTTCTTTTTCTCACATAACCAATCGGGCCAACGGTTTTGTTTTGAGCATTTTTAAAGCAATGTGACTTTTTGGAATTCCAGTGACGTACGTAATAACGCCTTTATAGTGACGTCATCAACAGTCTAGAGCCAGTAGAGTCGGGTATACGTTGCGGTGCATTTTGTGGTACATTCGGTACAAAATAATAATGATTATATTTTGCTGTCGTGACAAGGATAAATAGAATATTTGGCACCTAGCTTTGAATGAGAAATATTATCTGGCTCGGCTTCTGAATATATCAGGTTCGCCTTCGGCTCACCTGATATATTCATCCGCCTTGCCAGATAACATTTCTCATTCAAAGCTAGGAACCAAATATTCTCTATTTTCACGCATTTGCAAACAGAGTAGACCCAGATCAGACGGCTCCTATAGGAGCCGTCTGATCAGGGTCTGCTCTGTTTGCTAATGGAATTTTGATAGATCTGTTTCTTAACTTTCTAAAATGGCTACAATGTTCTGTCTTCCATATTTCAGTATTTTATACATGAATATTCAGTAGGTATTGAAATTTGGAATAAACATAGAACAGAGAAAGGGATAAGCAAAAGATTAGACCCCGATACAGGAGCCACCTGGGTCTAATCTGTTTGCAATGGGTGCCAAAAACTCCTCTCTATAAAGTAAAGGGTTAAGACATACTGAAATATCTTTGTTAACAATTAACATAACGATAACATGCATATGATTCCACAATTATCAGGGAGCATAAAATATTGCAGAAGCCCAAATTACTGCTAATGCAGAGAATCTGCTAAATTAACAGTACTTTGAACAAATAATCCTGATTTACAATGCAGATCAAATAGATTTATTGCAGAATCCACTTTATAACATAACCTGAGGTGGTGGAGTGTCATAACAGGGTGCCGTAAACTGGGGAAATGCACTTAAGTGCATTTTTAAGCCAAATTAGAAGTTTGAATGCTCCTTTTCGGTAGATTCATTCAAAGCGGTTGGTTCTAAAAATAGCCTATGAGGTAATGGGTTAAAGGAAAGGGTAAAACCATTACCTGATAGAGACTTATTTTTATATGTTTGCAAACAGAGTAGACCTAGATCAACTAATGGATCAAGCTTTGCTCTGTTTGCTCATGGAATAATATAGATCTGCTCTTAGTTTCTGCCATGATAAAATCCATAAAGCCAAGCCTTTAGATTTTCTGGCCACATTGTCCATCCCCATGAATCACACTGTTGTTGACCATTTACTTCTTGGTCCTTTAACTAACAATGCCTATGAATATTAATTGGCCAAACGTTCATAACATCATTATGACCAGAGAATTTTAGACCATGCCATAAACTGTAAACTCTGAGATTTGTATTATTCCATACGTAAACAGAGTAGATTCTGATCAAACACCTCCTACTTTAGCAGTCTGATCTGGCTCTACGCTTTTGCAAAAATGTTAAAAGACGTATCTATGGTGTCAAGGGTTAAACTAAATCATGCTAAGAAAATGTCCTTTGTTTAACCCTTTCCCTCATATAAACATGTTTTCACGCATTTGCAAACAGAGTAGACCCAGATCAGACGGCTCCTAGGAGCCGTCTGATCTGAGGGTCTGCTCTATTTGCTAATGGAACTTGATAAATCTGTTTCTTTACTTTCTGAAATGGCTATAGTGTTCATCCTTCCATATTTCATTATAAATATTTTGTCCATTATATTCAGTAGGTATTGGAATTTGAAATAAACATAGAACAGTGAAAGGGTTAACCCTTTACTCCATAGATACACCTTTAAAGCCTTTGCAAACAGAGTAGATCCTGATCAGATAGCTAATAGCTCCTATAGTGACTGTCTGATCAGGGTCTGCTCTGTTTGTTTATGGAATAATATAGATCTGATTTTACAGTTTACACCTATTGTTCATGCTACAAGAGAGAGACAACATGATGAGGGAAGACACTTTATGCCAAGTGAGCTTATAAATTTTACGATGAGAGACTGAGCATCTAATATGGATTCAATCTGTTTACAACATCGTCATCAATGCCCATAGCATTTTCAAGAGAATGAATGTTGCATGAAACTTTCTGCGACTAGACCAGCAGAACCCCTGCAAGACTGGCAGTAAATTCAATGGGACAATTCCCGCTTTTAGAATTGATAATTGTCTGAACTTATTGATTTATTCAGGTCAATGCAGGCAGTTTCCTTGGAGAAGGACGACGTTGTCACAGATATTCTACTCACGACATCTTCTACACATGGCTCTGGCTATGTAATAACATTGACTAATGTGTCACTACAGTTAACCTTTCCATCACTTAAACCCATTCCCTCATATTGATGCCTTTTGGTGCCTCTGTAAAAGTCACTTTCTGAAACCATTGTGATAAATAGAGCAAATGATCTATTTATCACAATGGTTTCAACACTACAAATTCTGAAATTTTCCTTTCCTCCAGTTAAGGCTCCTTTTCGGTAGATATATTCAAAGAGGTAGGATCTAAAAATAGCCTATGAGGTGATATTTTTGGGTTAATCCTTTCTCTCATATATGCCTTTTCCTGCCTTTGCAAACAGAGTTGCAAAACGAGTGACCAGATCAGCCAGCTCCTATATAGAAGCCATCTGATCAGGGTCTGCTCTGTTTGCTTTTGACATGATATAGATCCTATAGAATCTATCTGATTAGGGTTTTCTCTGCTTGCTTTTGGTATAATATATATTATATAGAATGTATATATATATATATATATATGTCTCTATTGAAAACTGGCTAACCATGGGGCGGGGCCAATTTATACCCCAGGGGTAGAATTTATATAACTTATGTAGAGGACCTGAACATCAGACAATCACAAAAGCTCACCCTGAGCACAAAAGTGAAATTTGAAAACAATAAAAGCCCATAACTCCAAAATTTTGAAATCAAGAGTGATGGTTCTTATGTAGGGGCATTCCCATCAATGAGATCTACTAACCTATTATAAATTCATAAGCAAATAGAGTAGACCCTGATGATCAGATCAGATGGCTCTATTTACAGAGGTATCAAAAGGCATCAATACGAGGGAATGGGTTAAGCAGAAGACAATGTGTGCAGATGACAATTACACATACACAACATAACAAGCCCAACAATTAATCCTTTCAATGTCACAAAAAATTTTTTTAATGTCCTTTGCAAATAGTGAAAACTCTGACAAGACTCCTCCTAGAGGATCCACTCATCAGGGTCTGCACTATTTGTCATCTTACACTTTTTAAAATAAAATAAAATGTGTCCATGGGACATGGGTGCCCCCACTGAACGAAAGACCTGAAAAGGGGAGACACAGTACAACTAACTATGATTACGCTTCAGACCAAATATCAAATCATTCCTGCATACACATTAGCCAAGAAATATTGGACGACAATTTTACAGGATGGACGGACGTACGGACAAGGGTAAAACTTAATGCCCCCATGGCCTAAAGGCGGAGGCATAAAAATATCCCTGAATATTCATGGAAAGCTTGACCTTTTTGAATCTTTGTATAGTCCATTAAAAATGTCAGCACTGAAAGGGTTAATATCATATAGGAATTTGTTGTATAATTATCTGCATGTATGTGTCAGAATATCTAAATGCCATACAGGCCCCTGTTACTATGAAGAATGATTGGAGGGATTTCTGTTGTATACAAACCTTTAATAGTAAAAAAGCCAGTTGGATGTTCTATTTGCAAATAGTTAACCCTTCCGGCCTTTTCCTGGCAATTTGAGGATTAGTGCAATTGGGACTTTTTTTGCATGTTATACTCAATTATTTGGAAAACAGATTTGGCCCCATTTTAACTTATTTTGCGTTAATTTAGCATTTTAATCAAAGTATCTCAATTGGGTTTTGGGTTTTTTTCACAAAATTGGGCAAAACATTACCCAGTGTGCATTGGGAATGAATGCTTTTAACGGATCGGTGTATACCCCAGATATCTCTATTAGGATATATATTTTATTTGCTTTATTATAATAGACCTGACTATACACTTTCTACCAATACAAAAACATACTGTATATGTAAGTATAAACTAGAATGCCCATGGGCAACATGTCAAGCCCGCTGACCATTCACCAATAGTACATGCAAAAGTTAGACAAAGCCGATCCTGATCAGGTAGCTCCTATAGGAATGCCTGATCTGGGTCTACTTTGCAAAAGCATTAAAAGGCATGAATATCACGTAAAGGGTAATTATGGGCATACAGTCATTCTGTTTGTGAAATCTGACTTTTGACCTCCAAGAGTAACCTCGACCTTTCAGCTACTGACCTGGTTTTTGTGCGCCACACGCCGTACCATCTACAGAAATATTCAAACCTAGTTATTTCACAATCCTTCCATTGAGTTCTGAGTTAAAGTCCAGACATGCAAAACAATACATGCGTTTGACCTTTGACCTCTAAGTATGACCTTGACCTTTCAGCTACTGATCTGGTTTTTGTGTTCAACACGCCATACCTTCTAGAGAAACATTTATGCCAAGTCATTTCACAATCCATTCAGTTCTGAGTTAGAGCCTGAACCAGCCAAAAAATACATGATTTTGACCTTTGACCTCTAAAGTATGACATTGACCTTTCAGCTACTGACCTTGTTTTGCATGAGACATGCTGTACCTTCTAGAGGAACATTTATGCCAAGTCATTTCAAATCCATCCGTGGAGTTCTGCATTAAAGCCCGGACAAGCAAAAAAACACATGTATTTGACCTTTGACCTCTAAGTATTACCTTGACCTTTCAGCTACTGACCTGGTTTTTGCCTGTGACATGCCAAACTTTCTAGAGGAACATTTATGCATAGTCATTTCACAATCCATCAATAGAGTTCTGAGTTAGAGCCCAGACAAGCAAAAAAATATGTTTTTGACCTTTGATCTCTAAGTGAGAGCTTAACCTTTCAGTTACTGACCTGTTTGCTTTGCGCGACATGCCGTACCTTCTAGTCTAGAGGAACATTTATACCTAGTCATTTCACAATCTGTCCATGGAGTTCTGAGTAAGAGCCCAGACAAGCAAAAAAGTACATGTTTTTGACATTTGACCTCCAAGTATGACCTTGAACTTTCAGCTACTGACCTGGTTTTTGCACGTGACACACCGTACCTTCTAGAGGAACATTTATGCCTAGTCATTTCACAATCCATTCATGGAGTTCTTGGAGAGCACGGACAAGACCGGAGGGACGCACTAACAAACACCCACCATGCGCAGACATTGTGGCGACTATGTCGAGCTCACCGCAAGCGGGCTTGACAAAAAATCAGGCTTTTGAAATTTTCATCATAGCCAAATAAAGAAAATTAGCTCTATTCTTTAATGCCATGTATTTTAATCACTCATGATGACTCGAACAATTTTGGTAGAGAGTTACCTGTAGAATAGTACTGAAATCTGGCCAGTCGTTTCACTAAAGCCATATAAGGAAAGTTGTCAACACCTCTGGCAGCCATGTTTTTGTAAAATCAAAACTTCGGCAGAGAGTCACTTGAGCAACATGCCTGCCAAATTATATTGATATCTACCAAGTTGTTTCAAGAATTGATTTTTTTTAAATATACATTGTATAAGGAAAATTAGCTCCACTGGCTGCTATGTTTTTTAATACATCCAAATGGTTTGAACAGTTTCAGTAGGTCCCTTAAGGTCATTTCTGCACATACTATTGAAAACTATCCTTACTGACCTCACAAGGACTATTTCTTGACACAGCACTGAAAACATACACTGAGTATGAAACAAATTTTTCAGATAGAAGTTTTGAAACGTACCTGCAGCATGGTTGAAAGGGACTGTGAATCTAATTTTTTATCCCATTCCCTCATACTGACGCCGCCTTTTGATGCATCTGTAAAATGCACTTTTCGAAACCATTGCGATAATCAGAGCGTTTGTTCCATAGGAAAAATGCTCTATTTATCACAATGGTTTCAAAACTACAAAATTATATAACATTTCTTTTTTAACCCTCTTCTCCAAAGGCTATTTTTAGACCCAACCTCTTTGAATGAATCTACCCAAAAGGAGCATTAACTAGAGGAAAGTAAAATTTTAGAATTTTGTAGTTTGAAACCATTGTGATAAATAGAGCATTTGCTCTTATAGGAGCAAATGTTCTATTTATCACAATGGTTTCAAGAAGTGGTTATTACAGAGGCGTAGAAAGGCGTATTTATGGAGGAAAGGGTTAAGTAAATGCTCCTTGTCAGTAGATTAATTCCAAGAGGTTGGATCTAAAAAGAGCCTAAGAATGAGGAAATAGGTTACACAATTATGATAGTGTGAAACTTCAAACAATAGTGTTTGATTACCGTATTTCTCCTTTCTATAGCGCCCTCTCTAATAGTAGCTCCCTCCCTATAATATACGCTTCGAAAAGCCATCGGGGGAATCAACTTACCCCTCCCACCTCACTTCGAAGTCAAAAAGTTGGCGAAGAAAAAGAAATTTCAATGCATCATCACTAGTAGTAATTAGGGAAAGCAAATTACAATGAAACTATTTTATACTGTTGTTGCATACCGGTAGGTTATTTTGTTTCTCTTCGACTTGTTATGTTTGCAAAAAGCGTTGGTATCTGATTATTCGGTGCTGTAAACCATGTATACATGTCACTTCTGCAAGCAATTCATTTAACACCGACTCAACTACATATCGCTCTTTAATTCTGATTTTAAAACTGTCACTATTTCCCATACCTAATGGAAAGGTGATTCTGTTTTCTCCACTTGCCTAACGGATTAAACCAATGTTTGTTCGTTCTGAATTTCCGTCTTCGTCCAGTTTCCCCCATTTCTGTGTAGTGCATATTCTACAGTAGTATTTTACAAGTATTACGGTAAAGCGGAAGGGTCTTCGAACATTTCCGTTTAGACCGTACCTACACACCCGTAACTTCCGTTGATAATTTTACCGCAGAGCAGTCTAGCGGAAGTTGAACATTGAAAGGTAAATACGATTCTTACTTTCACTTTAAAAGTCATAAATCTACCGAAGATTAAGTTTGAAATAAATGATTTCTGTCAACAAATGAACCAAGTAGGATGTCTGCGGGTTATTTTGAGTCTTATATCGGCGCAAATATGATTAAATTTCAGAGTATGCAATGTATCATTCTTTAGCCTATACAGTCTCTACCGTGACGGACATAGTAAAAACTCCGAATTTTGGTATGAAATAAGAGCTCCCTGTCTGCGTTTTGCATCGCGCCCGGGAGCGTCTATAAGAGGATATACGGTATGTTTAACCCTTTCCTTGTTCTATATTTATTCCAAATTTCAATACCTACTGAATATTCATGGGCAAAATAGTTCTAATGAAATATGGAAGGTGGAACATTGTAGCTATTTGTAAAAACTAAATTCCATTAGCAAACAGAGCAGACCCTGATCAGACAGGTACTACAGAAGCCATCTGATCTGGGTCTGGGTCTATTCTGTTTGCAAATGTGTGCAAATGCATTTATATGAGGGAAATGGTTAATGATGAAGGGACTGTGGACCACAATTCAGTATAGGCGAGATACTGTATTTTAACTGAAAGGAACTGTGAACCATTGCAGATTTTTAAGCATGAATCTGTATTAACCATTGCATTTTAACAATGAATATGATACTCAACCATTGCAGTTTGACAATGGATGTGAGTGTTAACCATTGTAATTTAACAATGAATGTGAGTGTTAACCATTGCAGTTTGACAATCAATGTGAATGTAAACCATCTGTGATAGTGAACCATTGCAGTTTGACAACTATTGTGAATGCAAACTGTTGTAATTTACATAGAAAGTGATTGTGGGCATTTGTAAATCCATGTCATGCTAATATGTAGTTATGTAATTGCTATTTATAAGCATACTTGTACATTTAGTGCAATAAACTGTACTGCATTAAAATTTTGTAAGCTAACAAAGAATGTGATATTGGACCTTTGCAGTTTAACAATGAACATGTACAGGGTTACAGATAAGGTTTTGTGTTAATTGGGTGTTTACTCCTTACTTTTTCAAGGAATCGGGTAATCAGAGTTTCAATTGAGTATTTTTTTAGAAAATTGTTACTCCATCAATTTGAAATGAATTGCTTTTTTACTCCAACAGTTTTAGATTCAATATATTTTATATGTTATAAGCCTATAGCTATAACTGAGATTGGTGTATTTCACAGAAAGACCTTTTTTAGTCTGTAATTCTAAGTCCATTTACTGATACCTGACACCCGAATGTTCGATGTAGCCCTTCATTTGCCAACATGTTCAACATCTCATGTTTTGTGCAGGAGTTTGGTGTTTAAGCCAGAGATACTTTGAAACATATTTATTGACAGTAATTTTTGCCGACTTTAGTTGCACCTTCTCTACTAGTGACTTACAGATTTGCGACAAAAGATTGATGATTATACCAATGACAACATCTTTTGAGGTGTTACACACCTTGTTCATAAGCTCACCAATGATGCATTTTACAAATTATTCCTGGTTCTTCAAGGGAAGAACTAATATAATTAAAGAAAGTTACATCCAATATGATATACCGAGATTTGTGACCGGACCCGTAAATTAAGCTGTATTTACGAATGAATAACCAGTCTAACTGGTGTTGCAGTAAAACAAGTCCGGTGTATTAGTAAACAATAGTTGTTTATGCCTAAGAAATGTCCGAGTATCGCATACTAATACGCGTCTGCTTGAATGCTTTTGCGTAAACCACTTTTATAATTGATTTTCAGTACGCATGAATTTCAAAATAATTGCTTTCCAACTGAATTTAATTGCGTATTTACGCAGATACGCACCTTATCTGTAACCCTGCATGTATGAACCATTTGCAGTGCATCAATGAAAGGGACAAAGAGTTAACCATTGCAGTTTAACTATGAATGTGCATGTGAACCAATGCAGTTTAACAATGAATGGGATTGCAAACCAATGCAGTTTAACAATAAATGGGATAAAAGAAACGTAATTTAACCCTTTACTCCATAAATCCTTTACTCCTTTTTATGCCTTTGCAAACATGGTAGACCCAGATAAGATGGCTCCAATAGGAGTTGTCTGATCAGGGTCTGCTCTGTTTGCTCACGGAATTTGTTCTTTCTGGAAATTTTTTTCAGTTTCTATAATGGTTACATTATGGTCCACCTTCCATATTTCATTAGAACTATTTTTTCCATGAATATTCAGTAGGTATTGAAATTCGGACTAAATATAGAACAGGAAAATGGGATAAAGAACCATTACTGTTAGTTTAACAATAAAAGAGATAGAGAACCATTGTAATTGAACTGGTGGGAACCATACCTTTGGAACCTTTGCATATTTTCCTGTCCTTGTGTCCCGAATAATGGAAATATCGAGGCAGTCCATATCCTGGAAAGGAAGACAAGAAATTTACGATAAAATAATAGAAACAACTTCACTGAAATCCTAATGGGATTTCTGCACAAAGTATTTAACATTAGCATGGAATAGACAAATCTATAATAGAAATGAAACCGTGTTTGGGTTGAGATATAAGACATTGAGAATTTAGTTTCTTATCAAAATCAAAACTATTTGGCACGAGTCTTTATCATGTTCTTGAGAAGAAATTAACCCTTTCCTCCATAAATACACCTTTGTAATAGTCTCTTCTTGAAACCATTGTGATAAATAGAGCATTTGCTCCATAGGAGCAAAATGCTCTATTCATCACAATGGTTTCAAACTACAAAATTCTAAAATTTTCCTTTTCTCTAGTTATTGCTCCTTTTCTGTAGCTTTATTCAAAGAGGATGATTCTAAAAATAGCCTATGAGGGAATGGGTTAAAACAGAGTACATTTCAAGATGAAGAATAAATCAGACAGCAATAGAACTGCTAAAACAGAAGTTTAATCTGCATGCTAAAGATAAAGTCCACAATTTCAAAGTTTAAGAAACCCCTAAACCCTTTATCTAATGAATATTCGTGTAAGAAATAATGACTTAATGAATATATAATAGCTGTATTTTTATAATGGATACACAGGGATATTCATGTATTTCTGTAGCAAACAGAGCAGACTCTGATCAGACAGCTCCTACAGGAGCTGTCTGTTCTGGGTCTACTCTGTTTGCAAATGAGTAAAAATGCATCTCTACCAGGTAAACGGTTAATGTAAGAGCATTTTAAAACATTAAAATCCAAATACAGTTTAACCCTTTCCCTCATAGAAACGTGTTTTCACGCATTTGCAAACAGAGTAGACCCAGATCAGACGGCTCCTAGAGGAGCCGTCTGATCAGGGTCTACTCTGTTTGCTTATGGAATTTGATAGATATGTGTCTTTACTTTCTAAAATAGCTACAATGTACCACCTTTCAGATTTGTTTATGAATATTCAATGGGTATTAAAATTTGGACTAAACATAGAACAGGGAAAGGGTTAATGCCATTCAACAAGCAGATCTAGTTAAATTCTTCTCACTAGTACTTGTTTGTTTGTTTGTATTGGGGTTTGGTGTCGCTTTCACAATATTTCAGTCACATCGCAACATCCAACTAATTACAGATGGACGAAGATCCCACATGTTTTTCTGTGTACAGAACACATTGCATTGTTTGGTGCACAGAACACATTGCATTGTTTCGTGCACATAAACACCTAGGCAGAACCACTGACCAACCGCAACCCAGCTGGAAGGCTTCCTTACATGAAAAATCCAAATGCCAAGACCATGATTTGAACAACAACGATGAGCGATTGCCATTCAAAAAACAATTATTACTCCACACGAAGACCTCTGTCTCACCAGTACTCTAATTTTATATGAACAATAAGTGACAATTATATATACATGTACTTTGATTAATTGATTGCCACTGAACCCTTTAAAGGGGATGTCCCTACATTTGACGCGTTTCATAAACACTTAAAATGTACAAAACTCATTTGTTTATATGCTGAAAAGTTGTATGTCGCAAAAACCCCCATCCAATTACAGTTTATAATGTGTTTGATATCGCCGATCCCGGTTTTATTCCCCGATGTTTCAGTTTTATTCGGGTTGGGTTTTAGTTTCGTAACTGTTCGCCCTATTCGCGATTCTCCGACCACTTCCGAGAAAGCGTAAACAATGGAGGGATCAGGTGATCATCGACAAAACGCGGAAGAATTTAACGGAAAAGGCCGATAATATTGTATTGTAGAACAAAAAATATCAGTATTGATGAAATCGGTTTATTTGTATCACAGGGGCATTTTTCGATATAAGTTCAAATTGGGAACCTTCATAATAATGATAGAGCATAACAAATACCAAGTTTTATGATATTATTGAAAATATGCGATCATTGTAGGGACTTCCTCTTTAATCTATCAATATTCATGTAAGAAATAATGAGTACAGTAAAACTCCTCTAATGCGACCAGCAAAAAGGGGCATTATAAATTCACAGTGGCAAAGGCAGGTGGTAGCTTAATGCAGGATGAAAGTTATGCAGAAAGCACCTATAGGAGCTTTCTGCATAACTTTCGTCCTGCATTAAGCAACCACCTGCTTATAAAGACAGCCATATTTATTCATTAAGTGTTCGCATTAGAGGGCTTTACTGTATATGAATAATAAGTAGCTGAATTTCTACAATGGCATCAAGAATATAGGAACTTTGACCATAGCAGATATTGCAGAAATAAATTTGTTATTTCATAAGCAAACAGAGCAGACCCTGACTCCAGAGATCATACAGAAGCTTATGACCTGGGTCTATTCTGTCTGCAAAGGTGCCTTTAAGTGTCGATTATATGAGGGAAAGGGTTAACATCCCTAGCTAGCTCATCGAGTCAATGACCTGAATCATGTTTAGTTAATGGGCTGTACTTATATGTAACTTTATTTTTATACACTATATGACTCCCCCGTCTATGAATATTTATGAAGCAAACCAACCTAACCACAATTTACTTGCATCTAGTATAGATATTATGGCAAACAGTGGAGACCCAGATCAGAGGGCTCCTACAGGGGCCCTCTGATCTGGGTCTCCCCTGTTTGCAAATGACATATACTAGTTTCCAGTATATAAAAGGTTATGGTTCAAGTGTCATTGGCTTAATCATCTTACTTTACACAATACAAAAATGAAACTATGTAACTATGTACACTGCAAGATTTAATATTCTGTCATCCTGAAACTGAAGCAAAAACAAAATACCGGTAAGCATTCAATTTTGATCAAATTCAAATATAATTCTTCACAACTGGCATTGTAAATGTGGTATGTGCGAGGACATATAATTATGTGCAGTATATGTGATGACACTAATGAGAACAGTCAGCTAGCAGTATGTGGACCCATATTAACCCTTTACTCCATAGGCTATTTTTAGACCCAACCACTCTGAATAAATATACCGAAAAGGAGCACTAACTAGAGAAAAGGATTTTTTTTAGAATTTTGTAATTTGAAACCATTGTGATAACTAGAGCATTTGCTCCTATAGGAGCAAATGCTCTAGTTATCACAATGGTTTCATAAATGACTATTACAGAGGCATAGAAAGACATATTTACGGAGGAAAAGGTTAAAAGGCTCTTACAGGAACCTCCAATAACCCTTTACTCCATAAATACGCCTTTCTACGCCTTTGCCAACAGAGTAGACCTAGATCAGATGACTCATGTAAATGCCATCTGATCAGGGTCTGGTCTGTTTGCTTATGATACATTATAGATATGTTTACAGTTTCTGCCATGGCCAAAAATCCCTGTGTCCATGACATTGTGCTATTATAACAAACTAAATCATATTAATATTCATGACATAATTATTTCTTACATGAATATTCATGGAGGAAAGGGATAAAAGTCTACATCATTTGCTACAGGATATTCTATCGTTTAACGTATGAATAAACTGGACAACAATGTGAAAACAGCTGTTTCTACTATAACTCTTTGCTTTGACACGCATATTTCCAGAGCTGCACATAAAAGGAATATTTAACTCTTTACTGCATGAATATTCATGTAAGAAATGACATCATGAATATCAATTAGCTGAATTTTTATAACGGTACATGTATATGATAGGGCTGTCATGATACACTAACGTATTCGGATTATTCGAATATCATTTCTGGCGGTGAGTGTATCATATTCGCTACCCAAAGAACCGAATATTGACGAATACAATTAGACATATAGGAAATTAACAAAATTAAAAGAAAAACAACATATTTTCGCCAGAAATAATTGAAATATGAGCAAAACATTCCAGCTGCGAAACGTCTTTTCGCTGTGACACCAAGGGAGATGACTCGTGATGACTTCTTATGTTTACAAATCACGACACCGTGTGTTGGTCCTGTTGGATTCAACAGGCTTAATAATTGTACTCTTGCATTCACTTTTTGCAGAAAAGTAGTCAAATGGTTCAAATACGCAAAACAATTACCGAAAACAAGTTTGTTTTGATAGGACTAATTCTTAGTTTATACGACAACCGCAAACTGTTGTTTCATAACAATGTCGGGGCCGAAAGAGATTTTCAGACTAAATATAAAAGCGCCCTCTGGAATCATTTAGGGTTTCTGACAGGATCAGAAGGAAAAACCAACAATGAAATCACTGTTTGTAAAGTGTGCCACCACGAAATGAAGTAATACTGCTAGTTGTTGGCTCTAGCGGTTAGTTATCGGAGCGCCCCAATGTCTGAACGTACCCAAAATTTATTGACCAAATTTATTTGAGTTCGTTCACGATTCACCAGAAATGGACGAAACCAGCAGGCCATATCCAATTAGGTACAGTGTAATGCACTGTATTTTGATGGTGCTTGAAATGTTCTTGAATTTGAATTAGTATTATTTTTATGCATATTGCCTAAAGAGTAAAAGACTACAATAGGACTGGACCAGTTAACTTTTGACCAAATTTCTTTTCAGTGTTTCTAGTTTATGTGACTTTGCCAATTAAATATTTAAACTCATACTTTTCCCTTGCTTATCAGCACATGTCCAGTAGCATTTTCATTATAAGCTTAAAGATTCCTAATCCTAAATATGGACTCAGTCTGGACATGCTTTGGCTTAAGTAACTCTTATTAGCTTATGCCATAGCATGTTTATGTAACTGTATTCGTATTCGTGAATATTTATTCGTATTCGCTATACTGTATCGTGATACGTATTTGTATTCGCTACATGGGCGTATCGTTGCAGCCCTAGTATATGAACAGAAATATGAACTAGTCATGACAGAAATTGTAGATTCAGATCTATATTCTTTTATAAGCAGTTAGAGAATACCTTGATCAGATGGTCCCTACATGAGTGAGCCATCTGCAGATCTATGTCTTAACACATTCCCGCATATTGACGCCTTTTGACGCTTCTGTAAATGTCACTTTGTGAAACCATTGAGATAAATAGAGCATTTGCTCCTATAGGAGCAAATGCTCTATTTATCACAATGGTTTCAAACTACAAAATTCTAAAAAAAATCCTTTTCTCTAGTTAATGCTCCTTTTCGGTAGATTTATTCAAAGTGGTTGGATCTAAAAATAGCCTATGCGGGAATGGGTTAACTGTTTGCAAAGGTATTAAAAGGTGTATCTATGGAGTAAAGGGTTAGATATCTGGGTAAAATACTATTTGTGTTTCTCTGAGCCAAACCTTTGCTGGTACTCATCATTAGAACTGCACATGACAGGTTATTCTAATAAGTACCAGTAAGTTAAAATTTAGCTGAGTAATAGGAGATTTAGATACATGTAGATCAGTACTCCTCTTATCGACAATTCTGAAAGTGTGACAGCTCTTACTTCCAAAACTAAATTTCTGTAGCAGGACATTCTTTCGAATCCTTGGAAGATGCTGAATAGTAAATAGACTGCCAAATATATCTTGCCTCCTTTGTGCAAGTTCGATAGGAGTCTTTCCTTATGAGAAATCAATTTTTCTGGTAATCTGGGATGTTCCTCACACATATGGAATGCAGGCTGCTGCATAACCACTCCTGGGCCGATGTTAATCATTTGGTTTAAATTTAACCGTTTAAATGTGGGAGCCAAGTGAGTGCACGGGCAATTGTAAACACTAGACATATATCAGAAAGTTCCTACTAACGTTACAGATGACCACTGATCAGGGTTTACACTGGTTATGTTCACCTACTCTATAGTTCACACTGGTGGGCCATTCCTTTTTTAATATTCAGCATTGTAACAATTCAGCTTTTTAGCCCTTTCCTCCATAAATACGCCTTTCTACGGCTCTGTAAAAGTCTCTTTTGGAAACCATTGTGATAAATAGAGCATTTGCTCCTATAGGAGCAAATGCTCTATTTATCACAATTGTTTCAAACTACAAAATTCTACAATTTTCCTTTTCTCTAGTTAATGCTCCTTTTCATTAGATTTATTCAAAGGGGTTGGATCTAAAAATAACCTATGAGGTAATGGGTTACGTTAACCTACTCTATAGTTCACACTGGTGGGCCATTCCATTTTGAAAATTAGCATTGTAACGATTCAGCATTTTAACCCTTTTGTCCATAGCCTATTTTTAGACCCAAACTCTTTGAATGAATCTTAGTAACCCAAACGGAGCATTTACTAGAGAAAAGTTAAATTTTAGAATTTTGTAGTTTGAAACCATTGTGATAAATAGAGCATTTGCTCCTATAGGAGCAAAATTTATGCTCTATTCATCACAATGGTTTCAAGAAGTGGTTGTTACAGAGGCGTAGAAAGGCGTATTTATGGAGGAAAGGGTTAAAAACCCTTTCCTCAATGAATATCCAAGTAAGAAATAATGAGTATTAGTTAGATTAAGTGTTATAAATTTTCCTTTTCTCTAATTAATGCTCCTCTTCAGTAGATTTATTCAAAGGGGTTGGGTCTAAAAATAGCCTATGATGTAATGGGTTAAATAAGACTGATATAGTAGCAAATAGTGAAGATACTTTGGAAGCCGTTTGATCTGGGTCTACACTCTTTACCTACTGGTATGTTTGTCTGTCAGATTACTGAAGGTAATCAGGGTTTGTAGATAGAGTTGGAGAAAATATTTGTCTAACTTGGACCAATGGACATCCCAGAAATGAAATTTAGATACATGGAGTTTGGTCTGTCTTGGTATCATTCATGATACAAACTATACAAAGACTCCTCCATCTGCCCCTGTGCTGTTTTTCATGCCCAGTGTAAACTGGTCCTGTGGATGTTAAAGTTTGTCTGCTACTGTAAATCAATATTTGAAAGTGCAACAACTATTCCAATATGCATCACAGAGTGGTAGCTCCTGGCCATATTGGAGTTGTTCCGATAGTGAACAGGAGTATTAAGTTTAATTGGGATTGCTGTACTTGTGTCAAAACAATGACAACTGATTCAAATCTCAAAGTCATAAGTAACAAGAGCTGATTGTGTCATTAATAACACCGGCTGTTGTCCGTAATCCAAACATGGAAATTGAAAATGTTTGGTAAATAAATATGTAGTTGAAAATTTCAGAAATTCTAAGTTGAAAAAGGGAGATAATTATGGCAGAATTGATTTTAGGGTTACCTGCCCTTGTGAAATGGGTTCCCCTTGTAATAGTTAACACACATACCAAATTTGAATCAAATATCTGGGACATTTTCTGAAACATGGACCTTAACATAAAACTTAAGTCGAAAAAGGGGCATAAGTATGGCAAAATCAATTTTAGAGTTACTTACCCTTGTGAAATGGTTTCCCTTGTGATATTTAACATGCATACAAAGTTTGATCCAATTTATATCTGACGGCTTCTGAGATTAATGGCCTAATAACAAAAAGGTTGACCAATGCCGATGCAGACACCGAGGCCTATGAGAGGGTCATGACAATAGCTCCACTTTTTGAAAAAGTGGAGCTTAAAACGGGGTCAAGATCAAACATCTGATCTGGGTCTACTCTGTTTGCAAAGTTGTAGAAAGGCATATTAATGAAGAATGGGTTAACACTTTCCCTCATATAAACGCCGTTTCACGTATTTGTAAACAGAGTAGAACCAGATCAGACGGCTCACATCTGGGTCTGCTGAGACTGTATAATATTGCCTGACCCAAAATGTCCTGTGTTCATATGCCAGCATAAAAAAATAATCTAATTAATATTCATGAATATTCAACAGGGAAAGGGTTAAGTGTGAGATGAAACTACCGAGGGGTTTCATCTTCAGCGTGGCCACTGTATCTTGAATGGTTACTATACATAGGTAATAGTTAACCCTTTCCTCCATAAATACACCTTTCTACGCCTCTGTAAAAATCACTTATTGAAACCATTGTGATAAATAAAGCATTTGCTCCTATAGGAGCAAATGCTCTATTTATCACAAGGGTTTCAAATTACAAAATTCTAAAAGTTTCCTTTTCCCTAGTTAATGCTCCTTTTCGGTAGATTTATTCAAAGAGGTTGGATCTAAAAAATAGCCTATGAGGGAATGGGTTAAGGATTACTCCTAAGAACACTAAATTTTCAAAATGAAATGGCCAATCATTATTTAATGACGGAGTCCACAAAGTCTCCATCCAGATCAGAGCAGGTTCAAAGAGAAAGTCAATGACTCATGTTCTGCACATTCAATTGAATTGAATTTAACTCTTCTATACTGACTGAATAGACTCTACCGTCAAATACTGATGAACAATTCACTTTTGAAAATTTAGCATTCAAAGGGTTTAAAGTAGACCTAGAAATTTTAACACCTCTGCACGAGATTACAGACTTCCTGAACTGTTCAATTGTCTCTCTCATTCCCATTTACCCATAGCTTTCTTCTTGTCAGATCAGTGCAGAAAAACCGCCAAATCAATATCATCGGGAAATTGACGTCGTCCGTCTTCCTGATTTCGAACTAAGCCGGTTATTTGGCTACACAAACTTGCCATTAGCGCTCGTACACTAAGTTTATGTCTCTGACTGTTTCACCTTTCAAACTTATCGAGATTTATTTCATTGAACAGATTTTCTGTTTTAAGAACTTAATCAATTTTTCATTGAGAGTATAACAAAATAAGACAGAAAACAATCCAATTTCTACCAGATCTGTGTACTGATTGCAGGGGTAATTGCTGCTCATTTTCATTGCTGCAATAAGCATGACAAAGGGAAATTGAAGCAATCTCAAATTGGCATAATCATATAAAATACTTAAGGGAACTTTAAAGACTTTGAAAACTGTGAACCCGAATGACCATTTCAACATACAGAATAAGGCAAATAGTGCAGACCCAGATCAAACCGCCCCTGAAGGTCTACTCTAACCTTTTCTTACACATAAATGCCTTTTCATGCATTTTCAAACCGAGGGCTTGGTACAAAACTATTCTAACTCCTTCACTTTGTGAAGGAGTTAGAATAGTTTTGCACCAAGCCCTCGAAACAGAGTATTGACCCAGATCAGACGGCTCCTATTGGACTATTCCAAAATTCAAACAGGTCAAGCTTACAGCGGATAATTTAGGGATTTTTCTACAGAAAATTGTAACATGTAGGAGCCCTCTCATCTGGGTCTACACTGTTTGCAAAGGACATTAGTGACTTGTTTCCCGCATTGGAAGGATTAAGATTCTGATCAGTGTCAAGATATGTTGTGAAACACTATAACACTATGCCCCCCCCCCCCCCCCCCCCTTCCCCCAACAAAAGCTTGAAACAAAATACAGTAAAACCCCTCTAATGCGACCACCAAAAATAGAGTACTAGATGCAGGTGGTAGTATTAAGCAACCACCTGCTTATAAAGACACCCATGTTTAATCATTAAGTGGCCGCATTAGAGGGGTTCCACTGTAATAGTTAATTTGACCAGTTCGATCCCCAGACATGATATTGACCTTGACATGACAACTCAACAGTTACAGCTTCATGTGATGAGATCTTGGTGACATAAAAGTCTTCTCTGAATGCAGCATTTTCAAAGAGGATTATTCCATTACTGCTTAACAGAAGAGTACATTTAGTGTTTAAACTTTGCTGTAAAGACTTGAACGATAAAAATGCAGACCCTCAACCAGTGTGCTTCCCCATACAAATACCAATTAACCCTTTCCCTGTTCTACGTTTATTCCAAATTTCCAAACCTAAAGAAGATTCATAGACTAAATAGTAATAATGAAATATGGAAGGTGACACATTGTAACCATTTTAGAAACTAAAGAAAATGTATCTATCAAATTCCATTAGCAAACAGAGCAGATCCTGATCAGATAGCTCCTACAGGATGCATCTGATATGGATCTTCTCTGTTTGCAAATATGTGAAAAGGCATTTATATGAAGGAAAGGGTTAAACCAATCCCTCATACTGACGCCTTTTGACGCCTCTGCAAAAGTCACCTGTTAAACCATTGCTCCTATAGGAGCAAATGCTCTATTTGTCACAATTGTTTCAAACTACAAAATTCTAAAATTTGGTTAGACCTAAAAATAGCCTATGAGGAAATGAGTACAATGGCATTTGCAAACATTGCAGACCAAGATAAGAGGGCTTCTAGAGGTTAGCCCTGTCAGTCATTCAAAATATCCTCCAGCAAATCTAAGCCTTCCATAATGAGGGGGGACTCTATAGTTAATCACTAATGGGCCAATCTTCTCTGAATATTCAGCACTCAAACGGTTAACACATTTAAATGATTACCTCATAGGCTATATTTAGATATAACCTCTTTGAATAAATCTACCGGAAAGGAGCATTTTTAAACTAGAGAAAGGGAAATTTTTAGAATTTTGTAGTTTGAAACCATTGTGATAAATAGACCAATTGCTCGTATAGGTTTCACAAAGTCACTTTTACAGAGTCGTCAAAAGTCGTCAATATGAGGGAATGGGTTAATGAACATCGAAAAGGTTAACCGTCTGAGTGCACTTTTCCATGTGCTGACGGCAGTTTTATTCGGTGTCAGACAAAGTAGAATTTATTTCCTAGACCAGTATGGAGTTGGATTTCAAACGCACATCTTTTGCCGACAATATTTATGACGGCACAGTCACCATTCTCATTGATATTCCCAAGTTTGGGAATAAATCTTAGCATGCTTGCGCACTAGGAAGATTTCTGGAAGGCGGTGCAGCCATTCATCCATTGATCAATGACACCCTGGCACCAATTACACAACTATCAATGCTTCGGAAATTACTACTACTGGCTTGAGACAGTCGGTGCTCAGAATCAGGAAATCACTCAATCTTTACCATAAAGACATCATATAACATATAGAGTTATGCATATTTCAGAACCAGTATAATTTCCTGCAATGTATCAGAATCTAAACCTGTTACCTGATACAGTTGATATACCGGTAACCCTTTACTCTGTGAATATTCATGTAAGAAATTATGTATGAATATCAATTAGCCTAATATGGCATATGAACAAGAAACGTTTTGGCATTTGTAAAATATTTAGAATAAGATCTTTATAATTCTATATGCAAACATTAAGCAGACTCGAATCAGACTGCTTCTAAAGGAACCATCTCATCTGGGTCTACTCTGATTGCAAAGATATTAAAAGTTGTATCTATGGAGTAAAGGGTTAAATGCTGATTCCTTTTCAATTAACAGCAGCATAACTATGGCAAATGAGAGGGCCCCGATGATGAAGGCCCTGTATTGCTCACCTGGTTATCTACCATGTACATCATCTATGTTAAGATCGTTATATTTCACTTTGACTACCTATCATATAAATCATAGACTGCAGTTCAAGATGATGTCATTTAAAGAAATTATTCATTGAAATCTATTTTTAGCTCATGTGACATACAGACAATCAGAACCATTTATATAACTTTGCTAGAGGGCCATCTTAGCATCATTCCTGTGAAGTTTGGTCAAATCTCATTCAGTGGTTTAGTAGATATTGTTAGAATAACTGTTTGCTAAAATCTCTTACTAGCTCTTGGATCAGAAACATTTATATACAGTCCAACCTGCTTCAACAGTCACCAGGTATCAGTGGCCTCACTGCTGTTACAGGCAGCCACTCCAGTACCTTCCCACTGAAAAACACTATATATTACACCTGATATAAATGGTAACAATGCCTAACATGGCCAGCGGCCAGTCTATTTCATGCCAAATGGCATATACACCCTGTTGTAAGCGGTCACCAGGCATTCTCAAATGTAAAGCATGAAAACAATTTTCATGACTATCAATCAGCAACATTAGACATTTTTTCGCCTTTGTATGCATATCACTAAAGGGATGGTGACCCATTTTTCTTTTGTTTGTTTGCGAAGCTATATTAATTGGGGAATAATAAAGCCCCTCGGAATCTCCAGAAATTCTAAATCATGCCTGAACGATGTGAATCCAGCCAGTTTCCGATTTCCGCTCTACAGGTACATGTAAGCGAACAGACTGTTCAGGAAACCAGTTGTGTCAAAAATGGCTACGCCATCTACAAGTTTTGCCATAGACAATTTCGATATTCACTTGCGGCACATGTATTACTCAAATGACATCTGGCTGACACTTGTGGATAAATGACAAAGAGATTAAAGAATGACAAACAAAGCAATTTGATATAGCTTAAATTATTACGGGCACTTTGGGTCAGAACAGTCTTTATAAATATCAATCAGTATACACATAATACATGTCTCTCTATCATCATCATTCAAAGTATGCTTAGTAACTCCAGAATTGGGATCTGTGTGAACTAACTAATTGGGAACTAACTTAGTGCTAAAGCACATGGTAAGCAAAGCGCTGTTTGAATCGAAAAAGATTATCGTTCGAAAAACTTCAAGTCAGTCTCTGTTTGGGGTTTGATACTTGAAGTGTCCTGTCTAGATCAAAACTGTTTGCAATTGTTTATCAGAAATTCTCCCTTTGTGAGGAAAAAGCTAATATGGACACAACCTGAAGATAAAATCTTCTGACAAACGAGGACAGTCTGTCGATTAACACTTGATAGAGATGTCTCACCTTTTGACGCCTTTACATAGAAGAGTAAGCCCAGATCAAACAGCCCCTATAGGAACCATCTGGTCAGGGTATTTTCTGTGTGCTTATGGGATATTCAAAGGTTAGACGTTTCTGTTATGACCAAAAATTATCCTGTTCCAATGTCATTACAGTAAAATCTGTCTTAAGCGGAAATGCATGTACTGAACTAGGAGTATTAACAAGAGCTCTGTGTGTCGGAGCATTATACACCCGAAGTATGTGTTGTCGTAACATGCTAAGTTTGAAGACAGCACACCCAATAGTTATCAAATTATTGAGCGGACAAGATTTTTTAGTTGAAAGTCACTGTGACCTTGACCTTTGACCTCAAAATCAATTATAGGGCTCATCTACTGACCATGATCAACCTTCCTACTAAGTAAGAAGACATCACACCTGATAGTTCTCACTAAATAAGAAGACAGCACACCTGATAGTTCTCAAGTTATTGAGTAGACAAGATGTTTCAGTTGAAGATCACCGTGACCTTGACCTTTGACCAAATGACCTCAAAATCTACTCAGCTGGTCATGACTAACCTCCCTGTACTAAGTATGAAGACAGCACACCTAATACTTATCAAGTTATTGAGTGGACATGTTTTTTTTACTGAGGATCACTGTGACCTTGATCGTTTACGACTGACCTCAAAATCAATAGGGGTCATCTCCTGGCCATGACCAACCTTCCTACTAAGTATGAAGACAGCACATTCATTACATATCAAGTTATTGAGTGGACATGGCTTTTTTTTACTGAAGATCACTTTGACCTTAACCTTGACTGACCTCAAAACCAATGGGGGTCATCTACTAGCCATGCCCAACCTTCTTACTAAGTGTGAAGACAGCACACCTTATACTTATCAAGTTACTGAGTGGACAAAAATTTTGAGTTGCAGGTCACAGTGACCTTGACCTTTGACTGACCTTAAAATCAATAAATGACCAAACTTCCTAATTCCTATTAAGTATAAAGACAACACACTTAATACTGATCAAATTAGTGAGTGGACAAGATTTTTGAGTTGAAGGTCAGTGACCTTGACCTTTGACCAACTGACCTTAAAATCAACAGGGGTCATATATTTGCATCTACTAGCCATGACCAACCTTCCTAATAAGTATGAAGACACTCAGCACACCTAATAGTTGTCAAGTTATTGAGCTGACAAAGATGTGGCTAAAGGACAGACTGACGGACAGACAGACAGACAGACAGAAGGACGGATGGACAGGCGCCATACCATAATACGACCGAAGTTACCTTCGAGCGTATAAAAAGCAAGTGGTTTCTATTTCCTATAGGATCTTTCTGCATTACTTTTGAACTGCATTAAATTACCACCTGCCTTAGATGTCATAATTAGACATCTACTATATTAAAATCTATCTATGAATATTCATCAGGTGATAGGTTTAAACAAACATGAGCCAATTAGGTTTTGAAAACAGTCTTCAACCAGAACATTCACCACTGTTTTTGTCAAGTCAGCAAAAACAGAATATGGTCGGATAATTGGAAAGCAGTAAAGAACCAGATCAGAAGACATGTTTAAATGGGGTGGCAGACCAAGTTCTACACAATTTGCAAGGCCTAAAGGTCGGAATTCGTATATCAGGGCTGAAGAAACTTAAGCGTAAATTAAACTGAAAGTAGATCATCCTTATTGGAGTCCTTCTTTCCAGTTAAGAATATAGCATAAACAGTAAACCACGTCACGGAAGTAAATCAATAGTGGATCGAGAGACATAACAGTTTACATTGTGGACATCATCTCAAAGTTGTGAATCAGTCATGACAATGGTCTAATATATCAGGGGTCTTATTAGGCCATACAAAGAGATACAGTGGTGACAACTGAACCATCATATAGTAACACAGCTTTCCTCCATAGATACGCCTTTGCAAACAGAGTAGACCTAGATCAGACGGCTCCTATAGGAGCCGTCTGATCAGGGTCTGCTCTGTTTGCTTATGAAATTATAATAGATCTGAATCTACAGTTCTTACCAACACAAAAACACCCTGTGTACATTATAATACCGCTATAAAGACTCAGCTAATAAATATTCATGATGTCATTATTTCTTAAATGAACAGGGAAAGGGTTTAAGCTTCCCATGTGTATTCATTAAGTGGACATTACAGTCACAGGTTCTACTGTATTTTAACCATTACCTCATAGGCTATTTTTAGATCCAACCACTTTGAATAAATCTACCAAAAAGGAGCATTAACTAGAGAAAAGGAAAATTTTAGAATTTTATAGTTTGAAACCATTGTGATAAATAGAGCATTTGCTCCTATAAAAGCAAATGCTCTATTTATCCCAATGGTTTCATAAAGTGACTTTTACAGAGGTGTAGAAAGGCGTATTTATGAAGGAAAGGGTTAAAGACATTGTCTATGACATCTATGCTCTTTAGGGAATGAGAATAACCAGCAGAAACTGAATTACATTTTCCCTGGGAAATTAACTATTATCATATTCATAAAATGAACCAGTTTCTTCACCACCCAATGAAATGCAACAGCAGATTTCTTTGGCTTAAAATGAAAACACATTTTCAGCTTTCCATTTTAATAACAGTATTCATCTGTTCATTAGTTAAAAGATGTGGATTCCATATCATGATGGAATTATTCAAGTTTAACGAGAGTGTTCGAAGAAAAATGTGTGTCACTTGCTGGCATGGACGGACGGACAGATGACTAGGAAAAGCATTAAATAGCATTAAAGAATAATCAGATTATTTCATAAGCAAACGGAGAAGATCATGATCAGACAGTTCGGACAGGAGTCATCTGATCTAGGTCTACCCATTCCCTCATATTGACACCTTTTGATGCCTCTGTAAAAATCACGTTTTGAAACCACTGCGATAAATAGAGCATTTGCTTCATAGGAGCAAATGCTCTATGTATCACAATGGTTTCAAAACTACAAAATTCTAAAAAGTTTCCTTTTCTCTAGTTCATGCTCCTTTTCGGTAGATTCATTCAAAGAGGTTGGACTTAACCCTTCGCTTGCTGAATTTTAAAATACATTTCTCCTTCTTTACCCATGTCCTGTTGTATAATTACATATATCTTCACTGTGTACAAGTATATCGCTGTGCAATCACTGCTGTGGAGTGCACTGGTTGCACAATCAACTTGTAACTAGTGCAGACCCTGATGAGCTGTCTCATCTGGGTCTTCACTATTTACAGGTAGGTATATTGACGCTATTAGCAAGCGAAGGGTTAAAACTAGCCTATGAGGGAAAGGGTTAAAAGGTGTCTCTATGTCTCTTTGCATACTAAGTTCTTGTTATCAGCAAACTATTTGGATCTTGACATGTTACTATGCTTCTCATCTGGATCCAAACAGCTAGCATGCCAAGAGTTTAACCCTTTATCTGATGAATATTCATGTAAGAAAAAATGACAAAATGAATATTTATTGGCTGAATCTTTATTACTGTATATGATTACAGGACATTTTCGCAAAGGCAGAAATGGTAGAATTAGATCTATATAATTCCGTTAGCAATTAGAACAGGCCTTGATCTTGGTCTATATCACTTACAAAGGCATCAAAAAGGTGTCCGTATCAGGTAAATAATTAATTTGTCAGATCGTTTGTGAGACACTGCAGTGATAAAACTTTGCAAATATTTGGAATCTTGATGAGACACGCAGTGTTATTAGATCAAAATTGTCTGACACTGGTTTTAACAGGAAAAGAAACCCAAGAAAAATGTACTTTCAAATAAATGAAAAATGTACTTTGAAACAGACACATTTCTGAGACTTTATAGGTTCAAAGGAGAATAGTAAAGCTGTGACTGTCTGTAAAACATTGAAATGTAGCTGATAATATCCCATACCCCAAACATTCTAACACTTAGTCCCCTCTCAACTGCTTTCTAAAGCTATGCATTTCAATTTGGTACCTTTTTTTCATAAGTTCAACCCTTACAATGCTGAATTTTCAAATGGACTATTCCCAAATTCAAACAGGTCAAGCTTATGGTGAATATTTAGGGATTTTTTCTAAAGAAAAGAGTAACATGACAAACAGTGCAGACCCTGATGAGAGGGCTCCTCTAGGAGCCATCTCATCTGGGTCTTCACTGTTTGCAAAGGACATTTAAAGTGACTGATGTCACACACTGCAAGGGATAAATAAGACTGACATGTAGAGCCTGATCAAACAGCTCCTTTTGGTCATCTGGGTCTGCACTATTTGCTTTAAGTTTCTATGTCCCAACACTAAGGGTATGGTAGTTTGGGTACAATGATATGTTGGTTTTAGGAATATATACCTACATAATACTGGTAGCTTTATATCAATAGCCCATTACCTCATAGGCTATTTTTAGACCCAACCTCTTTGAAAACGAGCATTTACTTGAGAAAATGAGTATTTTTAGAATTGTTTAGTTTTGAAGCAAATGCTGTAATTATCACAATGTTTTAGATTTGTTTGGTTTTTGGGTTTTTTTAAAAAAAAAAGAAGACTTTTACAAGCGTCAAAAGGTGTCAATAAGAGGGAATGGGATAGCAAGCCGGTGTCTAATTCCAAGTAAAATTTTAAGACAATCCCGAGAAGCATTGCGTTGGAAGCATGTCTGTCACACCTTTGCATTTAAATTAAACCTACACTTGACAAATTGGAATTTTTCCTCTGTGACATACTGAACTAAATTCTGGCAACAGACTATAGGCTTGCTTAGCTTTGAATTTCTGAAAACCTATGCAAACAGTTGGATCTAGATGAGATGCCTAGTCATTTCATGTTGTTGCTTACTATGTGACTGTGGGTGACAGAATTTATCTATTTTTTAAAAAAATTGATGAAAAAATAAAAACACGAGGATCAAAGCAAATTGCAAATCTTTCGACAATACAATAACCTAGCAAGTTTAAGAATTAACTCTTTGCACGCTAAGTAATTTTTTGTCTCCAACAATAATTGTCGTCTGCTTCAATTCTTCAAACATAGATTCTCTCATTTCTTTGAAGAAATGTGGTAAAAAATGTCAAAGAGTTTGAATCCTGATAAGCATTAAGCAGCGTCTCATCTGGATTCCAACTGTTTTCATAGGTAATCACTGTTTCGATGCTAGCGTGTAAAGAGTAAAAGCCTAATCACCCGGCAGCCATGGAAGATGCCACATACAACAGTCTTTATTGGTACAGGGATGTGCCACAAATTATTGTTTTTAAATGGCAGTTTACGGCTGAGCAATCCCCACTGAATTTGGCTAAATGCTAAAACTGTCTGTCTTTTATCTAATTGTTTCTCCACCCGTCAATGCTATCACTCAGTACCTCATTACTGGAAGCAATTTAATAATTGGCACTAATTGGGTTTTGTTCCCAATTGATGCAAGCGAAATGAAATGTCAGCCCTGCACCATATGGACAACAATCAACTCTTATCACAAAACTATTCATTTCAGCCAAACTTAACTCTTTTCTCCATAGAAACGCCTTTGTAAACAGAGTAGACCCAGATCAGACAACTCATGTAGGAGAGTTACTGTTGCCAAAATTTACTGTGTCCCCACCATTATAAAAATTCAATCTGATTAATATTCATGACTTCATCATTTTTAACATGAATATTCCTAGAGTCACTATTTAACCCTTTACTCTAAGAATATTTATGTAAAAAATAATGACATCATAAATTATATATTAATTAATTTAATTGTTATAATAGCACATTGACACAAGAATGTTTGGTCATGGCAAACCTCTACAATCATATCTATATTATATAAGCAACCTGATCTGCAAAGGCATAGAAAGGTATATTAACCATTTCCTCCATAAATACGCCTTTCTACGCCTCTGTAAAAGTTACTTTATGAAACCATTGTGATAAATAGAGCATTAATTTTGCTCCATAGGAGCAAATGCTCTATTTATCACAATGGTTTCTGTACTATACAATTATAATATTTTTCTTTTCTCACTTTTTGAAACCATTGTGATAAATAGAGCATTTGCTCCTTAGGAGCAAATGCTCTATTTATCACAATGGTTTCAAAACTACAAAATTCTAGAAAAATCCTTTTCTCTTATGTAACGGTGTCCTTTAGTGCAAAACAAACAACTGATGTGATACTCTCAGCTAAAAACAATCCAAGAAGATTGTTCAAATTCTTATAGTCCATAATGGACAACCTCTATTTCTGTGTACGTTTGCGATAGAAGGTCGATAATTAAATTGTCCTGGTAGTCAGTGCCGAATAGCACACAAATGAGTTGTGATGCGATTACAGAATCCAGCTCACGGTGCTGATATAAGGCCCAACCAGTATTGTCATCTTGCACGTAACATAGAAATACAAAATGAGCCAGTCTCTAACTAGCGGCATGTGATCACATGCAAGCAGTTGTCTCCCAACGAGATACTATTAACCCTTTCCTCCATAAATACGCCTTTCTACGCCTCTGTAATAGTCACTTCTTGAAACCATTGTGATAAATAGAGCATTTGCTCCTATAGGAGCAAATGCTCTATTTATCACAATGGTTTCTATACAACACAATTATAACATTTTCCTTTTCTCTAGTAAATGCTCTTTTTTGGTAGATTTATTCAAAGTGGTTGGATCTGAAAATAGCTTATGGAGGAAAGGGTTAAGTATCTTGATATCTCATCAGGATCCAAACTGTTTGATACTCTAACTATTTCCCTACTGAATATTCATGTAAAAGATAAGGACATCATGAATATTTATTAGCTCAATTTTATAATAGACCATGAGCACAGGATATTTTGGTACTGGTAAAATCTATCATTTTTCATAGCAGACCCTGATCAGATGGCTCCAAAGGTGTTTATGGTGGGGGAAAGGGATAAGACATTATAGAAGACAATAATGTAACACAATATAATTAAGCTGCTGTAAATTTAACCCTAAGATTCCCTGTTTTATGTTTATTCAAAATTTCAATACCTACTGAATATTCATGAACAAAATAGTTATAATGAAATATGGAAGGTAGAACATTGCAGCCATTTTAGAAGGAAAAGAAACAGACCTATCAAATTCCATTAACAAACAGAGCAGACACTGATCGGTCCATCATGGCTAATATAGATCTGGGTCTACTCTGTTTGCAAATGCATGAAAAGACGTTTATACATGGGAATGGGTAAACAGCAGCTACAGGCAGAAAAGAGAAATCTTGGCACCCATCATTATTACAATGAGTGGAATGTCAGCCACAAATGTTAAAGTAACCCCCCCCCCCACTGCCACCTCCATAATATATGTGTAGAATTGGACACTCTAGTCTGCTGTGAATGCTACATCAGTTACAATAACTAGCTGTAAAAACCTTAGCTGTCATCTCCATTACACTTTTTTTAAATTGTGAGAAATGGGACACAATCTACACTGCTGAAAACTAGATGCTACAATCTCAGCTGTCATCTCCATCACTAAGTGCACAATAGGACAGTAATCAACCCTGCTGCAAATGTAACAGCAGCTGTAAGCAGAGTGTGGGACAAACTTAGCTGTCATTACAAAGTGTGAGAAATGGGACACAATCTACGCTGCTGAAAATCTAACAGTAAATACAGAATGTGGGACAAACTTAGCTGTCATCTCCATAATACAAACTGTGACAAATGGGACACAATCTACGCTGCTGAAAATGTAACAGCAGCCAGAGACAGAGTGTGGGACAAACTTAGCTGTCATTTCATTTACAAAGTGTGCAATGGGACACAATCTACGCTGCTGCAAATGTAACAGCAGCTATAAGCAGAATATGAGACACAGATCTGCTTATTGCCGTTCAACATAAGATTTCATCACAAATGTACCTTCTTTTAATATATACCTCTGAAATTCAAAATAGCAAAAAATATCATAGAATGAACTTTAGAAACGTGAATAACAACTTGAAACAATATGAAATAAAACAGTTAACCATAACAAAATAACCCTTTACTTCATGAATATTCATGTAAGAAATAATGACATCATAAATATTATGAAGTTATTTATAATGACCATAACACAGGGAATGTTTGGCCATGACAGAAACTGTAGTATCCATTCTATATAATTCAATAAGCAAACAGAGCAGGCCCTAATGATCAGACGACTCATACAGGAACCATCTGATCTGGGTCTGGATCTGTGTTCAAATGAGTATTTATGGAGTAAAGGGTTAATTGATTAAAGGCTGATCTTGTCGTATACACTTAACAATGCCAGAATGTTCATTGCTTTATGACAAGGTTCGATCATATAATTACAAATCAGAATATATCTAACAATATAAAATTACAAATTAGTACATTTCTAACAATGATCTAATTATAAAAAACACACAGCATTCATTTCAATCTAAACAATATCATGCTCTCATATGAAAACTAACACTGTAAAAATCAATCATTCGAATAAATGACAAAGGAAAAATGCATTCTTCTGACTACAAAAAAATCTGTCATACTGAATAAAACAATCAGGTACAGTACAAAGACCCTCTAAACCAGACTTTTAATAAAGAGGAATTTAGGTCCTTTTAGGCAGGTGGCTGCTTAATGCAGTGTGAAAATCATGCAGAAAGCTCCTTGAGGAGCTTTCTGCATGATTTTCATCCTGCATTAAGGTGCCACCTGTCTCCAAGACCGATATTTATACTAAATTGAATGTCGGGTTTAGAGGGGGTTTACTGCATTTGAAATGCATGCAACTGTGTAATCAAATACTGCTCATGTCACACACACAGTTGTGAATGGCTGTGAAGGACAGTTAAATCTTTGCACGCTAGCAGTCAATTCACCACATCCTTAGAATGCAAACAGCATGCATACTGATTTATGGAAAATCTTCTATTTCTCAGCCAAACTCTTTAGAATTGCCTCAGAAGAGGGACACAGAGAGCCTCAGAAGAGGGACACAGAGAGCCCCAGAAGAGGGACACAGAGAGCCTCAGATGAGGCGATTCTAATGAGTTGCAGCACGCTGGGGTTTGGTGGAGAAATACAAAAAATTATGTTATTAAATTTCCTAAGTATGATAGGTGATTCTAGTATTTTAGTTTCTGTAAGATTGAGTTTGCAGAAGAAATATGAAAACTATTTTACTTTGATGTTCTAAAGACACCTCTTATCTACCAATACCTTGATTGCTCGAATCCATACGAGACGAGACGAGACGTAAAGTAGTTCAGCATCTCATTAGCATAAACACTTTGGGACATTCCATTGTACAATGTATTATAGGAAAAATTAGTAGACAAATTATGAGAATCGAACAAATGACAATGTTTTGTAGACAATATTATTACTTCGCGTGCTGACAGTTTACATTGCAAGGCTAAACATTTAACCCATTCCTCCATAGGCTATTTTTAGACACAACCTCTTTGAATCAATCTACAGAAAAGGAGCATTTACTTGAGAAAAGGAAAACTTTAGAATTTTGTAGTTTTTAAACCATTGTGATAAATAGAGCACTTGCTACTACAGGAGCAAAATTTATTAATGCTCTATTCATCACAATGGTTTCATAATGTGACTTTTACAGAGGCATAGAAAGGCGTATTTATGGAGGAAAGGGTAAAATATGCTTATCTCAACTTCCCTGGCATGTATGAACTGCACTGATCCAGGTCATACAATAAATATAAAAGAATCTTAGACTCAGTTCCAGATCTAAAATGTTTCGCAATCATAGCCACTTCATTTGAGTTTTTGGCCCTATATGAGCTATTTAGTGTCACTCCCTTGAGTCAATCATAAGGCTTCAAAGAAACTTAGTACTTAACATACAGTAAAACCCATCTAAACTGGAATTCTTGTATTGAAGAATTTAAATACTTTTAGGCAGGTGGCTGCTTAATGCAGGTTGAATTTTAGTCATGCAGAAAGCTTGGATCCAATTGAGATGTCCAGTAACTTGATGTCTCATCAAGATCCAGGCTTCATTCAAAAGTTTCTTGTATGTTATCACTTTGTGTGAGGAAATTGTAGCAAGAGTTGTATCCATATTATTTCATAAGCAAACAAAGGGGACCCAGATCAGGCAGCTCCTTCAGGAACTGTCAGATCTGGGTCTACCTGTTCACAAAGGTGTTGAAAAGGGTATTTATGGAGTAAAGGGTTAAACAATGACTATGTCCACTTTAAAAATTCAGCATTCAAAGGATTAAGAAATAGAATATAATTATGTTGTTCTGAGGGTTTAACTCTTCGCATGTTAAATAATTCATTAACTCTTTGCACGCTAGCCGCGAAACTGTGATTACCTATGCAAACTGTTTTGATCCAGATGAGACGCCGCATCATGCGGCGTCTCATCAGGATCCAAACTGTTTGTCACCATGACCATATTTTTGCAAAGAAATGAGAGAAAGTTTATTTTAAGAATTGAAGCAAACGACAATTGTTGCAGACGAAAAATTACTTAGCATGCAAAGAGTTAACTGTGGTCTGTAAAAGTTGGGTGTCTGCTTTTAATTCTTACAATAGATTTCACAAAATAATTATGAGAGTGTGTCAAACTGTTTGGATCATGTTTTAAGATATCCAACCTGAATTTAAACTGTTTGTATCGACAATCATGACAATTTACCACTAGCGTGCCAAAAAGTTGTTAACTTTTACGATTAATGATATTTGACTCTTTGTTAAATTCTTTAACCTTTCTCACACTATCAAATAATGATGTTAGCTTTAACATTTCTTGCAATCACTTTTCAAAGTTTATCCAGTTGATTTAGGCTTTTAAGAAAAAACTGAGTGGCAAACAGCTAATAGATCCTGATCAGAGACGCTGAGTAAATACTCGGCGTCTCATCTGGATCCAAGCTGTTTGCAAATCAGTCAAGACATCAGAAGGGCTGAAATAGTACTTTGATCATTTAGTGAGTACATGTATTGCAAATAATGCAAAATTCCATCCAATCTCACCCCATCTCATTCTAAAGAACATTTCCTCGAAACTTGATAGAATAAATTCTAAATCAAAGACGGAGTTCCTTGAATCTATCTGGATATAAACTATATACAACTCCCTAGTGGGGTCTCTCAGCAGTTAACAAGTTAAAGGAAACAAAGAAACTAATCCTATTTGTGTTTGACACTGGGGGTAAGACCTGTTTGAAGTTTGCTGGGATTTTAGGAATATATTTACAATGTAATGTTATATTAACCCTTTACCTTATAGAAACATCTATTCACGTCTTAACGGTCTTTGCAAAACAGAGCAGACCCAGATCAGATGGCTCCTGTAGGAGCCATCTGATCAGGGTCTGCTCTGTTTGCTTACTGAATGGTATATGTCTGATTCTAAGTTTCTGTCAAGGCCAGCATTTCTTTTGTTCATATTCCAATATAACAATTCAGTTAATTACTATTTACAGAGTTATTATTTCTTACATGTACATTTGTCAGGTAGAGGATTGAGATGAACATAAGTAAATCTCTGCACGCCAATTAATGGTAGCTAGTCCACAAAAAAAAGTTGTCTTACAATTCTAAAAGTTATTTTATCGTCAATTACTCCGCAAAGATGGAGCCAATGTGTAGAACAGTGAGTTTGGATCCTGATGAAACGTCAAGTTACTGCAATGTAGATCAAAACTGTGTGCATTGGTTATCACAAATTTGCTGCTAGTGTGCAATAATTTGAAAGTGTATAATGTTTAACTGGGTCTCCATTATTCAATGTTTACACAGGGCTTTGTCAACTCCTGATTTTAACCCTTTACTTGATAATCCCGCCCCTTCAACCCTTTACTTGATAATCCCGCCCCTTCAACCCTTTACTTGATAATCCAGCCCCTTCAACTCTTTACTTGATAATCCTGCCCCTTCAACCCTTTACTTGATAATCCCGCCCCTTCAACCCTTTACTTGATAATCCAGCCCCTTCAACCCTTTACTTGATAATCCCGCCCCTTCAACCCTTTACTTGATAATCCAGCCCCTTCAACCCTTTACTTGATAATCCCACCCCTTCAACCCTTTACTTGATAATCCCGCCCCTTCAGCCCTTTACTTGATAATCCCACCCCTTCAACCCTTTTCTTCATCTATATACCTTTTGACACCTTTGCACACAGCATAGACCCAGATCAGACAGCTCCTCTAGGGTAATGACACCATGAATATTAATTAGATAATTTTATATTATTACAGGAAAGTTTGTCAATAGCTGAAACTAAAGAATCAGATCTATATGGTCTCATTAGTAAATAGACCAGACACAGGAGTAATCAGGGGCTGTCTGATCTGGATCTACTCTGCAAATGCATCAAAAAGCATTTCTATCAGGTAAAGTTTGTTTTTTTACTAGACTTTGTTAACCCATTACCTCAAAGGCTCTCTTAAGACCCAATCCCTTTGAATAAATCTACTGAAAAGGATCATTTACTGCAGAAAAGGAAAATTTTAGAATTGTGTAGTTTTGAAACCATTGTGATAAATAGAGCATTTGCTCCATAGGAGCAAAATTGCTCTATTTATCACATTGGTTTCGAAAAGTGACTTTTGCAAAGACATCAAAAGGCATCAATATGACGGAATGGGTTAAAAAAGATCAAGCTGTTTGATTTTTAAGCTGTTGCATTTCTGGAAAGGGATCATTACAAGATCAATTGGGAAAGATATAGACATTTGATCTAATTTGGAAATTTTCATTATCAATCATGCCCATAATATCTGATAGATAAGGTCTTTTGTGAAATAACTAACAAGCTATATTCTACATATCTGGGACATTAATAGCCTTGAAATTGTCAATGATGTTATTGTTCAGACATTTCAGTGATGTTCACTTATTTTATCTAGGACATTTGGGATATTTTTTGTCTGACAGTGGGGAACCATAAGCAATTTACTTGATCACACATTTAACTTGGGAATAAGTCCATTTTTGGTAATTAAACATGAAACCACGAGACTTTCTCTTGACCCCTTTGCTCACACAGAAGACTTTAACCCATTCCCTCATAGGTTATTCTTAGATCCAACCACTTTGAATAAATCTACCGAAAAAGGAGCATTAACTAGAGAAAAGGAAAATTTCAGAATTTTGTAGTTTGAAACCATTGTGATAAAACGAGCATTTGCTCCTATAGGAGCAAATGCTCTATTTATCACAATGGTTTCAATAGGTGACTTTTGCAGAAGCGTCAATAAAGGAGTCAATATGAGGGAATATGTTATAAGCACCTCAGTAAACAGAGTAGACTAAGATCAGACAGCTCTTGTAGGAGCCATCTGAGCTAAGGATCTGCTCTGTTTGCTATTATAATATTAAATTTGATTCTACTGTTTCTTACCATGACCAAACATGTCTGTTTATATACCATTATATAGGAATTATTTCTTACATGAATATTCATGAGTGAAAGGGTTAGTTTCCAAATAGCAAAATGTGCCTTTTCGCTTGGTAAAGCATTGGCATTCCGAGCAGGGGTCACTGGTTCGATCCCAGATTCAGAGCAGGGCTCACATTTGATCCAAGACTATGTCATATGGAAGACTTTAGGTTCCTTGACTGTGAGGGTAGTACTAGGATTGTTTAGCATGGTGTCAGGATGAGACTGGGTGTGGGCTAAAATCTCACTGTGTATCAGAGTTTAACACCCAGGGCATGCTCAAATATTAACAAGATGTGTTTGTGAAACACTACACTGTGCCTCCACACCACCCTAATAAGCTTAGGTTGGCCAAATATGAAGTCTCTATGTGAAGTTGGTGATTTGATCCATATATGAGCTTTGACCTTGAAGGCTGACCTTGACCATGACAAGTCATGTCACCATACAATACATGCTGCTCCATGGGATACACATGCATGCCAAATATCAAGTCTCTATCTGTACAAAATCAAATACATGTAGTATTAATGTAAACTTTGACCTTTACATTTGTCCTTTAACCTTGAAGGATGACCTTGTCATTTGACATGTCACCACTCAAAATGTGAGGCTTCATGAGATACACATGCATGCCAAATATCAAGTCTCTATCTTTATTACTTCAAAATTAAGTGGTTTCACCTATATATCTGGCCTTAAAGCATGACCTTGACTTTGACATGTCACCCCTGAAAATGTGTGGCTTCAAGAGATATACATGAATGTCAAAGTTTTTATATCATGTCTCTATCTCTACTGATTCAAAAGTTATGCCCATTGTTAAAGTTGCTGACAAACAAACATCTGACCTTTGTCCCTGAAGGATGACCTTGACCTTGATATGTCGCCCTTCAAAATGTGCAGCTTCATAAGATTCACATGCATGCCAAATATCAAGTCTCCATCTCTACTGTTTCAAAACTTATGGTCAAGGTTAAAGTCAGTAATATGCATGCCAAATATCAAGTCTCTATCTGTACTGGCTGAAAAGTTATGACCAATCTTAAAGTTGTCCTCAAACAAACAGACAGGGCAAAAACAATGCCTACCCCCCCCCCCCCCCCCCCACCCCAGATCTGATCCGGGTGAGTGTGTGTGTGTGTGGGGGGGGGGGGGGGTCTCATTATAAAAATCAGCTAAAAACATAATGTCAATGTTTCTTACATGGGTATTCAGCTGGGAAATGGTTAAATTTGAAGCCAGGAAAAGTCTACAAAATTAGTCTCAATTACAGCAAATGGACAAATGAATTGTGCACATCTCATTAATTACTGTCTTGGCTCCCTGTCCATTTCTCACCACTGAATGTGGGCCAGGTGTTGCACAGAGATTTCAAAGAGTAAACAGCGAACCAGAGAATGGAAAATCCTCTAAAAGAAAGTTCAACTCTGAATGCTATGAAACTCATTTGCAAAAAACTGTTTCTAGGTATAGAAAATACTGTGCAGTTGACCACTTTATCAAGGTAGAAGCAGCTAAAGGTACTGAAGCACTGGAAACCAATGTTAATATTCGTGTAAGAAATTATGAAATCATGAAATCATGAATATTAATCAGCCGTCTGATCAGGGTCTGCTCAGTTTGCTTATGATATAACAGTTATGATTCTACAGTTTCTGCCTGGGCCAAAATTTCCTGTGTCCGTAGTAGTGTTATAACAATTAATCCAATTAATATTCATGATGACATTAATTCTTACATGAATATTCATGGAGTAAAGGGTCAATAATGGCATATGAACACATGATCTTGCCATGGCAGAAACTGTAGTACTGGATTAGGATTGTTCCATAAACAAATAGAGTAGATCCTGATCTAGGGGCTCCTACAGATGTACTGAAAGGGTCTGAAGCCGTCTGTCTAAGGAACTGTGGTTCATTGATCTGGTACATCACAGACAGTCTCCTTTAATTGTAAAAATTATTTTTCTAGAACTATAAAGTTTATCTTGTCAAGTATGTATTATCAAATGTTACATAAGGCTCAGCAACTGCTCTTTCTCCCACCCTTACCCACTGTGAAACAAATAATACATGTACAGTACCTCTAATTTCAAATCTAGTCCCAATGTTCAAGACTATTTCAGAATCCATCAAACTACTGATTGACTGACAAGCAGCTTGGATCCTGATGAGAGATACCAGCTTACTTGTGTATCATCTGGATCCAGGCTGTTAACAAATTAGAATCAGGATGTCAATAGCCGGATAAAAGTTTAATTTACAGCAAAACCCCTCTAATGCGACCACCAAAAAGGGGCATAATTCACAGTGGCAAAGGCAGGTGGTAGCTTAATGCAGGACAAAAGTTATGCAGAAAGCTCATGCATAACTTTCGTCCTGCATTAAGCAACCACCTGCTTATGAAGACAGCCATGTTTTTTCATTAAGTGGTCACATTAGAGGGGTTTTACTGTACAGTAAAACCCCTCTAAACCGGACATTAAAATCAGTATCAAAACCAGTCTTTCAGACAGGTGGCAGCTTAATGCAGGTTGAAAGTAACGCAGAAAGCTCCAGCTTAGAGGGGTTACTACAGTACTTGTTAAATATCCAAATTTTTAAGCAATTTGTAAATGGGAGTGAAAACAAATGATACAATATTAGTAAACACAGCACATTCAAATCTCTATTGTATAAATCTATAAGTACACAATATATAGACTAATATATCTTTAGTGCTAACCTACAATAAAACAAGAAATGCCTTCTGGAATATTCTGACAACAAATAAAAGATACAGCACAGGTCCAGATAAGATGCGTGAATTTAAAAAAATTCAAGAATAACATCTTTTTTTCTCCACCAAACCCTTTACTGTGACCACTCTTTAGAATCTTCTCGTATTGGGTTTGGTGGAGAAATGATGATTTTAGTATTTGGGTACGCACCTTTTATCTGTAGCTCTGATATAAATTTTTAAAATCAAATTTACTTGATAATAGATGACATAGAAGTACCAATATAAAATGTGTCTTCCATAACTTTAAAACAGTATAGACTACAAATAGGTAATGATAATTAAACAAGCCTGTTGATCAGGAGACATACTGATCTATCAAAACGTTTTAATTCCCAGCCATCTTGTTCATACTCATTAGAATCGACGACCCAAATACCTACAACTATGACATCGCCTACGCCTACGACCCAGTGGGCTAATCACAATATCTCGATGTTTCTTCGAAAAGGACAAGCTAAAAATGGTGATAATATTGATAATTGTGATAAAGTCAATCTGTATTGCAATAGCCACCTTGCGATACACTGATTTAATGAAATCACAGAATAAAACTAAAGCCACTGTTTATTTTGAAAAGCTTTATGTCCAAATGATGAAAAAAATTCAAGCTACAACACTCTAAACAGCATTGCAAGCCTTCAAACATATAGACAGAGTGGCACTGTCCTTTATACATCAAACATCATCATAGGGGGATGACCATGAAATATACATGGCAACAAATTCATTGCAAATGCTGCAGTAATTGTATCGGAGTGACCAATTGTACCAAAATAAACCGGAACCGTATGCCGATATGTCATTGCACCACTAATGCTGGTACCTAATCGACTTGTAGAGGCAATTCTAATGAAACCAGCAACATAAGGACTGGCAAAGAAATACGGAAAATATTGTACAGTAAAACCCCTCTAAACCGAAATTCTAGTAGAGACGAATTTAGATTCTTTAGGCAGGTGGCTGCTTAATGCAGGGTGAAAGTCAAGCAGAAAACTCCTCGAGGAGCTTTCTGCATGACTTTAATCCTGCATTAAGCTGCCACCTGTGTTAAAGACCAGGATTAATACAAATTTGAATGTCCGCTTTAGAGAGGTTTTACTGTAACAGGATTTCTTGAATACACGTCTTATCTTCAGCTCTGTTGTAAAGCCTGGGAGACACTTCTATCATTGGGTGGCTCATTTATTCTGAACTGAAAGGATATTGATATGCGATCTCTGAAAATATTTCTTGATTCTTTTCAAGACTTCAAACCAGAAAATCTGGTTAGATGTAAATAAGGCAACAGCAGAGGTATCTCAGTATTTCCAGAAAACATTATGCTGTGATATCTATATCATATTTAACCCTTTCCTTGGTGAATATTCATGTCAGAAATAATGACAATATGAATATATTTATTTGATTATTTTCTACGATGGCTTATCATGAGCATAGGACATTTTGGCTCAGGCAGAAACTGCAGAATCGGATCTATATTGTACCATAAGCAAACAGAGAAGACCCTGATCAGATGGCTCCTATAGGAGCCGTCTGATCTGGGTCTACTCAGTTTGCAAATGAGTGAAAATGCGTTTATATGAAGGAAAGGGTTAAAAAATTGACCTTGATCCTGCTGATGATGACCAAACTCCAGCTTGCAAACTGCTTGAATGATTTCTCATCTCATCTGAGGACCAAAACTCTACGCCACTTGAGACACAGTTTCAAAAATCAACCCCACTATCCTATAAATATTTTATAAGAATCAGCTAACCATATACCCCATATATTTATTAACCTTTTAACACCTTGGCAAACAGAGTCGACCCAGATCAGACAGCTGTAGGAGCTGTCTCACCAGAGTCTGCTCTGTTTGCTTTTAACCCTTTCCCTCATATAAACGTGTTTTCACGCATATGCAAACAGAGTAGACCCAGATCAGACAGCTCCTAGAGGAGCTGTCTGATCAGGGTCTGCTCTGTTTGCTATTGGAATTTGATAAACTGTTTCTTTACTTTCCAAAATGGCTACAATGCTCCACCTTCCACATTTTATTATAACAATTTTGTCCATGAATATTCAGTAGGTATTGAAATTGGAGTAAACGTAGAACAGGGAAAGGGTTAAATGGAATAACATAGATATGATTATAGTTTATACAGTTTTTTACCAAGGCCGAAATATCCTGTGTTTATGTGCCATTTTAAAAATTAAGCTACTTAATATTCATAGCTATTACTTCTTACATGAATATCCATAGAGTAAAGGGTTAACTCATTCCCTCATAGGCTATTTTTAGATCCAACCACTTTGAATAAATCTACCGAAAAAGAGCATTAACTAGAAAAAAGGATTTTTTTTTTTGAATGTTGTAGTTTGAAACCATTGTGATAAAAGAGCATTTTGCTCCTATAGGAGCAAATGCTCTATTTATCACAATGGTTTCAATAGGTGATTTTTACAGTGGCCTAGAAAGGTGTATTTATGGAGTAAAGGGTTAAGAGTTTGGGCAGTCTTTCACAGCAGGATTAGGGCTAACAAATCTGTCTATCAAATCACATATCAAACGTTAATCATAAATCATACTAAAATAAAATACCATAAGTATTGTGTTTGACATCAATCAAAATGGGGGTAAAATTGATAAAAAGGTGAAAAACTAAGGTCAATATCAGACCATGCTGAAAAACTGAGTGACCGTTGTTCATGCCATTTACTGCATGCTACTTACACAATCATCGTGGCCTGCAGACTGTAAAGGAGCCAAGATCCCAGCGAAATATTATGGAGTAAAACAAGCAAACAGTATTACCCTAACTACCAACAGTATTCAGACACCCAACCTAATCTTCATTTTATCTGGGTTTGTAAACTGTTCTAAACTTTACCTGGGTTTGTAAACCTTCATTATGGAAACTTTAAATTAGGCTGACATAATAGCAAATAGTGTAAACCTTGATCAACTGGCTCCTTTAGGAGCTGTTCGATCAGGGTCTGGACTTTTTGCAGAAGTTTGTCTGTCCAAATACTTACGGTTATTAAGGTGTACAGTAATACAGTGCCCAATCATTGCCCCCCACCTGGTGCCGGTCAGATGTATATATCATACAGTGTACATGTACATATAACAGCATTTAACCCTTTGCCTGTTCAGTATTCATGTCAGAAATAATGACATCATGAATATTTATTAGCTGAATTTTTATACTATAACATTTTCAAGGGAATTTTTTGCTGTGACAAAGACTGCCAAATCAGATCTACATCATGTCATAAGCAAACAGAGCAGACCCTGATCAGACAACTCCTACAGGAGCTGTCTGATCTGGGTCTACTCTGTTTGCAAATATATGAAAATGATTTAAGTGTTTATATGATGGAAAGGGTTCAGTCCTTTACTTGATAGAGAGGTCTTCTTGATGCCTCTACAAACAGAAAGGATCAAAATCAGATGGATAATGCAGGAGCCATCTGATCAGCCAGTCTGCTCTGTTTGCTGATGAAATATATGATTTTAGTTTCTGCCCTAATAAAAAATATCCTTATTCATACACAATCATAAAAATTCAGCTTATTAATATTCAAATATTTCTTACATGAATATTCATTAGCTAAAGGGTTAAAGTACAATGAATCCTCTCTACAACAGAAGATCAGAGGTGTTTCTAATCAGTGTTTGTTGTTTGGCATTCAAAGTTATCTAGCGAATTCAATACAGTAAAACCCCTCTAAAACCGGACGTTCAATTTAGTATCAATATCAGTCTTGGGGACAGGTGGCAGCTTAATGCACGGTGAAAATCATGCAGAAAGCTCCTCTCGGAGCTTTCTGCATGACTTTCACCCTGCATTAAGCAGCCACCTCCCTAAAAGTATCTAAATTCTCCTCTCCTAGAATTCGAGTTTAGAGGGGTTTTACTGCATTTTAATATTGAATGTTGGTTTTTTTTAACATGGTTTTTGATATACAGTAGAGTCTCGCTAAAGTAACCATCTAATTTATTAATGTAGGAGTCGTTAGAAGTAGGTGCTTGCTTAATGCAGAGCAAACTTTTATAGGAGCTTTCTGCATAACTTTTGTCCCGCATTAAGCTACCACCTGTTTTAAAAAAAACTCTTCTTTTGATAGATTGTATTACAAAAAATTTACTGTAACAATTTAAGAATTTGTAGCAGTTGACAACTTTTGCAAAAGGACAGTTACTTAGTGTGCGAGAGTTGAACAATAAATTCATCGTTAAAGGATTAAAGTAATCATTTACGAAATCATTACATTGTACAAAAGGTCTGGGTATCAAAATATCTTCTTTCTCAAGAAATCATGCCAACAAATGTGTTTTTAACAATATGATTTTCCAGATAAGTGTCTATATTCTATAACATTTTTTTTTTTGGTCTGTATTGGCTGTTGTAGAGATGTGGTTGCCATAGAAACAATAACAATTTCCCACTACAATGGGTTTTTCAATACTTTTTTTTCTCATGCTATCTCAATACATCTGTCCAGCACAAAGTGTCCCTTAAGCAATCCAACATTCGCTACTTTCATCATACGCAGTTGAACCTATGCATTAAAATGTCATTAACCCATTACCTCATAGCCTTGTTTTAGATACAACCTCTTTGAATAAATCTACTGAAAAGGAGCATTAACTAGAGAAAAGAAAAAATTAAGAATTGTGTAGCTTAGAAATCATTGTGATAAATAGAGCATTTGCTCCTTAGGAGCAAAATTTAATGCTTTATTTATCGCAATGGTTTCAAAAAGTGACTTTTCTGGAGGCGTCAAAAGGCGTCAGTATGAGGGAATGGGTTAAGAATGTAATAACTTATCAATTGACCCATTCCCTAAATATAAACACAATTTCAAGCCTTTTCAAACAGAGTAGACCACGATCAGACGACTCCTTCAGGAGCCATCTGACCAAGGTTTTCCTATGACATGATAATCTAAAAAATCTTGAAAATTTTACAATATGAAAAAAGAATTCTTTTGAAGTGTCTCTGCATAGATTTGTTGCTCCACTGTGTACATTGTGAGGAATGTGAATATTTAACCGTATTCGAGGACAAAATATTATTTTTGACATGGTTTTACTGTTCCTGATGAAAGTAGTTGAATGTGCACTATAAGCTCTTTGAATAATGAATTTTTCAAATGGAATGTACAGTTAATTTACAGCTAAGGCTACTTTTAAGAATTTATGAGTAAAGTCTGAAGAAAATAAATCTGAACTGACAAATAGTGCAGACCCCAATTGCAGTATTCACTATTTGCAAGAAAAAGTTAATTCATTCCGCAGAATTCAAAGGAATGAGTGCAATATTTATGTGTTGCAATATGATAAGGCAAAATATCTGACATACATATAAATAAATTACCCTGCACCTTCTGCTTAAGCAATCTGACATTAAATCTTAGCATCCTACAGGCGAATTCAAGGTTTTCTGAAACATTGATTTGGACCAAGATAAGAAATTTCCTTATCAAAGTCAATATTCAGATTGTAAGATACATGTAACCAGCCCCAGATGAGATCTGTATTGTCTACCTGAAGTACAGTGAACCCTCATTACAACGGAGGTGTTTGTTTCCAGACATTGTGCTGGTATAACGAGATTGCCGTTATAACGAGTTTAAATATGAAAGGAACCATATGGCCAGTTTTAAACTAGTACCAACAAGTGATCGCTTAATGCAGAACACAAGAAGTTCAAAAAGCTTTTGCACTTCTTGAGTTCTGCATTAAGCAATCACCTGTGCTATTGGCATTGCATCTATTTATTCAGTGGTTGTTTCAAAGAGTTAACGGTCATTTTGTTTCAATGCATATTGCCGGTATAACGAGGGTGCCATTGTAACGAATGCCGGTATAACGAGGGTTCACTGTATCTTATTTCTCTGTCAAACTCTCTCTCTGGTTGGTACTCATCAGACGTGATTCTAATGAGTACCAACAAGATAGGGGTTGACAGAAGAGAAGGTTTGATTATGATACAGGTCCTAAATTTGCCTCATATCTGGAGTTTACATAATAACACACCTGATGTATTTAAACCTTTACTTCATGAATATTCATATTAGACTCCACCCATTACGAATATCATTTTTTATATCTAAATATCAAATAAATAAATTTATATCCAAGATAAACAGTTGAGAATCAAAACTGCAACACACGAGCAAACTGAGTAGACCCTGATCAGACAGATCCTACAGGAGTTATTTTATCTGGGTCTACTGTGTTGGCCGAGGTGTAAAAGGTGGAGTTCACTCAAGTAAAGGGTTAAACTATGAAGCAGTTTGTTCTGCATGCTAATAGTTAACAAGCCAATAAAATTCATTCAAGAGCAAAATTGAAATTTAGTCAAAATAAATAAAACCAGTAAAACCTGTCTTAAGCAGCCATCAAGACAATGTCTTATTATGGGCCTGTAAGGCAGGTGGTAGCTTAATACAGGTTAAAAGTAATGCAGAAAGCTCCTATAGGAGCTTTCTGCATTACTTTTAATCTGCATTAAGCTACCACCTGCTTTTTAAGACTGCTATATTCAATAACTGAATGACCACTTAGGACAGGCTCTACTGTATCTCAATCCGGATACACATTTGATGCTTCAGTAAATATCCATTCTTCTGTATGTAATGGTGACATGACTTGCATTTACATAGGTCCAGATAAGATGCGTAAATTAAAACATTTTCAAGAATAACTCCTTTATTTCTCCACCAAACCCTATGTTGGGACCACTCTTTAGAATCGTCTCAGAGAGACGATTCTAAAGAATGGTCACAACATAGGGTTTGGTGGAGAAATGACGATGTTAGTATTTGAGTATGCACATCTATCTGTAGCTCTGTTTACATCTACTGAATGGATCCAGATGAGACACCGAGTTAACCCTATATCAAAGCAGTATCCATATCAGTTGACTTTTTGATGAATAATTTCTTAAAAAGTTACAAATATATTTTAAACTGAAACAGACAAAAGTGTAAGCAGATGACATTTTCGAAGCTGGACAAGGATTAAGAGTGCAGCATTGGCTTTTGTTCGATATGCATCGTCTTACCCATTGCTAGAGAAAATAGTCGAGAGATAAAAAAAAAAAATATAATAAAACACACTCTCATCACAGGCAGAGCTAGATCAATACAATGTACAAGACGCCTCCTTGTGAGGCTCTTTGTAAAATATGCCTGCAACCGCACATAAAAAAGGAAGGTTTCGGAGAAACTGTTTAGGAAACACCCACACCTCAAACTGACGTAAGAAAACGATATTCTAACCTTTAGCACTCTAATGGCTAATTCGAGATACCCTATGCAAACAGTTTGGATCCAGATGAGACGTGGAGTTACTCGGCGTCTCATTGGGATACATACTGTTTGATGCTCTGTGTACAAGAAAAAAATCCAATACATGGAATTAGCATTGAAGTAGACAATATTTGCAGACAAAAACTGCATAGAATTTAACTCTTTGCTCGCTAGTAACAGTCATCTGCCCAAAAATGTCATCCACCTGAATGCTCACAGTAATTTTTTTACATTTTTTCACTTAATGGTCAAACTTTCTGAATATTAAACAGTTAAAGTCTAGGTTTAGATGCCAAGTTACTTAGCGTCTTATCTAGATCTAGACCGGTTCCATGGTTATTACACACAAGTATGGTACTAGCAGGCAGAGAGTTACAATCATTATGGTTTATGTTACACTATTTCTACTAGAACACTTCTATATATGGCTAATTCTGTGAAATAAGGTTGTGATTACTGATAGAGGAAACTGTAATTGACTACAAATAATGATAACTTCTCACTTTTTAGATAAATAGAAATTGCTTTCGATCTATACATCTTGATAGTTTTCCCCAATTAAAGCTCCAACCCAGATCAAAGTGCTCCTGGGCATTTTCTTCAGTGATAAATTCTGATACAATTTCTTTTTTCATTAATACAGTAAAAACCCTCTAAACTAGATGTTCCAATTAGCATCAAAGCTAGTCTTTCAGACAGGTAACAGCTCAATGCAGGTTGAAGGTTGACTTTCATCCTGCATTAACCCATTCCCTCATAGGCTATTTTCAGACCCAACCTCTTTGAATAAATCTACCGAAAAGGAGCATTAACTAGAGAAAAGGAAAATTTAAGAGTTTTGAAGTTTGAAACTATTTTGATAAATGGACCATTTGCTCCTATAGGAGCAAATTCTCTATTTATCACAATGGTTTCACAGAGTGACTTTTACTGAGTCAATATGAGGGAATGGGTTAAGCAGCCACCTGCCTAAAATGATCACATTTCTCTTTTACTTATAATGTTCACTTTTCAAGGGAATTTTTGCTCTGTCAAAAACCTGTAGAATCAGACCTCACAATATCATGTCAATAGCAAACAGAGCAGACCCAGATCAGATGGCTCCTGTAGGAGCCGTCTGATCTGGCTCTACTCTGCCTGCAAATGTGTGAAAAGGTGTTTATATGATAAGGAAAGGGTTAATTACGTTAAGGGTTTATCTTTTCATATTCAAAACAATTTAATTAGGGATTGATTCAACAAAAAGAAGTGAAATGCATAATTACAGTTTCCTCCAAGATCCTTTACCTTTAGTTTTGCTTAGAGCAAACTTGTATTTGCTCAATATGATGTAGCCACCTATTCTGAAACTTTTTTTATACGACTATTTCAAGAAAACAAGTGAGAAACAGTTTGGATCCTGATGTGATGGCTGAGTTATCTGGCATCTAATCTGGATCCAAACTGTTTGCAAAAGCTCATTAAAGTTTAACCCCTTATTTCATAAATATGACATCTAAAGCCTTTGCAAACAGAGTAGACCCAGATCAGACGGCTCCTGCAGAGCTGTCTGATCAGGGTCTACTCTGTTTGCTTACTGATTAATAATATAGATTTGATTCATTTGCCAATTATAAACAATATAACTAATTAAAAGACATGATGTGATTATTTCTTACATCAATATTCATGGAGTAAAGGGTTAATCGAAACAATATCATTAGGGTTAAATCAAAACAATATCATTTAAGATTTGAAAGTGGCATACAACCTATCAAAACTGAAACATTAACTATGATCAGTTTTAAAACCAACATATTTATTTATATGAGCACAATGCAGAAGAAAATTATGTAATGAAAATATCACATATTTTGAAAAAGCCATACAGTAAAACTTACATTGCATCTTAAAAATGAATTTATTCACAAGAAATATAAATTATATTCATCATATAATCATTGTGTTTGTACTATACCTTGTTCTGGTCCCTCCAGTACAAGAAGAAGCCCCTTGTATCCACTTTCAGGGTCACAGGGACCCCTATTGTTGAAGTCTGAAAAATACGAAAACAAATCCATTTAGAAACTAAGAAAGGGGGGAGGAGGTGGGGGTATTAACACATAACCCCATAACTACATCTTTCTATGCCTTTACAAACAGAGTAGACCCAGACCAGACGGCTCCTATAGGAGCCATCTGATCAGGGTCTGCTTGCTTTGCTTATAATGTAGTGTAGATACAACATTGTATGATTCTACAGTTTCTGCCAAGGCCAAAAATTCCTATCTCCTTATGCTATTACAACAAATTAATCTAATTAATATTCATGATGTCATTATTTCTCAAATGAATATTCATGGGTTAAATGTTTTTTTACCTGATAGACATTTGCAAAAACAGCAGACCTTGGTCAGCAGTTCCTGTATGAGCTGTTTGATCAGTGTCTGCTCTTACGATATTTTTTTACATCGTAGAAGTCTACAGGCTGCAATGTTTAAGTTTACATTGTCTACGATCATCCTACGATTATTTGTGTATAATGGTCGGGTCTTATCCGTACGATGACTGAGCAGCGACCGTACAGAGATCGTGCAGTCATCGCGCTGTCTCCGCTGGGATAAGGCAATCGTACGGAGCCGGTGTGGGTTCCTTTTTCTATAGATAGACAAACTTACTAAATGTCAAATAAATATGCACCCATCAGATACCTCAAAATCGCCGCACAGTCATCGTGCAGTCGCCATGAGGTTGCCACAGGATGACCGTGCGATGTACGTACGATTTCACAGGTATAGCATGGACACTGTGCGGCAGTTTTGCAGTGATCATGCGATGACCGTACAGTTGCCGCAGGATTTGTTTGGCGACAAATTGCAGAGACTACGGCGCCCGGGAATCCGTCAGAAAATCATACAGCGACCGTATGCCTCCGTACAGAGACCGTGCGGAAATGACCTTACAAATAGTCTAAGGTCACCATAAACCCATCGCAGGGCAAATGTAAACAAGGCATAATTCATAATGTCATTATTAAGATTCACCTAATTGATATTCATACAATCATTATTTATTTCTTACACAAACATTAACCCTTTACTCCATAAATATTCTTATAAGAATTGACATCATGAATATTAATCTGATTAATATTTATAATGACACATTAGCCCAGGAATTGCCATAGTAGAAACTGTACAATTAAATCTACGTAACTTCAAAAGCAAACAGAGCAGACCCTGATCAGACGACTCCTATGTAGGAAACATCTCATCTGGGTCTACTGTGTTTGCATAGGCGTAGTAAAGCGTATTCATGGAGTAAAGTGTTAATCAGGTAAAGGGTTATAGTATAATCCCCATAAAATTATTCAAAATGAAACCGAGCAATAAAAATGCAGAAATACTAAAATTGTAATATCTCATTAGGGTCTGCAAAAATGCCTGTATGCTTTTAGGAATCTGTTTGACTCATTGAAGGGAATCTTTCATCAGTAACTGGGGGAAAATGCATATTTTTCAAGAGAGGAATGGGCCCAAAATAGCCCCAAATTGACTGCAATCTGGATCTAAAGTGTTTACAAAGTTTGTAACAAATTTACATAATATTATGCCATGGAAAAGAGTTACAATAATTTTTTTCTGTATTTGTCTTTCTAGTGAATCTAATGTTACAATGCTGTAACAAAATCTCCTTGAAACTTACATCAAAAATGTAAATGGAATCATCAATATCCCACAACTGGCTCTGAGTACTGAGACATGTGTGAGCGGAAAATCGAAAGATTACACTGAAAAATCGGAGATGTGTGCTGCCATGGGCAATGTATGTCATCAATAATAGGCAATCCACCAGAATATTTGGGGGCCTTATCACAAAACTATATAGTAACTATATTCTTTAACCCTTTCCATCATGTAAACGCCTTTTCACTCCTTTGCAAACAGAGAAGACCCAGATCAGATGGTTCTGCTGTTTGCTTTAAAAATTATAATTATCTGATGTGTCTCTACAGTTTCTAAGTTAACAATACCAAAAACTCCTGTGTACATATAAAAATTATGCTATTATAAAAAATTAGCTGAATAAATATTCATTATGTCATTATTTCTTACATGAATTAAGGGTAAACTTTTAAAATGGTTTTCTCCTCCAACTGTTAACATAGATTTTTCTTTCATTTCTTTTAACTTTTACTGTGTGAGACATGAGTCACTGATATCACTTAAATAGCAAACAGTGTAGACCCAGATGAGAGGGCCCCTAAAGGAGAACTCTCATCAGGGTCTGCACTGTTTGTCATGTTACACTTTTCACCATAAGCTTGACCTGTTTGAGTTTTGGAACAGTCCATTTGAAAATTCAGCGTTGTTAAAGGGTTAATAACACAATCAGTGTCAAAGTGTTTGGATCCACTGACCTCATGAGACAAAAAGTTACTCAGAGTCTCATCTGGACAAAAACTGTTTGCAAAGAGTACCAACATTGTAATTAACCCTTTCCTCCATGAATATTTATTAATGTAAAAAATAATGACATCATGAATATAAATTAAATTAATTTGTTAATTATTAACACAATCATGGTCACAGGTAGTTAGTTTCAGCTATGTCAGACAGAAACTGTAGAATCGTATCTATATTACAATTTATATCATAATAAGCAAACAGAGCAGACCCTGATCAGACTGCTCCTATAGGTCTACTCTGTTTGCAAGGTGTAGAAGGTGTATTTATGGAGTCAAGGGTTAAGTTGTTTTAAGTTCTTCCTACGAAATGAATTGTTCACGATTGATTCACAGGGAATGCATGAATGAAGTACATGTACATGACATCATATTATACATGAAGATAAAAAGTCCAATTTGTTGCAACATTTATAAAAATCTGTGTTCATGAAGTATGCATAAAAAGTGAACTGATCATGAATTATTCAAAACCAATTTAGCATTTAACCCTTTACTTCATGAATACTCATGTAAGAAATAATAATCATCATGATTGTTTATAAGCTATGCTTTTATAATGTATATCAACACAGGAATTCTTGGCAATGGAAGAAACTGTAGAGTCAGATCTATATTATTTCATAGGCAAACAGAGCAGAACCTGATCAGACGGTTCCTACAGGAGGTGTCTGATCTGGGTCTGCTCTGTTTACAAGAGTTTCCAATTGCGTCTCTATCAAGTAAAGGGTTATTTTTGCAAACAGAGAAGACCCAGATCTGATGGCTCCTATAGGAACTGTCTGTTCAGGGTTGGCTCTGTTTGCTTATTAAATTATAATCATATGCTATAATAAAAAATCAGTTTCTTAATAATATTCATGTCATTATTTCTTAACATAAATTTTCCTATTTATCAATGTAAGGATCAGCTTGGTTTTTATTCCATAATGAAAAGGCTGGTAAACAGACCACAAGTGGCATATTTACCCAAGCGGTTGCTCTTGTTAGTTTTGGGCTCCAGAGAAGTGGGGTAAATTTTAACATTTCTTTACTAATGTCTCAATTTCTAACATGGTGACACCCAATAGCTTCACCCCATCTGAGTACCCTAATTACCCTTAGCATTTGAACAGACAAACATAGGAAGGAGCAAATTAACCCTTACAGTGCGGGACCCGAGTCACTAATGTCCTTTGCAAACAGTGTAGACCCAGATGAGAGGGTCTGCACTGTTTGTCATGTTACACTTTTCTTTAGAAAACATCCCTAAATATTCACCATACGATTGACCTATTTGAATTTTGGAATATTCCATTTGAAAATTCAGCGTTGTAAGGGTTAAAGAGCCACACAGGGTCTACACTGTTGGCTATTAATGTCAGTCTAATTTAAAGTTATCAAAATACTTCACTGTACCAATTTTATTTGTTTACCCTAAATAATTTACAAAGCTGAGTTTTCAAAAGGACCCTTCCAGGTATGACATTGGATTGTCTCATGCCAGATCTGGAGGGATAATTTTTCTATAAACTGTAAAATATGGCAAAAGTGTAGACCCTGATCAGAGGGCAGACCGAGCCTCCCTCTGATATGGGTCTACACTGTTTGAGAAGGCTATTTAACTAATGGTTCACACACTGTAAGGGTTAAGCTTTTTAAGCCATTGAAGAGGGGGGATCTTAGGGTAAATAGGGTAGCCTACTATATATAGGGTAATTTAGAGTGGCCTTAGTTATCCTTCAGTGTAAAAAAACAAAACCCTTTCAATGTTTAATACAGACTAATGTAACACTAGAACCAGTCCTACGCGGCCATCAAAAAGGTCTAATTATGGGTGTGTAAGTCATGTGGTAGCTTAATGCAGGTCAAAAGTAATGCAGCAAGCTCCTATAAGAGATATTGTCTACTGTTGTTCCCTTCTCCTACTTGACCCAGTCATCTATTGTAATATTTATTCTCACAACCCCCCCCCCCCCCCCCCCCCACACACACACACACACTTTCTAATGAAAGGTCCCAGAGACATTACATTTTCTGCATTGCTTTCTGTCAGCATGAAGCTACCACCTGTATTTTGAAAAACCTATTCTTTATTTAACAGTTATTATATATACACTGGTAGACTTTTGGTTGTTTTATTCATAATTAATTAGTTTCCCCCAGAAGTTAAAGGGGAGGGGGCATTTTATTAGTATGGGGGCATTCATTTGGGACAGTATGGTATATGAAAAGGACCTATTTCTTTTCATTATAACTACTGTACATTTAATTGTTGATCCTCAGTGGCCTGAAATTCCTAAACACCTATGACCATTCTAGATTATAATGACACAAGAACCTGATAAGCATTGCCTGTGATGATGATCCAAAATGTTTCACATGTTCTGTGTAAACAGAAACTGTATAATCAGAACAAGACCGCCGCATGCGGGTGTCAACACTCATCTGTAGAGACATTTTAAGCTTTTATTTCCTAAGTCCAAGTCGAGACATTTTAAGCTTTTATTTCCCCAGTCCATAAAGGCGCATAATTTTATTTAACAAAAAAAAAGCCTTCTGATAGTAGATCCTTCGAATGCAAATGCAATGCAAAAACAGAAAACTGCAGGTTTACTGAATCTGTTCATGAGCAGTTATTAAAAGTGCACTACTTAGTAACTCACGCCCCCCTTGCACCAGCTTAAGCGGTATTCAATTTTCATAACTAATAACATAGAAACTAATGATCCCGAAGGACCAGAAAATATCAAGTTCAACAAAACCATTTATTCCTCTCCTCCATAGATACGCCTTTTAATGCCTTTGCAAATAGACTAGACAGAGATCAGGGTCTGCTTACTGTTTACCAATAGAATAATATAATTCTGTTTCTGCAGTTTCTGCCATGACCAAAAACACTTCATGTGTTCATAAGTAATTATAACAATTAATCTAATTAATATTCATGATATTGGCATTTCTTACATGAATATTCATGGTGAAAAGGGATATATACAAACCAATAGCCCAAACAAATGGACCTCAAATATGAACACCTCCATTGCTAATTGTTTAACCTTTTCACTGCCTATAGCGCCATATGTGTCTAGCGCCAGATGTGTCCAGCGTATATTAATCACCTACTGTTTCATACAGTCCTGCTTCGAGCACCACCCCACCCACTTCCCTGGGCTTTCCTTAGTATTAGAGATATGATAGCTTTGGTAAATAATGCTACATTGTCTCACTTGTTGACTTCCTGCGAGTGACATGATATTTCAGACAGTGCTGTGTGTGTGTGTGTGCGTGTGTGTGTGTGTGTGTGTGTGGGGCAACCTGGAGCAAACCTCATGCTCAGTGCATAGAAGAAGTTGGGATCTTACCATCTGCGTCACCTGTTCGGACAAACCAGTACAATATAATGCACTTGTTGACTTTAATGATTTTTTTACGACTTTCACGATGTTCATAAAGACCAATAAACAAAGGAGTAATTTGGCCATATTAAAAACTAGAATCAGATTTTAACTAACCCATAAGCAAACAGAGCAGTCTGATCTGGATCTACTCTTACAGCAAATCTGTAGAATCAGTTGAGATCAATATCATGCCAAAGGCAAACAGAGCAGATCCTGATCAGACAGCTCCTGTAAGAGACGTCTGATCTGGGTCTACTCTGTTTGCAAATGCGTGAAAAGGCGTTTATATGAGGGATAGGGTTAAGATGCACATGTATCATGCACTTCCTGGTCATTATTATTACAATACATGCCCTCGTACAGTCATGTGTTTCAGGCTTATATCTAACAAAATTTTAGGAAATGATACAAGCCAAGACAGATAACCAGATAAACAATGGAAACTTAAACAGAATATTCTTTTACGTTCAAACATGTGAGAAAACTATTTGCTTATGCCAAGTATTTGAAGTCGACAAGATTATGATACGGCGCTGTAAAATGATAGATGACCTACATGGTCTCTCACTATCAGTAGCACCTTCAGTAGCCAGAGATGCAACAGGAATACAAAACCTCCATTATTTCTCTCCTTTATCGAATTTGCACACTAGCCGAAAAATTGAGATAACCTATGAAAACCGTCTCGACCCAGATGAGATGCCAAGTAACAATCACGGTTCATCAAGATCCAAACTGTTTCATATTCTCACTGAAGTTTTTAAAAACAAATTAATCCTTTCCCTCATATAAACCTGTTTTCACACATCTAAAATTAACCCTTTCCCTCATATATACCTGTTTTCTCACATTTGCAAACAGAGTAGACCCAGATCAGACGGCTCCTACAGGAGCCGTCTGATCAGGGTCTGCTCTGTTTGCTAGTTGAATTTTGTAAAAACTTGGGAGCAGAATGAGGTTAATATTGGCAGACAACAATTATTAAATAGCATGCAAAGAGTTTGAATTTCCAAATGCATGTGCACCGACTGTCAGCATTCTGCAGACGTAGCACCATGTTATTGCTGCACTGCAGGCCTATTTCTTTTGCATGCAATCATTATAGCTCCAGATATTTAACCCTTTAACTGTTCAGTATTCATGTAAGAAATTATTACATCATGAATATTTATTAGCTGAACCTTTATAATGTCATGTAACTTTCAAGGGAATTGTTTTAAACCATGACAGAACTGTAGAATCTATAGATATCATCTCATATTACATTTATAAGCAAAGAGAGCAGACCCAGATCAGACGGCTCCTACAGGAGCCATCTGATCTGGGTCTACTCTATTTGCAGAGGTGTGAAAAAGCATTTATTTGAGGGAAAGGGTTAAAGAGAGTATTTCTCAAGGCTCCTGATAAAAGCAGTACTGATCTATCAATATCTCTTATTTCTCAGCCAGACCCTATCATGATGCTACTCATCTGAGCTAATTCTAATGAGTAGCTGCAAGATACGGTTTGGCAGTCGAGACGTAAAGAAAATATATTATCTTCATGTCATAAATACTCAGAACTGTACTTTCATTTCTCTACCAAACCATAGATGTGACTACTCATTAGGGTCATTAATCCCGTTACTTATAATGCCTTTACAGACAGAGTAGACACAAATCATACGGTTCCTATAGGAGCCGTATGCTCTGTTTGCTTATGATATAATAATGTAGATAAGATTGTAGTTTCGGCCATGGCCAAAAATTCCAGTGTCTTATGTGCGGCTGTTATTTTTAGACACTAATCTACATAATATTCATGACATCATTGCTTCTTACACAAATATTCATAGAGGAAAGGGTTAAAATGTAATTAGATAAAAGAAGATCTCAGACTCAAGCAAAGTTTTATATGTTACAACACGGCCTGCAGAACTCAAGCTAGAGGGCAAATATTTTTTGAGAGCAGGACTTGAGAGAAATTATAAGTTTACTCTAGTAATACTCTGATTACAGTATGTCTTTGAGGCATAAGTTTGAATACATAGAACATATAGGACGACATACAATTTTGACCAAAACTTCTCCATGAATCCTACTAAGCTTTTCCCTGATGGAGAGCTCCAGCTGGAACCCTGTAAAATGCCTACCTTTACGGAAGCACAATTACTGGAATTAATCATGAATTGCATCACTATTAACCCTTTCCTTCATCTAAACACCTTTTCAAGCATTTTCAAACAGAGTAGACCCAAATCAGCTGGCTCCTATAAGATCCATCTTCTTCTGGGTCTGCTCTGATTGCTCTTGAGTGACATGATACAGATCTGAATCTACAGTTTTTGTCAAAGCACAAAATTCCCTTTAACTCTTCGCTTGCTATTCGCGTCAATATACCTACCTGTAAATAGTGAAGACCCAGATGAGACAGCTCCTGCAGGAGCTGTCTCATCTGGGTCTGCACTATTTACAAGTTGATTGTGCAACCAGTGCACTCCACAGCAGTGATTGCACAGCGAAATACGTGTACACAGTGAAGATATATGTAATTATACAACAGGGCATGGGTAAAGAAGGAGACATGTATTTTAAAATTCAGCAAGAGAAGGGTTAAATGTTTATATTATAAAAAATGAGCTAATAGGTATTCATTTTGTCATTATTTCTTCCATGAATTCTGAACAGGGAAAGAGCATTAACCCATTCCTCCATAAGCTATTTTTAGATCCAAACTCTTTGAATAAATCTACCGAAAAGGAGCATTTACTAGAGAAAAGAAATTCTTTAGACTTGTGTAGTTTTGAAACCATTGTGATATCACAATGGTTTCATAAATTGACTTAATTTTACAAAGGCGTAGAAAGGCATATTTATGGAGGAAAGAGTTAATAAATGAGTATAAATCAAAGTTTTCAGAAAAAGATGCTGAATCAGTTCCCAATTCTAAGTACAACTGAACTTACAGACTGTACATGAAAATAAATAATAAAAAAACCCATATCCAGAACACCTGCAGAAACTGAAACTGTTTTGTAGATAAAGTGCATTTTGAATAAATAAATTGGCTCTGTTTCTCTGAACTGTACTTCAATGATAGGATAGTCTTTTTTGCAATTCTGATATGGTATGTACATGAAAAGGATATATTAAAGAGAAATTAAGGACGATTCAAACCTATCTCACGAGACTACATCATCCATACAATGTATCTTACTCAAAGAAGAAGTTCTAAAATCTCTAACAAAAACCTTCCAATTACCAGGGTCTCCAGTTTATAGGTGTTGTTAAAATATGGCATGATCATGATTCTAGTTCACTTTAGTACATTGTTTTATTTATCGACATGATTTTTAAATACATTTGTTCAAATTAATTGCTTTAAATAGTGTTTTCATTAACCCAGTCCCTCATATTGACAGTCCTTTTGACGCCTCTGCAAAAGTCACCTGGTGAAACAATTGTGATAAACAGAGCATTTGCTCTATTTATCACAATTGTTTCAAACTACAAAATTCAAAGATTATCCTTTTCTCTGGTTAATGCTCCTTTTCGGTAGATTTATTCAAAGAGGTTGGATCTAAAAAATAGCCTATGAGGTAATGAGTAAACAGTGACTTAGAAATATACCTGTCATAGGAGCTCTCTACATGACATTTACCCTGCATTTAAGCAGCAGTGCCACATGCCTAAATCTGTAAAAGTATCTACATGTATATTCTTCTCCACTGGAATTCTGAATTCAAGAATTCTGGTTTAGAGGGATATGCATAAAGCCATATTCCATAATGCACTAACTTAGAAATGTTCTGAGTGTTTCACTGATGCATAAGGTCATATTCTGCACTTCATTGACATCAACTTATATGGCACTCTGGTCATATCCACTGTCACCTCTAGGGTGTCCATCGACTGAATGAAATGATTATAGTACATCTTCACCAACAGTTCAGGACTGTCTGCACTAGTAATCCAAGTACTTGGTATGTTTTAACTGAACTTGTTTCTAATGTCTAAAGTTTTTAGCCAGACGGCATAAACAATTTTGATAGGCATAAACAATGTGAAGTGCAGCCTGTTAATGCAATGTAAGTTAGATCATTAGGATTCCCTCGTAGGCTATTTTTAGATCTTGAATAAATCTACCGAAAATGAGCATTAATTTTACTAAGACAAAAGGAAAGTTTTACGATTTTGTTAAGTTTTGAAACCATTGTGATAAATAGAGCACTTTTTCTTTTATAGGGACATCAAAAGGCATCAATATGACTGAAAGGGTTAAATTAAATTGGCAACTACAAAAATTGCTATTATTCTGAAATTTAATATTTCTTTTTTTTTTCTTTTTAAAGATACATTTTTAAAGATACAATCAGAATGTCTAACAGCTTGGAATCTTCGCCGTTTGCCCAGGTAAAGACATAATTTTAGGCCCTGTCGGTGAGCACAGAAATAACTGGTAAAATTTGTAACCAAATGAAATGATGATTTCAAATTTATTATGCTCTCATAGAAAAACTGACACAGTCACATTTTAACCCTTTCAATGCTTAATTCAGTATGAAAGGCTTAACCCTTTCCCCGTTACACAATCATGAAGGATATAATTATAATGACATTATGAATATCCATTAGCTAGGCCAGGGGTGTGGAATTCTGGATTTTTTCCACTTGCACACTGACAAGATGGACTGAAATTTCTACTTGTCCCTAGCTAAAGTTCACTTGCCCAAATAAACAGAGAAAAACAGGTATTAGGTTTATTACAATGGCTTTATTATGCCACCGTTGACGATAGTCAGGGGGCATTGTTTTGCACCTGTCTGTCTGTATGTCTGTCTGTGTGTCACGCTTTTATGTCAGTTTTTTCATTGTCTTACATCTCACTAACCACTATAGCTATCGGCATGGAATTGCATATACATGTACAAATTAAAAACCGTCCATACTTTTATTGCGCACCCAGTCCATGCTGCCCGCAAGCCCAAGGTCAAGGTCAAATGACTTAGAAATTTTACATGCGGCTTAGAGGCAAGCACCACCATTACAGACATTTTAGAAAGCAAAGAAACAGATCTATTAAATTCTATAAGCAAATAGAGTAGACCCTGATCAGACTGCTCCTCTAGGAGTCATCTGATCTGGGTCTACTCTGTTTGCAAATGCGTAAAAACACGTTTATATGCAGGAAAGGGTTAAATGGTGAAGCAATTGGTTCAGTACATCCGTACTATAGTCATAGGACTCGCGGTTTGGTTTTTTAGCTAATTGATCCTTTCATCCATAAATACGCCTTTCTTAAGGCCTCTGTAATAGTCACTTACTGAAACCATTGTGATATACAGAGCAATAGAGAACTTCTTTTGGTTAAAACAGGATATCAACATCTATATATATATACATTGTATATATATTAAAAAAGACTAAATGTTATATGGCTTTAAAATCTTTAATTAATAACTTAAAAATGCGCGACGCGTTTCATCAAATCATCAGGCGCCTGATGATCTGATGAAACGCGTCACGCATTTTAAGTTATTAATTAAAGATTTTAAAGCCATATAACATTTAGTCTTTTTTAATATATATATAGCCTTTCTGGTTGTATTCTATTGCCAGTTATATAATATATATATATATATATATATAGTTTGTTTCTGTTTTCTTGACTTTTTATCAGTTTTTGTCACATTTTCAAATCATCTCTTCATTTTCTAGTTCTTAGAATGCCAAAACATATATATATTTATGCATTTATTCTCCACTTTCTGTGCAATTTAGCAATATTTGTATTTTTCATTTCTCAGCAATCAATTTTTTATAATGTCTTTCTGCTTTTTTATATCTCGTCGCAACAATGCTTCCAGGTCAAAGCTTTCACGTCGTCCAAACTATCTATATTCAATTACTTTCCCAAACAATTGTCTGACAATTATGTGTTATTCCTAACCCTTTCCCTCATGAATATTTATAGCAGAATTAGTGACTTCATGAATATTCATTATCTGAATTTGTATACTGGTTAATGAAAAATGGATTTTATTTGCCATTTCAGAAAGAGCAGAATCATGTCTACTATACCACAAACAAATAAGTATACACGGATCAGACGGCTCAAATCTGAGCCAACAGTGGTCTGGGTCTATTCTGTTCTAAAAGGTGTTAAAAGGTGTTTATATGAGGGAAAGTGTTAAAGTTAAATCTTTTTTCCTTTTTTTTTTATTTGTAAAAACAAAGGTGATACCTACCCATACATCAGAATTATATCACACTGACTTTAATCTAGCTATATACAACCACAAATTATAGTTACTTAACCCTTCGCTTGCTGAATTTTAAAATACATTTCTCCTTCTTTACCCATACCCTGTTGTATAATTACCGTACATATATCTTCACTGTGTACAAGTATTTCGCTGTGCAATCACTGCTGTGGAATGCACTGGTTGCACAATCAACTTGTAAATAGTGCAGACCCTGATGAGACAGCTCCTGCAGGAGCTGTCTCATCTGGGTCTTCATTATTTACAGGTAGGTATATTGACGTGAATAGCAAGTGAAGGGTTAAAACATCCCTTAACTCCGTGAATATTCATGTAATGACGACATCATGAATATTAATTACATTAACTGTTATAACAGAACCTGGACACAGGAATTTTTGGCCATGGCAGAAGCTGTAGAATCATATCACTGTTATATCATAACTTTAGCAAACAGAACAGACCCTGACCAGACAGCTCCTACAGGAGCAGTCTGATCTGGGTCTACACTGTTTGCAAAGGCATAGAAAGATGTATTTACTTATTTATGGAGCAAAGGGTTAAAATAAAATTGTGGTGGAAAGAAAACAAATCAGCTATACTTTGAGCACAAATATGACAAAATGAGGGTTTTTAAATGATCTTATTTCGTTCAAAATACTTGCTTTTCCTATAAATCCAGGCGGTCAAACATCATCATGTCTATAAAAACGGCATAACTGTCATTGAGAAAGTGAAATTATTTGGTAAAAACAACAGGATTTGAAGTTGTCATGGGAAAAGGCACTTTCTTTTATTAAGTTTTGACAAGTATTTTTTAAAAATTATATCGGATTTACTGGCAAATATTTTAGATGAAGCTTTGCAGGAAGATTGACAAACACGGAATACAAACAGCACATTTGACAACCCTGGTCTACCTTGTACGTTTAACCCCTTTCCTTCATATAAATGCCTTTTCATGCATTTGCAAACAGAGAAGACCCAGATCAGACGGCTCCTATAGGAGCCGTCTGATCAGGGTCTACTCTGTTTGCTTTTGACATAAATTGGATTCTACATTTTTGTCAAAGCAAGCAAGTCCCATTAAAAGTTGATATTATAAAATTCAGCTAATAAATATTCATGGTGCCATTATTTCTTAAATGAATATTGAATTCCTGGGAAAGGCTACAAAATAGTTATTATGAAACATTGAAGGTGGAACATTGTAACCATTTTAGAAACTAAAGAAACTGATCTATCAAATGCCATAAGCAAACAGAGTAGACCCTAATCAGATGGTTCCTTTGGGAGCCATCTGATCTGGGTCTGCTCTGTTTGCAAATGCGTGAAAAGGCGTGTATATGAAGGAAAGGGTTAAAATGTGTTTCTATGAGAGGGAAAGGTTAAAACAATTATTTTGCCAATACTTTTGAACTGCAATTCTTACCGAACCAGTTGAAAAGTGAATCACTTTACACTATCATCTGATATAACCCTTTCCTCCATAGGCTATTTTTAGATCCATCCACTTTGAATAAATCTACCGAAAAGGAGCAACACTATCATCTGATATAACCCTTTCCTCCATAGGCTATTTTTAAATCCATCCACTTTGAATAAATCTACCGAAAAGGAGCATTAACTAGAGAAACCATTGTGATAAATAGAGCATTTGCTCCTATAGTAGCAAATGCTCTATTTATCACAATGGTTTCATAAAGTGACTTTTACAGAGGCTTAGAAAGGATAGTTATGAAGGAAAGGGATAAACACCTCTTTATGCTTTTGCAATCAGAGATCAGACAGCCCAGGGTGTGTTCTGATTGCATATGGAATTATAAAGATCTGATTCTACAGTTTCTGCCAAGGAAAAAAATCTCGTGTTCAAGTACCATTATAAAAATTCAGCTTATTATTTCTTACATGAATATTTAACAGGTAAAAGTTTACTCTAATTATTTACATGGAAACAACACTGTGTTTGTGAAACACTTATGCCCAGGCCTTTGACCCTGAAGGATGACCTTGACCTTTGACCAATGGACCAGGGAGTTGAACGTAACACATCGTCTTTGTGTGGTGAACATTTGTGCCAGGTTATTCTTAAATCCATTCACAGATAAAACAATAGGGCCAAGATGGCCCTTAATTGCTCACCTGATTACTATAGATTTAAGATTTTTGCTGGGTAGCCCATGGGTAGGGCCAATATTGACATTAGGGACAATATTTGAACAATGTTGATAGTGGACCATGAGCAGTGTTTCTACAGAACAAGATTTTCAAAGATTTAGAATATTGACTTTATCAAGACAATGATTCTGACCAATGAAGATTGGGCTAAAAATTTGCCCTCTAGAGTATTTTTTTCTAAAATTTGACCTAGCAACCTACTTTTTATTCCCACCCCACCCATGATCACACTCAACCTTGATATTACCAAGACAAACACTCTGAGCGAGTTTGAGGAAGATTGGGCTAAAAATGTGGCCTCTGGAGTGTAAACAAGATTTTTCTAAGATATGACCCAGAGACCTACTTTTTGACCACACGTAACCCACTTTCAAACTTGTCCAAGATTTTATTAGGACAATAATTCTGACCAATTTTCATGAAGATTTGGCTATAAATGTGACATCTAGAGTGTTCACAAGGTTTTCCTACTATTTGACCTAATGACCTAGTTTTTAACCCCACATAACCCACTTTCAAACTCTTTAAGATTTTATCAAGACAATCATTATGACCAAGTTTCATGAAGATTGGACAAAAAATGTGACCACTAGAGTGTTCACAAGGTTTTTCTACTGTCTGACCTAGTGACCTAGTTTTCAACCCCACTTGACCCACTTTCGAACTCGTCCAAGATCTTATCAAGACATTCGTTCTGACTAAGTTTCATGAAGATTGGACAAAAAATGTGACCACTAGAGTGTTCACAATGTTTTTCTACTGTTTGACCTAGTGACCTATGTTTTAACCCCACTTGACCCACTTTCGAACTCGTCCGAGATTTTATCAAGACATTCGTTCTGACCAGGTTTCATGAAGATTGGACTAAGATTGTGATCACTAGAGTGTTCACAAGGTTTTGCTACTGTTTGACCTAGTGACCTAGTTTTTTACCCCACGTAACCCACTTTTCAAACTCCTCCGAGATTTTATCAAGACAATCATTCTGACCAAGTTTCATGAAAATTGGGCTAAAAATGTGACCTCTAGATGGTTCACAAGGTTTTCCTACTATTTGACCTAGTGACCTAGTTTTTAACCCAACTTGACCCACTTTTGGACTCATCCGAGATTTTACCAAGACATTAATTCTAACCAAGTTTCATGAAGATTGGATTACAATTGTGACCACTAGAGTGTTAACAAGCAAATTGTTGACGACACACGACGCACACTGCACGACGGACGACGGACATTCAAGTCTCCCAAAAGCTCACCCTGAGCTTTGCTCAGGTGAGCTAAAAATTATATAAGGGCCACGAAATTTGGGACGGGCAGACGGATGGATGGACAGACAGGCTGACGGATGAACAGACAGACGGACGAATGGACAATGCGATTACTATATGCCCGCCGTTGGGGGGAATAAAAAGTGTAGCAGATATAGAGAATAATAGGTTAGTGCCGTAGATGGGACGCTTTATCCGACGAGGGGAGAAAACGTTGAGGCGAGGCTTGCCGAGCCTCAACTGTTTTCTCTCCGAGTCGGATAAAGGCGTCCCATCTACGACACTAACCTATTATTCGATTTATCCAGTCAATATAGTTAAATGTCTTTTTTATAGACTAATAACACTCTTGAAATAATTTACATTGAAAATGCAGTTTTCGATCAACGGATCCCTCCCTTTTCACTTCCATTTAGACGTAAATAAATCTAATGAGCTACCGCAGAGGAATATAGTTTCGATACTTGTATTACTAGAAGGGAAACGTGGTTGAATTTGAAAAATAAGATGATTTGAATCGAGGGTCGATAAGTTATTTAAAACAGACATGATCTATATATTCTTTGGTCAAATTCGAGTTACGTAGTCTCGGTTTCTATTTTTAGATTCTACCTAACGTCACTCAGAAATCGATGGAACTGAACAGGCTATATTTAGGTTTATGACTATCACCGCCCCTGTATGAGTTTATCAATCAAATAATCATGAGTGTGAAAAGAAAACATTTACTATTTATCTGTCAATCTTTGCTTCCAGGTTTGATTTTATCAAAAACGGGTTTTACCAGCGGTGGATTAAATTAATAAAAGTGATAAATCAACATCATTTTGTATGTGGCCTCAGTGGCGTAATCGGTAAGGGCGACGTCTCTAGAGAGATTAGAATTAGTTTTTGTAGGATCAGGCGCGGGTTCGAATCCAGCTGTAGCCAATTATTTTTATTTTTTCTCATTTGAATAATTCTTCTGGTGACCAAATAGATCTGTTAGATCTATTCCATCAACATGTTTATGAATGTTTACAGAAAACTAAAATAGTTCCATGGTTATAGAATCATTACGCTTATCTACTAACCTAATAAACCTTCCACTACCGGAAGTAACTAAATAAACCTAAGTTTATTTGCACCCCCTTTATTATGTCACTAGAGAAGCCTGGTGACTGGATAAAACAGCATTTGCAGTATACTTAACTCTTTGCATGGTAAGTTAAATTTTGTTGTCAGCTCAATTGCAGTCTGCTGCTCAATTGTTGTCTGCAACAGTTTCAAAACTATTATTTACTTTTTTGTTTGTTTGCTGAAGTTGAGCCTGAGTGACAAAGACTTTGAATCTCAGATCAGGCCCCATGTTTTGCTTGACCTGATCTGGATCCAAACTGTTTGAATAGGTCATAAATCATGGCAGAAAAATTCGCCACTGAGCATGCAAAGAGTTATGTTTGGAGAATTGAGACACTAGAGACAAAAGTAGTAACATATTATGTTTGTCAAGAACCTGAATATCTTATATGTGACTACATGTATTATAAATCTTCAGATCTAAACAGACAAATTATTGATATTCTTTCCAAATAGTTTTGATCCAGATGAGACACAGAATAACATTGGAGAAAAATAAATTTGAATTTTGCAGACCATCATTATGTTGCCTGCAGTTTGATGTGCACTTTATTTACATGCAAAGTTGCACTTAACTCTTTCCTCCATAAATACATCTTTCTACGCCTCTATAAAAGTAACTTTTTGAAACCATTGGGATAAATAAAGCATTTGCTCCTAAGGATCAAATGCTCTATTTATCACAATGGTTTCAGAAAAACACAATTCTAAAATTTTCCTTTTCTCTAGTTAATGCTCCTTTTGGGTAGATTCTTATTCAAAGAGGTTGGATCTAAAAATAGCCTATGAGGTAATGGGTTAACGTGAATCTCTCTGATGGGTTATTCCACTGCGCTAATTCAGGGTTGAAAGGGCAAAAAAGGCAAACATTCTACTAATCTTAAGACTTACCATGCTAAAAGCCTATTGGATTCTGATTTAGATACAGTTATAGTTTGTATCAAGATGAGATGCTTACTGTAACTGGTTATCTCTCCATGATACAAACTGAATGACACACTTATCATTAAATTTTTAACCCTTAACTCCATGAATATTAATTTAAGAAGTCATGAATATTAATTAGCGTGATTGCTATAATAGCACATAGACACAGGAATATTAAAATTTTGTCCATGGAAGAAATTGTGAAATCATGTATATTATATCCTGAGCAAACAGAGCAGACTCTGGTCAGATGGCTTTTACAGGAACCATCTGATCTCAGTCTACTCTGTTTGCAAAGGTGTAGAAATATTTATGAAGTAAAGGTTTAAACCCTTTTCTCCATGAATAAATATTAATTAGCTGAATTTTAAAAATGTCATCCTGACCAAGGACACATTTATCATGGCAGAAACTGTAGAAATAGATCTATGTTATTTCATAAACGAACAGGCAGACCCTGTATATACAGTAAAACCACTCTATAACGGCCACTAAATTGTGTTAATTAGTTGGTATTTGACTATTTGTGGCAGGTAGCTGCTTAAAGCAAGGTGAAAGTAAAACAGAACGCTCCTATATAATTTAATGGCCATTATAGAGAGGTTTTACTTTAGCTCCTTAATGATCTGGGTCTTCTCTCTTTGCAAAGGTGCCAATAGGTGTCTCTATGGAATAAAGCATTAAAAGAACATAACAGAAGCAATGCGCAGACAATAACTACTCAGCAGGAAAAAGAAAACTTGAGATTCCATACTACAGTAAAACCTGTCTTAAATGACCATCAAAAAGAGGTTTAACTATGGATCTGTAATACAGGTGGTAGCTTAACCCTTTCCTCAATATACAAGCCTTTTCACACAATTGCAAACAGTGTATACCGTGATCTGCATTACATTTGCCTTGCATTAAGCAACCACCTGCTGTTTAACACTATGTTCAATAAATGAATGGCTGCTTAAGACAGGTTCTACTGTATTTCTTATGGCAAGTGTTGTCACAGCATCTCTCTTGACCTATTTCAAGTACTGCCATTGTCATTTCATGACAGCACTGAGGCTTCAAGGTTAAAGTCTCTTATCTTCCACATGCTCACTTGAGTAGTTGATTAGTAGAGGTGGTAATATTATTAACTAGTATAAATGGCATGAAAACAGATTCAATTACTGAAATTACGATAAAATATATAAATTATGATAGGTGTCCATAGGACAAGTATGCCTCTGCCAACTAAGGTAATTTAATAGCGGAAATGACCAGTTGACCAACATACACACTCATGACCCAAAGACTCACATGTGACCAACAGACATACTCGTAACCAACAGACACACTCATGACCCACAGACACGCTCATGACCAACAGACATACTCGTAACCAACAGACACACTCATGCCCCACAGACACTCACGACTCACAGACACTCATAACCAACAGACACTCATGACAAACAAACACTCATGACTCACAGACACTCATGACCCACAGACACACTCATAACCAATAGACACGTGTGTCCCACAGACAATTTCATGACCAACAGACACACTAATGGCACACTCCATGACCCTCAGACATTCATGACCCAAAGACCCACTCATAACTAAAAGACACAGCGACACTCATGACAAACAGATTCTCATTACCCACAGACACTCATGACCCACAGACACACTCATGACCAACATACTCTCATAACCCACATATAATTTATGTCCAACAGACTCACTTTTTTATAATGACCCACAGACACACTCATAACCAACAGACACCCATGTCCTACAGACACTCACGACTCACAGACACTCCTCATAACCAACAGACACTCATGACCAACAGACACTCATGACTCACAGACACTCACGACCCACAGACACTCATGACCCACAGACACTCATAACCAATAGACACCTGTGTCCCACAGACAATTTCATGACCAACAGACACACAAATGGCAAACAGACACACTCATGACCAACAGACACTCATGAATCACAGAAACACTCATGAATCACAGAAACACTAATGACCAACAGACACTCATGACCAATAGACACATAGATGACCATCATACACATTGACATGGCCAACAGATACTCATGACCCACAGACACACTAATGGCCAACAGACACTCATGACCCACAGACACACTCATGACCAATATACACACTCATGACTAACAGACACCCATGACACAAAGACACACCCGTGACCAACAGACACACTAATGGCCAATAGACACACCCATTGACCCACAGAAACAATCATAACCATTAGACACACTGATGGTAAACAGACACATTCATGACCAATAGACACATTGACATGACCAATAGACACTCATGATCCATAGACACACTAATGGCAAAGTTTGAACAGACACACTCATGACCAACAGACACACACATGACCAACAGACACATTGACATGACCAATAGACACTCATGATCCATAGACACACTAATGGCAAAGTTTGAACAGACACACTCATGACCAACAGTCACACACGTGACCAACAGACATATTGACATGGCCAACTGACACTCATGACCCACATATACTCATGACCTAAAGACACACTAATGGCTAACAGGCACTCGTGACCCACAGACATATTCATGACCAAATACACACTCATGACCAACAGACACCCATGACCCAAAGACACACTGACATGACCAAGACACCCATGACCTAAAGACACACTCATGACCAACATACACTCCTGACCCAAAGACACACTCATGACCAACAGACACCCATGACCCACAGACACACTCATGACCAACATTCACACTCATTACCCAAAGACACACTCATGACCAACAGACACCCATGACCCACAGACACACTCATGACCCACACACACTCGTGACCCACAGACATATTAATGACCCAAAGACACACTCATGACCAACAGACACCCATGACCCACAGACACACTCATGACCAGCAGACACACTCATGACCCAAAGACACACTAATGGCCAATACACAATCATGATCATCATACACTCATCATCCACAGACACACTTATGGCCTACAGACACACTCATGACCTGCAACTAAGGCCACACTCATTGTAATATAACAGTGAATGGGGAAAGAAATTTTTGTTTTACAAACATGTGACATGGTCAATAGCACATGGCCCCATGATTTCCAGGTCAATGAATCTTTATACATCTACTTCTACACAATTAACACTATATTGTATACTGTATATATTGGTACTGCAATATAAGTCTAACCTACCACATACTGTACAGCAGAACCTAGCATCAATATAATGATACATACCTATAGCGACAATAAATTGAATACACATAAGGGTCTACAAAAGCAGGCAGTAGCTTAATGCAGGATTAAATGCACTAGGAGCTTTTTTAATCTTTTTTTCATCCTGAATAAGCTACTCTCTGTCCTAAACCCCCAGAATTTGACGTATTTTCGATGGTCACTGTAGACAGTTGTTACACTGTATATTAAATGAAGTCACTGATGTTGCCACCTGGTTATTGTAACAACATGATTAAGTAAATCAACAGGTCACCAGGTCTGACACATCAGTCATTAATACTCAATTCTGTTAGTGTTAGCCCCAGTAAAAGCCAGGTAACAGCTGCTTTGCCCTGCAGTGTTGTTCAGTCAAAGCCTTTCTATAATGGCAATCTATTGAATGAACTATATGCCTTTAACACTTTCCTTCATTGAAACACATTTTCACACATTTGCAAACAGAGACGACCCAGATCAGATGACTCCTACAGGATCCGTCTGATCAGGGTCTGCTCTGTGTGCTAAAGAAATTTGATAGATCTGTTTCTTTACTTTTTAAGGTTTCTACAATGCTCTACCTTCCATATTTCAATATAACTATATTGTCCATAATTATTCAGTAGGTATTGACATTTGGAATAAATATACAATGTAGAACGGGGAAAGCCTTTCAAACATGTGTTTACTTAATGTAGAAAAAAACAACAAACAGCGCAGTACATTTACTCCTATGGAAGCTTTCTGTGTGGCTTTCATCCATCATCAAGCCACCACATCTCTGAACAATGTAGAATTTGTCTTATTTTCAGTGGACATTGTAGTTTTACTATACATTAAACCCCTCTAAACTGGAATTTTAGCAGAGAAGAATTTTAGATACTTTTAGGTAGGTGGCTGCTTAATGCTGGGTGAAAGTCATGCAGAAAGCTCCTAGGAGCTTTCTGCATGATTTTCACCCTGCATTAAGCTGCCATGACCTGCCTCCAAGACCTATATTTATAGTAAACTGAATGTCCAGTTTTAAGAGAGGTTAATTTTACTGTATTCCACAATATCTGTCAAAATACAGTAGAACTTGCCTATAGTGACCATTTAATGGATAAAGATGGGGCTATATATATATCTACGAGCAGAAGGTGATTTAATACAGGTTATAAGTAACTTTTGCCTTGCAATAACTCATTACCTCATAGGCTATTTTTAGATCCAACAACTTTGGATACATGTAAATCTACCGAAAATGAGCATTAACTAGAGAAAAGGACAATTTTAGAATTCTGCAGTTTGAAACCATTGTGATAAATAGAGCATTTGCTCCTATAGGAGCAAATGCTCTATTTATCACAATGGTTTCAACTTTTGTGGTGACTTTTGCAGAGGCGTCAAAAGGCGTCAATATGAGGGAATGGGTTAACCCCTTACTTCATAAATACACTTTTCTACGCCTTTGCAAACAGAGTAGAGCCAGAACAGACAACTCCTTTAGAAACAGTCTAATCATGCAGGGTCTACTCTGTCTGCTTATATGATTATACTATAGGTATGAAACTAGTTTCTGACATGGCCATCATGGGCTATTATAAAAACAATATAATCAATATTCATGATGTCATTATTTCTTACATGAATATTCATGGAGTAAAGGATTAGAAATACCACAACCATTCTCAAAGACCCAAACATATAGTTTTTCGATGGTCGCTTTAGACAAGTTTTACTGTGTTACATATATTGCCACCTAGCAACAATTCCTACCTATGAAAAATTATCCATCAAACATGCCCTCTGGTGAAACTCATTTGTTCAGATATATCTCATTGAATTGGTTACAAAAAAAATTGTCACTCAAAGCTGTGACTGTTACTACTGTATGCTATTATTGTAGATATTATTGATTCCCACATAAAGTGAGACTTTGCAAGAATTCAAAAAACAGAAACTCAATTTGTTTCAGTCCTAGATCTATTCATTTTTTCAGATATGTTACCATTTATAGCCATTTTTTTGGTTAACCCTTTCCCTGATCTATGTTTATTCCAAATTTTGAAACCTACTGAATATTTATGGACAAAACAGTTAAAATGAAAATTGGAAGGCAGAACACAGTAGCCATTTTAGAAAGTAAAGAAACTTATCTATCAAATATCATTGGCAAACAGAACAGACCCTGATCAGACAGCTCCTATTATAGGAACCATCTGATCTGGGTCTACTCTCAGTTTGCAAATGCGTGAAAAGGCATTTATATGAAGGAACGGGTTAAGTTCATTCAACCTTTCAATGCTGCTTTTTTTCAAATGGACTATTTCAATATTCAAACAGGTCACATGTACAGTTACCATGACTATTCAAGGATTGTTTAAAAGAAAAATGTAATATGACAAACAATTCAGATGCTGATATGAGTGAGTTGGGTTTAACGTCTGACCAGCAGTATTTCAGTTATTTGCAGACGGCGCCCACATGAGACAACTTGTAGTGCTGCCTAACTGGAATGCCCCTGCCGCAGGCACATGGCAAGGGCACCCCACCCAGTCACATTATCCTGACACCTGGCTGACCAGTCCTAGAACTATCCGTTAAATGTCGAGCTTAGACAAAGGAGCTACTAGTACCAACTTTTAACGACATTTGGTCTGTCGCGGCCTGGGATCAAACCCACGACCTTCCGTACCACAGGCAGACGCTCTACCACTGAGCCACGACGCCGGTCTGCTGATATGAGAGGGCTCCCCTAGATGACCCTCATATCAGGATCAACATTGTTTGAAAAGGACATTAATGACTCATTTCGCACACTGAAAGGGTTAAACCTAGATCATATAATATATATATATGTTACAGTAGAAATTGCGATTCAGGACAATCGTCGATTCTCCTAGGATGGATTGCGATCGTAATCTCTCCTAGGACAAAACTCCGATCCTCTTTTTAAATCATTCACAATTATGTGTTGTTTGTCATGTTTTGAATATATACTTGTGATCTTAAAATAATATATTCTTCCAGTAGAATTGTAGATTTTTCTTTGTAGAGCTGAAGTGTCATATATAACACTAATAATAAATTCTTCTAGTAGAATTGTACATTTTCCTAGAAGAATTAAAGTATCATATCTAAAACTAATAATTTAAATTCTCCCAGTAGAATTGTAAATTTTCATGATATAATTACAGTTTGTCCTCTGAACTAGTAGAATCATCGATTGTCCTTACTATGTATTAGGATCAGAGTATGTCCTAGGAGAGAATGCGATCACAATCTGTCCTAGGAGAATCGACAATTGTCCTGAATCGCAATTTCTACTGTGATCCCATAATTTTCATAAAACATCATTCACGTTCACATTGTAAATGAATTCGTGTTAAGTCTAGCAAAAAATATTGAACAACTAAGAAAGTCCATTTTTAGAATATGTAAAAAGTACTGTATCCAACTCTTTTACCCTCTGTGAAAAAAAACATGTTTGCCGAAGTGCAATTTTGACTTTTTCCGATTTGATCGAAATTTTGAGAAATTACTGATTGAGTGTCAAACAGCTCGGATCCTGATGAGATGCCAAGTTACTTGGCAATTGTCATTTGAATCCAAGCTATTTGCAAATACAAGTCAGGCTGGAGAAGGGTTGATTCTTGGGTTGATTCTTTCCTTCATATAACCCATTCCTCCATAGGCTATTTTTAGATCCAACCACTTTGAATAAATCTACCCAAAAGCAGCATTAACCAGAGACAAGGAAAATTTTTAGAATTGTGTAGTTTGAAACCATTTTGATTATAAAATAGAACATTTGCTCCTGTAGGAGCAAATGCTCTATTTATCACAATGGTTTCAACAGGTGACTTTTTTAGAGGCATAGAAAGGCGTATTTATGGAGGAAAGGGTTAAACGCCTTTTGATGCATTTGCAAACAGATAAGACCCTGATGATACGGGAGCTCTCTGATCATTTTTAAACTAATGGAACAAATAGTGCAGACCCAGATCAAACTGCTTCTGGGCCTAAGTTTGTCCAAATAGTACAACAATTCCAAGTAAAAAATAAAGATAAATAATAACAACCAAAACTGTGGCCATGGTAATGGCTAAAAACTGTATACAGTCAGATCAGGGAGTCTGGCAAAACATCTCATCATTAGGCTGATGACCCTGGCACATACTACAAGAAATGTGTCCAGCAAGTTTGGTTCAATGATAATGCCTCTGTTTAGCTGAGGGTCCAAGAATGAGTCAGGATCTGAGACAATTCTCAAGCATCTGATTAGTCAGATTCTGAGCAAGCTCAGAATCTGACCAATCAGATGCTCGAGAATGATCCCAGATTCAAATAAAATGTTTTATAACCTTGGGACCAGGTCTATAATGGCCCAGTTCCAACCCTTTCAAACCTGAATGTTCAGAGTATCTTGTTAATTTTTTCATTTCTTTCCAAAATCAAACTCGAAGCATCACACAGTTTGGATACTGATCAGATGCATACATGTAAGTTATTTTGCATCTCAACTGGAACCAAACTATTTTCAAAGGTCATCATTGTTTCGCCCCACAGATTGTAGCTACAACAATTTTGCCCTCAGGAAAATAATAATGGATGCACATGTTCTCTTTACGATAAAGCATCATGTCAAGTTTCATTGAATTCTAGTCAGCAGTTACTGAGAAACCGCGCAGAAAACAAACCAACAAAAACATTTTAAACAAGGGGGCATAAACTAATGGGCATAACTCTGTAACGAAATCACTGAGCCAGAAAATAATAATTGGATGCACATCTCCTCTTTATGATAAAACATCATGTCAAGTTTCATTGAATTCTAATGAGTGATTACTGAGAAACTGCGCAGAAACAAAAGTCAACAAACCGACCAACACGAAAAATTTAAACAAAGGGGCATAACTCTGTAAAGAAATCACTGACCTGGAAAATAATAATTGGATGCACATGTCCTCTTTTTGATAAAGCATCATGTCAAGTTTCATTGAATTCTAGTCAGCAGTTACTGAGAAACCGCGCGGAAACAAAAGTCAACAGACCAACACAAAAATTTTAAACAAAGGGGTATAATTCTGTTAGGAAATCACTGAGCTGGAAAATAATAATTGGATGCACATGTCCTCTTTTTGATAAAGCATCATGTAAAGTTTCATTGAATTCTAGTGAATGGTTACTGAGAAACCGCGCAGAAACAATTTAAACAAAGAGGCATAACTCTGTAAGGAAATCACTGAGCCAGAAAATAATAATTGGATGCACATCTCCTCTTGATGATAAAGCATCATGTCAAGTTTCAATGAATTCTAGTGAATGGTTACTGAGAAACCGCGTGGAAACAAAAGTCAACAGACCAACCGACAAGGTGACTCCAGTATACCCCCCACCCCACCCCCCAATTTGTTTTAGCCATTTTAGAAACTAATGAAACAGATCTATCAAATTCCATTGATAAGCAAACATCTAGCAGACACTGATACTGACACTCTGAAAGTCATGCAGAAAGCTCCTAGATGAGCTGCAGAGTGAAAGTCGAGAAGAAAGCTCCTCCTGCTCCTCCAGGAGCTTTCTGCATGACTTTCACCTGCATTAACCCTTTACTCCATAAATACGCCTTTCTACGCCTTTGAAAACAGAGAAGACCCAGATCAGACGGCTCCTATAGGAGCCGTCTGATCAGAGTCTGCTCTGTTTGCTTATGATACAATATAGATATGATTCAAAAGTTTCTGCCATGGCCAAAAATTCCTGTGTCCATGTGCTATAATAACAAATTAATCTAATTAATATTCATGGTGTCATTATTTCTTACATTATATTCATGGAGGAAAGGGTTAAGCAGCCATCTGTCTCCAAGACCAATACTTAACCCTTTCCTCCATAGGCTATTTTTAGACCCAACCTCTTTTAATGAATCTACCCAAAAGGAGCATTTACTAGAGAAAAGTAAAATTTGAGAATTTTGTAGTTTGAAACCATTGTGATAAATAGAGCATTTGCTCCTATAAGAGCAAATGCTCTATTTATCACAACAGTTTCAAGATTCAAGAAGTGGTTATTACAGAGGAGTAGAAAGACGTATTTATGGAAGAAATGGTTAAGCTAAAATTAACATCCAGTTTAGAGGGATTTTACAATACACATCTTATCTCAGTAACAACTTTGTAGTTCTATAATTCTGTTCTGAACAGCTCTACAACCCTGCATGACATGCACATAACATACTCTGACCATTGCCACCGTAATGGTTAGGACATAAAATTATATGCTGGTTCTGGTGTGCCTGCACTTACAAGCTTCTCAAACCCATACAGCCGCCATCTCCATCAAATAGTGATTAGTTTATATGATATGGATTTGGCCATAGAGTCTGTTGTTGATCGTAATTAACAAATACTCCTGAATATTTTTCTTGTATTGTATGCAGATGACTTTGATTTGGCAAACCAGGTCTCTATGTCTGTTCCAATTAGGCCAAACAAGATTCTCATAACAAAGCAGAGAAAATCAAGATATCACAGAAGTATCAGAGACTATTCCAAAACTATGTTAGTTTTTGACCAATGAAAAGAGTTTTTGATATCCAGATGAGATGCACTTGGTAAACAAGCATTTTTTGATTTGGATAAAACTATTTGAATTTTGATTATTGCTCTTGAACAGAAATCTAAGAAATATATTTCTTTTAACACTTTCCTCCATAAATACGCCTTTCTACGCCTCTGTAATACATGTAACCACTTCTTGTTCAAACCATTGTGATAAATACATGTAATTCTAAAATTTTACTTTTCTCTAGTAAAATTAATGCTCCTTTAAGTAGTGGATAGATTCATTCAAAGAGTTTGGGTCTAAAATAGCCTATGGAGGAAAGGGTTAAAAATTATGCAGACAAAATTTTTGGCAGACAGCAGACACTCAGGGCGCTATAACATTCATTCACAGCCCAACCAGCAGCTCAGTCTTCATAATATATACTGAATTACTGACAGTCAAAGTGCCAATCAAGGAGATGTTAATTTTGATGCTATTAGAATTCTATACATTAAACCTAAAAAAAAATACAATGCTAAATTTTCAAGTGGACTATTCCAAAATTCAAAACAGGTCAAGCTAAAGATAAGTGTAACATGACAAAGTCTGAAACAGTGCAGACCCTGATAGAGGGCTCGCTCCTTAAGGAGCCCTTTCATCTGGGTCAATCAACACTGTTAGCAGCTGAAAGGAAAATTAGTGACTTGTTTCCTGCATCGTAAGAGTTAAAACCTCTCTAAAGTGGCTGCCATAAAGAGGTTTAAATATCAGCTTTTAAAGTTATAGTTTAAATTAAATACTGAAGCATTATACTAAGTGATGGTTAATTTCAACTAGACATAATGATCTCAACCAAAAAACTAAATGTGTCTTCCTCTCATAATACTAAGCATGCCCTTAATATGAACCAAATATGTGAAGTACTATTTGAGTTATCACATCACATCAAAAGAGTTGACAAAAGTATATGGCATTCTGGATGAATCAAGGGCAGACAACTCTAGACATAGTGATCCGATTCAACCACAAAACTATAGGTATCTTCCTCTGATGATACTAAGCATATGCCCTTAAGTGAAGTACTGTTGTCACAATCATGTCACAACAAGAGTTGACAAAAGTTGATGGCATTTTTTGTTTGCCAAAGATAGAAAAGTTAAAGTATTGTTGCAATATTGGTGTCTGAATGTCCTTTGGGCTAAAAGATTTAACTTTGGAACGTGAAGCGCTAAAAAACAACCCAAAGCCATACCACAGTACTTGATGAATATTCATGCCAGAAATAATGACATCATAACTATTTATTAGCTGAATTTTTAATGGTCATGAACAAGACTTTTTTTTCCATGGCAGAAACTACAATCATTCAGATCTATACAATGTATAAGCAAGCAGAGTTATAGACCTTGATCAGATGGCTCCAACAGGAGCCATTCTGATCTGGGTCTACTCTGCTTGCAAACGTGTCAAAAGCTGATCTTTATCAGCTTAAAGGGGTACCGGTACTTAGAAACAAACTGATTTGTGATGATATCACGTTTGATGTGGGCTGTTGGATAACCTATAATGACATACCATGTATCATTTAATGAGAGCAATAGATAAAGATGCATACTCAAATACTAAAATCATCATTTCTCCGCCAAACCCTATGTTGTGACCACTCTTCAGAATCATCTCGAAGAGTGGTCGCAACATAGATAAAGAAGTTATTCTTGAAAATGTTTTAATTTAAGCATCTTATCTGGACCTGTTAATTAACTGTAACCAATTTGATTGAATTTACAGCTAAAATAGTTTGGATACAGATCAAAATACAATTAAACTTAGCCATGATTGAAAAATGTAATATATGTATTTAGAATACAACGATACTCCAAAACAGCCAGCACAAATCGGACGGAGGAGGTGTCAATCAGACCCTATAACTGTTATTAGGATCAAAACCATTTGACACTTTGATCATGTTTTAGTAAAAAGAAACAAATTGAATTCTTCGTTGAGAAATGAAGCAGAATACCATTTTTTGCCAATGACATTAGTGACAAGAGTATCATAAAAGGAGATAGATGATGGGCTAATGGCCTTGATAAACATGGTCTGATACAGTTTATCTATCCAAGATCTTCTAAAGCCATCGTGTTTTTGCTTTTACATGTAGATAATGGCTCAAGGTATCAAAATTGAACTTACTGCAAACATCAATGTAACACTAAAAGTACTTTACAGAATCTGAAAACTGTGTAGATCTTAAAGACATACAACATTACAAATCAGGCCCTGGTTTCACAACAGTAGTCCATATAAGATGCGTAAACTTAAACAGAGTTTTCTTAGCCTGAACCTTTACTCTGTAAAGATGCCTTTTGACACTTTTGCAAACAGAATAGACCTAGATCAGATACATGTAGCTCCTTCAGACTGTAGGCGCTGTCTGATGAGAGTCTGCTCTGTTCGCTTGTAGAATAATTAGATCTGATTCTTTCCTATTAGGTATGGCTTAGGTAATCACTTGTTACATGTACATGTATATATTAATATAACGGCACATGTATGAAATAAACAATGACATTATGAATAGCCTGCCGCATTAGCTAAATTGTTATAATGATATGAACACTGGGTGTTTGGCCATGGCAGAAGCCATGAGCCATCTAAGCTTGGTCTACTCTGTTTGAAATGCAGTGAAAAAGTGTTTTAAATGCGGTAAAGGGTTAACCCTTTCCCTCATATAAACGAGTTTTCACGCATCTGCAAACAGTGTAGACCCAGATCAGACGGCTCCTATAGGAGCCGTCTGATCAGGGTCTGCTCTGTTTGCTCATGGAATTTGATAGATTTGTTTCATGACTCTCTACAATAGTTACAATGTTTAACCTCAATGTTTCATTATAACTATTTCCCCCATGAATATTCAGTAGGTATTAAAATTTGTAATGAACATAGAACAGGTAAAGGGTTAACTCTATACCTGATGAATATTCATGTAAGAAATAATGACATCACTGTAACATGCTGTAGGAGCCGTCTGATCTCGGTCTACTGAGTACTGTTTACAAATTATAAAGGTCAGTATTTATGGAGTAAAGGGTTTAAAGAAACTGTAGAATCAGATCAATATAATTCCATGTGTACAGAGCAGACCCTGATCAGACAGCTCCTACAGGGGCAATCTGATCTGGGTCTACTCCGTTTGTAAAGGCATCAAAGACTTCTCAATCAGGTAAAGTCTACATTGCTTGCAATACAATGAATGCATACTCTAAGTCCTATTTTCATATTCTAACCACTTAAATATGGAATTTTGAAGTCAGAATGGTCTATCACTGCTGAAATTAGTTGAATGGTACAGTCCATTCTGTATTTGGGAGGGGACTTTGGAAGACAAACAGTACAGAATCCATCATAAGACTCCTCTAAGAGCTGCCCTCTGATCTTTATCTACACTGTTTGCAAATGCCAGTACACTCGTTTTCCCCCACACATTAAAAGGCTAATTTTGACCTTCATATTAATACCAAAAATACATTATTGTGTATTTGCTTGATTTGCTTGGCATGTTAAAGATTTGAGTACAGCCTTACAAGCTTCATGGACCATTAACTGTAAATATCACAATTTTCACCAAACAATCACATATTAGACAGGTACCCTTGATACAGCCTAGGGAAAATCTTTCCTTTTTCTGTTTGGCTGCTTCACTTCTAAACATAACCGTCACCCTTTACCTCATGAATATTCATGAAATTTACAACGGCTGTATATTAATTGGCTGGATTTTTGTACACTAAAACCTATATTAAGCGACCTTATATTAACCCAGGACATAGGAATCTCAAATAGCAGGTGGTTGCTTGATACAGGGCAAAAGTAATGCAAAAAGCTCCTATATGATATTTCTGCATTACTTTTGACCTGTATTAAGCTACCACCTGACCTACAAAATCATAATTAGACCTCTTTTTGATGGTCGCTTAGACAGGCTATACTGCAATGCCAATGTGTACGAAAGAACTTTTGCATCTTTTATTCCAACCAAATACATGTATATACACCTTTCTATGCCATTGCAAACAGGGTAGACCCAAATCAAATGGCTCCTAAAGGAGCAGTCTTATGTACACGTGTATTAGGGTCTGCTCTGTTTGCTTATGATATAATATAGGTTTGATTCTACAGTTTCTGCCATGGCCAAACATTCTTGTTTCTCCCAAGTGAATCTAAATGAGTACATGTATACATGTAGGTCTGGCTAAGAAATAAGAGATTTATATTTATCTCTACTCAAATGACTCTCTACATTTGTCTTCATCATTTATGTAAATGCCAGTAAACTCCCCCCCCCCCCCCCCCCCCCCCCCATTCAAATGATTAGAAGATTTAGCAAATATCAAGAGGGATTTTGATTTTCCATATATGCCAACAGTGTAATCAGTACATCATAACATGTTACCGGTACATACCATATATGCTTCAGTCCAATATAGTTGCATGTTTATGCCAACACTTAACCATTCAGTATAGTGAATACATGTATTTAACATAAATACTTTGCAAGTGAAAACTTAAACTTGTTCATTAAAACCAGATTAATTTCTGTTATTGAATACCTTACTATAAATAGTAACAAAATTGCCGTAGAAAACTGACATTACGGAGCCATGTGACCAATCCATAATGGCACGGTTAATGCCGATTATCCATAATCGGCACACAATCTTTTTCACATGCAGTACCTTGATGTTAGCAACATAGATCTAGATCTATTCAAACATGGCTGGATAAAGGGTTTTAACCTCGTTGCCAAATCGTATTCTAGAAGTTAAGAACTGGACAATCGTAAATTTTATACAATCGTAAAGTTCTATTAAAAATCAATTTCTTTGTTTTTATCGATCGGTAGGCCTACTACCTGACTTTGTTTATGTTATTTAAAAAAATGACTGTGTGACGTCATAATTTCATGTCATCCATCAGAAGATCTCAAACAAATTTGATAATATAAGTTACATCAATGTACATAGTCAAATGTAAAGTCCTCGTTAGTGTAGTGGTTATTACGTCAGACTAAACATTTTTCAGCGGGGTTTGAATTCCCATGAAGGCATAACTATTTCTTCCTCTTTTTATTTAAAGTATAGACCTACCTCTATGTTTTGTTGGGATGGTACATGTAGATTGTGTTGAGATGCATCATGATAGGTGGCATTTAGTAAAATTTGTAAGATACCGGTATTCAACAAGAGCACCGCAAGCGGGTGCAACGCTCGTCTGTCGTCATTGTCAAGATGAACATGCATACCAAACATGAAAGTTGTAAATGAAAATTTGAAGAAGTTATGGTCAATGTTAAGATTTCGGACGACAACGACGACGCGGACGCCAGAGTTACGACAATAGCTTGTGATTTCTTCGAAACAGACTAGCTAATAAAAGGTCAAATTATGGCCTGTGTGCCTTCTGGCCATAATGGCACACCTGGTGTCATAATAGCCCAAGGGCTATTTAACCCCTCAGGCTATAATGGCGCCAGGTGTGCCATTATGGTCAGAAGGCACACCGAGAACATATTTTAACCTCTTACATGTATTAATAACATTCTGTTAAATTTTTTAAATTTAACTATCATTATACATGTAAGCCCCACTCCCGGACAAGAAATGTGACCCTTCCAACAATTTATTTTGTCCAAAAAATGTGGTATTTAATTTTAGTGACATGTATGTTATTATTAACACAAATCTTTGGCGAAAGTCAGGTGGTTACATGAAAGTGATGAAAAAAATATGCCAAAATAAATACATGTGTAATATGTTGAGAAAATGTAGGAATTTTCCCTAATACTTTCATGGCAGCTAAAGCTGCTAGCTGGAATCCAGCTGCACTGAAATAGATCGCATTCTGTGATTGTGTTGGAGCAGTATAACTGACGTATCGATAACTGGACTAAGATGGATCGATTTCCAATTCAATTACCGGTTCCATTGATAGTGTTCCTGGAGTAGAGGAAATATGATTTACAGGCAACTGAAAGCCAATCACCAACTAATAAGCTTATGAGAAATAACCAGTTAACATAGCCCTTTCAACACTGATTTTTCAAAATGGTCTATTCCAAAATTCAAATAGGTCATTTTAGCTTACTGTGAATATTCAATGATTTTCTTTAAAAGAAAAGTGTAACAGGACAAACAGTGCAGACCCTGATGAGAGGGCTCTTGCTGGGGCTCTCTCATCTATGCCTACACGGTTTGCACAGAATATTAGGGATTTGTTTCCCGCATTGAAAGTGTTAAATCAATCTTAAAAACAATTTCTGCTCGTTTCATTCCATACCTTTAGAAAAATAAACCATGGGTTTGATCTGTGTATTTATTTTAAACCTTTGAAAGCTGAATATCCAAAGTGGAATGACCCAATCAATGTTTAACCCTTAACTCCATGAATAATTATGTAAGAAATAATGATATCAAGAATATTAATTAGATTGAATAGCACACAAACACAGGAAGATTTGGCCACAACAAAAACTGTAGAATCAGATCTCTATTGCATCATAAGCAAACAGAGCAGACCCTTGACAACTTACTCCATAAATATGCCTTTTTATGCCTTTGTAAACAGAGCAGACCCAGATCAGATTGCTCCTGTAGATTACTAGAAGCCATCTGATCAGGGTCTACTCGGTTTGTTTGTGACATACTGTAACACACATTTGCCCCTTTCAATTTTTGCCCCCCCCCCCCTTTATACATTACAAATATTGTCGACACCATGTTTTAACTGTTTATGTGTTGTTGAGCCAAATCTATTACTCTGAAGTTCCTATAACTATGATTCACTATTTTGACAAATAGAAAAGGTTGGAAGTGTCAACCAGATTTGGCGTAACAACACATACATGTAAACAGCTAAAATGTCATGGTGTCTACAATATTTGTAATGTGTAAGGGTGACAAAATTTGAAGGGGGCAAATGTCCGCCCGTCAAAAATACCAGGGTGGGGCAATGTCCATCCCAGCCCAAATAGGGGGTCAACGGTCAAGGGGGGGAGGGACAAATGTCCACCCAAGCCCAAATAGGGGGTCAACGGTCAAGGGTGTCTAGGGCTAGAGTCTCATTCCAGATAGGAGGATAATTAGAAAATCTGTGATCTTGTTGAATATTGAGGTAAGATATAATGACGTCATTTAGCTGAATATTTATAATGGAATAATTAGTATAATTATGTACACGAGATATTTTGATATTGGAAGAAACTGTAGAGTCAGATCTATTGTAATTTCATAAATAAACAGACCAGACCCTGATCTATCATGGTTCTACAGAACCGTCTGATTTGATCTACTCTGTTTGATAAAGGTACGAAAAGGTTTTTATATGAAAGAAAAGAGTTTACATGTAAATCACCCATGGGTATTTATGGAGGATAGGAATATGTTACATTATATTCATGGAGGAAAGGGTTAAGCAGCCATCTGTCTCCAAGACCAATACTTAACCATTTCCTCCATAGGCTATTTTTTAGACCAACCCTCTTTGAATGAAAGTACCCAAAAGGAGCATTTACTAGGGAAAGTAAAATTTTAGAATTTTGTAGTTTGAAACCATTGTGATAAAATAGAGCATTTGCTCCAATAGGAGCAAATGCTCTATTTATCACAATGGTTTCAAGAAGTGGCTATTACAGAGGCGTAGAAAGGCGTAGAAAGGCGTATTTATGGAGGAATGAGTTAAGAGCACAAAATATTGTCATTCCAGTATTGGTCAGTAATGCTTACCTAGGTGATGGTAACCAGTACTGACCACTACATGTGCACTATCACTTGACCAATGTATTTGTCCTTTTATTGAAAATTCAGACAATACTGACCATAATGAATGATTAACATGATGTGCGACAAACCGGCTGTCAGAGAACCATGTGTACAATATAGTCATGGACACACTGTCAACATAGTAACATATATTGCATAACTCTGTCTGAATGACAAAATAACATCAACATGCCATGTGACATTTCACCTTTAACATGCTAGAAACGAAATTACCTGAAGTTTCATGTTTACATATATGATTATTTGTGATAAAAAAAAAAATCCTACTACATGCATGAAATTAGTGGGAAAAAAAAAAAAAGAACTGTAAAATCATAAGTGCAAATCCAACATTAAATGATGGAAAGGTTTTTATTGTAGATTATGATATGCGTGATTATTAATTACAGATCATTATCGAATATATTAATAATACAAGTTACATTAAATACTTGTACTCCCCCCCCCCTCCCCTCCACACACACACACTTCCCTTGAACATTGTACATGTATATGCAACTGCTAAAATCCCCATGGTAATGGTTTGCTGACAATAACTCTGTTTATAATGATGTTTTACTGGAAAAACATAATTATACAGCTCAGACTCAGTTCCATTCCAGATAAGATGCATAAATTAATTAATGTTCAAGAATAACTTCTTTATTTCTCCACCAAACCCTTTGTTATGAATCGCCTCTTCGAGATTATTCTAAAAGAGTGGTCACAACATAGGGTTTGGTGGAGAGTCTAGAACTATAAATACCGGTACCTACGCATGGCCGCTTTGATTGCAAATCCAAGTTTGTGACACCATCTACCCATGTAACAGGATCAAACAACAAAAATGCTGGTACTCAAGAGTTAAAGGGGAGATAATTCTGTAATGCTTGCAACTAAACATATGAAAATTGTTTTTTTGCACATCTGTTGTTCGTGGTTATTATGTATGGCATGTATCAATTTAATAACTTTCAAATTGAAGGAGGAGTTTGCAACACCAACTCCCAATGTTTCATGCCAAAATGACAAAAAATACTCAAAGTTCAAAGGGAGATAATTCTGCAATGCCCAACACTAAACAAACGAAAAGTGTGTCTTGCACGTATATTATTCATGGTTATTTAGTATATCTCATACATTACACTGAATAGCTTTCAAACTGAAGGAGGATTTAGCGACACCAACTCCCTATATGTTTCATGCCAAAATGACAAACTCCCTCAAAGTTCAAAGGGAGATAATTCTGCAATGCCCAGCGCTAAACAACACGAAACTTGAGTCCTGCACATCTACTATTCATGGTTATTACGTATACCAAATATAAATTGAATAACTTTATAACTGAAAAGGAATTCATGACACCAAATCCCAATGTTTCATGCCAAAATGACAAAAAACTCAGAGTTCAAGGGGAGATAATTATGCAATGCCCAGGGCTAAACACATGAAAATTACATCTTGCACATCTACTATTCATGGTTATTATGTATACCAAATATGAACTGAATAACTTTCAAATTAAAGGAGGGCTTTGTGACACCAACTCCCCATGTTTCATGGCAAAATGACACAGAACTACTCCAAGTTCAAGGGGAAATACGAGGGGTGTTCCATAAATAATGTCATCTGTGCTTTATTTCGCGGAAATCGTGCAATTCATGCACAAAACCACCTCGTGTCGATTGAGTGATCACTGGCTCATGACACAGGTAAATATCTCGTCCACACGTTCACTTGCCTCGGTACAGTGTACATCGTTTCATAGCCTATTCGTTAGACTATACACAAAATGACAGGAAAACGAGCTGAAAATGTTCTTGAAATTAGGGCCTATATAAAAGGTAGGTCATTACTCGGCATAAAGGATGTAGATATTCACCGCGAGGTGTGTGACATTTATGGGGAGGGCCAAATGTCCCACAGGACTGTTTGTAGGTGGGTAGCTAAATTTAGTGCTGGGCAGCAGCAACTGAAAGATGCTGCTCGCCCAGGTCGTCCTGCAACAACTACGACCAAAGGTAACATAGAAAAAATCCGAAATATCCTAAAAACTGATGCTCGATTCACCGTAAGACAATTGGCTCGAATGACAAACTTGTCGTTAGCAAGAGTTCATGCAATTTTGAAGAAACACCTAAAAGTTAGAAAGATAAATGCAAGATGGATACCCCATTTGTTAACGGATGAGCAAAAGAAGACGTGTGTAACAATGGCAAAAAAACTTCTCAAAATGTACCCAAAATATAGTAAAAAGGCTTTTGATAATATAGTCACTGGTGATGAGACCTGGGTGTATTATTTTGAACCAAAGCGGAAGGTTTCCAACCAAATATGGGCCACTAAAAATGCCAGACGCCCAAGTATTGCCAAACGAATACGAACGGTAAAGAAGGTTTTGTATGCTATTTTTTTCACTAATAAGGGTCCAGCTATTCAAATCCCGGTGCCAAAAGGCAGAACGGTCACAGGCAAAAGATTTTTTGGCCATGACAGAAACTGAAGAATCAGATCTATATAATTCCATCAACAAATAGAGCAGACCCTGATAATATTGCTCAAACAGGAGCCATCTGATCTGAGTCTACTCTGCTTGTCACTGTGTTAAAAGGTATATTTATAGAGCAAAGGGTTAAATTTGTTTGCTATAAATGTAATTGAAACGTAAATTTCCAATCATTTCTCCTCAAACAGAGTAACAAACAGAATGTCAAATATGTTGGATCGTGAAGCCCACTTGTACATGTATTCGAGGACACATCTGGATCCAACCTGTCAGTAATCAGAATTTGAGCAACTTATGAATGTAAATTAACCCTTTCTCTGTTCTCAGTAAATTCCAAATTTCAATACCTACTGAATTAATTCATGGACAAAATATTTAGAACGGAATATGGAAGGTGGTACATTATATCCGTTTTAGAAAGTACAGAAACAGATATATCAAATTCCATTAGCAAACAGAGCATACCCTGATCAGACGGGAGCCGTCTGATCTGGGCCTACTGTTAACTAACTTTAATTTGCAGATGCACAAAAATGTGTTTATATGAAGGAACGGGTTAAAATACTGATCTCCTGCCTTCAACCCTATTAATGCCAGACATGCATGCACTGGCATTTGCAAATAGTGTACATGTAGACTCGAATCAGAGGGCTCCTTTTTTAATTAGCTCTGGGTCTGCACTGTTTCTCATTCAAAATCTTAGCTGGGTCTGCACTGTTTCAAACTTTGTCATTCAAAAAATTAGCTCTGGGTCTGCACTGTTTGTCATTCAAAATTCATTATCCGGCCTGCACTGTTTGTCATTGAAAATCATTTAGCAGGTTTGAGCCTTTCATACTGAGTGGACTGTTTATAGTTAAACACTTGTACGGGCTATCCTCTCTGAAAATTCTGTGATAAAAGGGTTAAGAGACACTATCATAAATACAAACATTATAAACAGGCCTTACTGGCATCACTATGTATAAACATGTAAATGTGAAAGGTCTAATTCTTGAAAGGCATTAACACTTTGAATGCTGAATTTTCAAATTGGAATGGTCCCATCAGTGTTCTGTAGAGTCCATTCAGTAAGGAAAGGGTATAATTTGAAAGAGCATTCTGACAGACAACCTGCAGCCCTTATTCAGACTGCTCCTCTAGGATTCCTAGAACTGGGTCTACACTGTTTGTAAAATACATGTAACCACATCACTTGTTTTCCATATTCAAAGGGTTAAGTCATATCTATGACTACTGAAAGCCAGTGAAAGTCTGAGATATTTTGTTTTTAATGTGTTTTTCAAGTCAACTAGTAAAACAAATATTGCATGCCAGAGCTGTAGATAAGAAGCTTATTTAGAAAATCTAATTAACCCATACAATGCTAAATTTTCAAATGGACTATTCCAAAATTCAAAGAGGTCAAGCTTATAGTAAATGTTTAGGGCAATTTCTAAAGAAAAGTGAAACATAAATTAAACAGTGTAGACCCTGATGAGAGGGCTCCTATAGGAGCTCTCTCATCTGGGTCTACCCTGTTTGCAAATGACATTTGTGACTTGTGTCCCGTACAGTAAGGGGTTAAAACATTTCTTTTGAAGTCTAACAAGTGTACTGGTATTTAATGGCATTTATCCACCATGTAGACTCAGATCAGACAGCTCCTACGGAATGCCCTCTGATCAGAGCATGACCAGTTTACCCTAGCAAATTTATAACTCTATTATTAACCCTCACAGTGTGGGACACAAGTCACTAATTAATGTCCTTTGCAAACAGTGATGATGCAGATGAAAGTCACTAATGTCCATTGCAAACAGTGTAGACCCAGATGAGAGGGCTCCTAGAGGAGCCCTCACATCAGGGTCTGCACTAAAAAGTGTGTCATGTTACACTTTTCCTTAGAATTGAAAAAACCCTATACACGTATATTGAATTTTATAGTAAGCTTGACCTGTTTGAAGTTTGGAATAGTCCATTTGAAAATTCAGCATTGTAAGGGTTAACTGTTAAACGCCTATGACATCAAGCATTCACAGTTAATCTCTTCTCAATACTGCAGCTACGCTGATTGACGGTTTTTTCCACTCTTGCACAAACTACATGTAGAAATGAAACTTGTCCTAGTTTTGATAATTTTTTTAAACCTTTCCCTTTTGCATATTCGTGTAAGAAATACTGACATCATGAATATTTTTAGCTGAATTTTTGTAATGGTACATGTATATATGTACGGTACAAGGTTTTTATGGTATTGGAAGAACCTGTATAAACAGGGATAAATATTATTTACAATATTTTGGTTGAAATTCAACATTCAAATTTTTCCGCTTGTCAAATATATCAACAACATGCAGAGTTACTTCCCCTAATGGGTTTTCCCAGTTATATTGGTCAAATTTCCTTCCCTTCAAAAATACTTTTGACAAATAATTTCATCTTTAGAAAAATACTAACTTAGTATAAAATTAGGTATATAAGCATGCAATTATTATTTCAATGTTTACAGTATTAGTGATGTCACAGAATGGCTTAAACGATGCAGAGAACTGTCTGAGTATTTGTATAAAATGGTGAATACATGTATCTCCGGCAAAGTGGTGTTGATTTGGGGGATTTACCCACAATTCGGTAAATGACCAGTTCGATAAATTGAATTTATATAGGAAACAAAATTATAGGCACCCATTTAGAGATTGTGGATTGTTACAGGTATACATGTGTCACAGTGTATAGGTTTATCATCACTTGTACGGCCATGCTGTACAAGCGCGCTTTTAGGCGACGTGGCTAAGAGTGCATGACTGCGAACCGGTTCAATCCCGGGTCTTAGCGGGTATGTTTCTTTATAAGAACACCTGTTACATTTGGCGCCCAACATGGGACTGTGACTGTATGTGCTCCGAGTTCGATTCCCAGTTGTTCTCATACCCATAGAAATTCTGGAAGAATTTCAACTTGCTGAGGGAGTATGTCACAGTGTGTAGGTTTATCAATTCATCATTTGTACGGCCTAGCTGTACAAGCGCGCTTTTATGGCGATGTGGTAGAAGGCATGACTGCAAACCTGGCAACCCGGGTTCAATCCCGGGTCTAAGCGGGCATGTGTATTTAGGTGTTATTTATTGAAAGGCTAAATGATGTTGTGATGACCTTTTGTTTTGTAGGGTACAACGGTTGGGTTGTCATACTTCGGGTCTGCGAGGCGTTGCATTCCTAGTGTTTATATCAAACTGGGGCTATTTTTCACATAATACTCACATTTTTGTGATTTATTCATAAAATGTTCAAATTCCTATGCTTCAATAGAGTAAAGGGTTAGGGCAGTAAACAACTAAATATTTGCAAACCATAATCAGATGAACATACAGTAAAACCCCTCTAAACTGGACGTTCAATTTAGTTTCAATATAGGTCTTGGAAACAGGTGACAGCTTAATGCAGGGTGAAAGACATGCAGACAGCTCCCCAGTATGAGCTTTCTGCATGTTTGTCACCCTGCATTAAGCAGCAACATGCCTAAAAGTATATAAATTCTTTTCTAATATAATTCCGGTTTTGGGTCTGCACATTTTGCATTGACGTAAACATTTGCATTGCAACTTTCAGCCAAGGATGCTATCTAGAGTATGCTATCTAGAGTCAATGTTGATACAATGTGTTTTTATGAGTTTGGCATAAAGAACTAGGTACAGAACACCTGTTTTTACAAAATGTTGGTGTCTAAACGAGGTATGATACATCCATTAACTATTAATTGGATAAAAAATTATTGCAAATATTCACAAGTGTCAAACAATGTAGACCCTATTAATATGCCATTTACTATGATACCAGTTTTACCACAGCTTGTCTAGGTCAACACTGTTTACAAATTACATCAAATTAAAATATGGAAATTTGATAAAATATATTTGGGCTCACTCAACATGTATCAATATACGAACTATTTAAAAGGAGACAAAAACATTAATTGTCATGTCATGCCTCATAATAATGTAACAAAATATTTTGGCAACATTGAGTGACCTATGAGGGTTTTTCAAGCTTCTGAAAGATGTCAGTAGACATTGCAGAAAACTAGGTGGGTCACACAGAGGGCTGCATACAGACGTGTCGGTGGCTAAAAATAAACAAGATACTTACATCATCCCATTTTATAAACTTATTCCCTTTTATCAGAATTTCTGGAACCACTATAGGCTTTAATTGCACGACATGGACAGCTGGTTTCGCACCCGCCATTTGCGAACCATAACAATAGTGTACGTATTTCAAGAAGACTGTTCTAATTTCATATGCAGGACGAGTCCACTATATGCTGCGGGCGTTTTGTGTCAAATCACGGTCGATTACACGAAATGTGTAAATATTTCAGGTCAACCCAAAACACGCTTACTGACTGTATTGCGTATCACAATTTATCAGGAAAACCTCACAAGAAAGTAGATAATATGTCGATTGCATGTGAATTATTATAATGGCTGCACATCCTGTTATCTCTGACCGAAAGTAAGCGCTTCTATGCAATGATTGATCATGTGACCTGATCAAAATGTCGGAATGGTTTTCAGGTAGTGGGCGTGGCTAACTGTCAAATGACAAACTGCTTATTGATAGCGTTTTACATAAAATGAACATCCAGTGTTTCTGTGCATTTTTCGATGAAGCTAGATAGATTTTATCTGCTCGTTTAATGGAGCCTGTTTAAGCTTTAGATTCTGTTTTGCCATGTGGCCATGTTTTACATACATAATATGGTAGGCGTAGTTCACAGAAATTGTAGCTCAAGTAGACTCGTGTCAGCCTAGCCGATTATTTCAAAATCGAGTGATACAAGTAATGTTTCACATTAAATTGCTTAAGTACATGTAGTTGTATTTCACAATACCCAATTTAACCACATATTCATAGAAACGCATTTTCGCGCTTTAACAAACAGAGTAGACCCAGATCATCCGACTTCTGTAGGAATAGTCTGATCCACTGTTTGCTTATAGAATACTATATATGTAGATCATTTGCAAACATAGTAGAACCAGATCAGATGGCTCCTAGATGGGCCGTGTGAGCAGGATCTGCTTTGTTTGTTTATAGTAGCCTATAATATTTCTGATTCTACTATATGTTTCTGTCATAGACAAACCGTCACGTGTCCATGTGCCATGATCAAAATGTTTCATCTATATTCATGATACATATTTTTTTCTTATATGAATATTCACGAGGAAAAGGGCTGAGCTAGTCTAATAATGAAACACACTCTTGTTTCCCACGAAACTTGTAAATGATTACCTGTATCATTTATCAAGACAGAGAGTGGGTGAGATATGCATTTTAAAGATTGTTGGAGTACGTCCTTGTACATTGCAATAATTATATAGGCCGAGTACATTACCGAGCCTAATATTAAAACTTTAGCTGATGAATATTCATGTAAGAAATTATGACGTCATAAATATTCATTAGGTTTTTTTCAGAAAAAAAGGTACACGAACACAGGATTATTTGTAACCTGGGTAGAAACTGTAGAATAAGATCTGTACTATTCCATAAGCAAACAGTGCAGATCCTGCTGCTTCGGGAACCGTCTAATCTGGGTACACTATGTCTCCAGGTGCGCTGGAACCAAGGCGTTATATTAGGTAGACGGTTAATTAACCTTTAACCTGCTGAGCAAATTATTGTTACACAATTTTTCACTCACTGCATTTGCAAAATTCAAGCTATAATCAGTAGCCTACATATAATTATAAAGTTATACAGTACATTATACATCATTAGTTATACAGCCTTTTTCGGCATGTGGCTGCTTAATACAGGGTGAAAGTCATGCAAAAAGCTGAGGCTTCTGCACGACTTTCACCCTGCGTTAAGCTGAACCCTGTTTAAAAAACGACAATAGCACTTGTTTTAGTGTTCGAATAATCGAGATTTTACTGGATATATAAGTTCTCTACCAAAACGTAAACTGGGTATCAAACCGTATGGATCATGATACGACGCCGTATTACTCGGTGTCTCATCTGGATCCAAACTATTTTTTGGCAAAGGTAAGCATGGATCGGTCGGCAGCAATATGAAGCAAACAAATACTTCAAAGAGTACTTCCAGAACCAGTGAGACGGGTCAAGGGATATGAGAACAAATGACAATAACAGTGCATCTCTTAACCCATTTGCTCCCACGATCCCATATATGGGATATAGGCAAACAGTGTAGACTCTGATCAGACGCCGCATAATGCGGCGTCTGATCAGAGTCTACACTGTTTGCTGTTAGGAATTTCAATATAAAACAAAACGAAATTGAAAAATTAGGCCAGGCATCCCTTAGAATAAAAATGGACAAATCCAATGTATAAACATGGAAGAATCCACTGGGTGCAAATGGGTTAATATATTTGTGAACAAAAAGGAAAACAAACGGGTAAAGAAATACGCAACCTGAAACAGAGAAACAGCTAAAGGCGCGTACCCTAATGGTAAAATCTTCATTTCTCCACCAAACCATATACTGAGACAATTCTAAAGAGTGGTCACAGTATAGGGTAGTATAAGGTTTGATGGAGAAATAAAGGAACTATTCTTGAAAATGTTTAAATTTGCACATCTTATCTGGACCTCTGTCCTGAAAGATATAGCCATGTAACTTTAACATCTACATGTACATTTTGTATCTGTTATGTTGTGCCCCTTTCCCCTGTATAATATTATTGGAGTCCAGACAATATTTTCGTCATAATGGCAGAATTATAATGTTATTCTAAAAAGGAAATGATTACTGACGGTGGAATATGTAATATGTAAGAAAACACATGTTTTCGCCTGTACTTTACTTTACTTGCTATAAACATATGTACTATGTTTTATGCAATAAATGGTTGATTGATTGATTGATTGATTTTATCCATAGTACAGTAGAACCAGTCTTAAGCGACCATTCATTTATTGAAATAGGAATCTTGAAAAGCAGGTGATTTCAGCTTTCTGTGTAACCTTTGACCTGCACTAATCCTTTTCTCCATAAATACGCCTTTCTATGCCTTTGCAAACAGAGTAGACCCAGATCAGACGGTTCCTACAGGAAGAGTCTGATAAGAGTCTGCTCTGTTTGCTTATGCTGTGATATAGGTATGATCCTACAGTTTATGCCATGCCCGAAGTTCACGAGTCCATGTGCTACAACAATTAAGATAATTAGTATTCATGATGACATTATTTTTTACATAAATATTCTTTGCAAACAGAGTAGACCCAGATCAGACGGTTCCTGTAGGAACCGTCTGACCAGGGTAGTCTCTGTTTGCTTATGCTACAATAAAGATTTGATTCTATAGTTTATGCCATGCCCATAGTTCATGTGTCCATGTGCTATAACAATTAAAATACTAAGTATTGCATGTGTCCATGTGCTATAACAATTAAAATACTAAGTATTCATGATGTCATTATTTTTTACATGTATTCATCGAATAAAAGGGGTAAGCTACCACCTGCCTTACATACCAATGATTAGACCTGATTTTGATGGCCGCTTAAGACAGGTTCTACTGTAATTCAAACTGTCCCCTTACTGTAGTTTTCACATATTAACCACTATCCTGCTTTTACCTTTAGCTTGCTATGGGCGGATGAGTAAATACCTATGCAAATAGTTTGGATCCAGATGAGACGCCGAGTAACTCGGCGTCTCATCAGGATCCAAACTGTTTGACACCCTGATTGCATTTTGGTAGACAAATTGATTATAGCATGAATTTTGAAAAATGTAGTTGGTGAAAAATACTGTAGAAATAATTTGCTCAGCAGGCTAAAGGTTAAAAAGGTATTTATCACAATGGTTTCAAAAAGTGAGTATTACAAAGGCGTAGAAATTTTAGGCGTATTTATGGAGGAAAGGGTTAATCAATAATGGTATCATGGATTTTAATCAACTCACTTTTTTGTATAATGACACTATGAAAAGTGCGTTTTTATCGTGAAAGAAACTGTACAATCAGTTCTATAGTATGCCATAAGCAAACAGAGCAGACCCTGCTCAGACGGATCCTGTAATAACCGTGTGGTCTGGGTCTACTCTGTTTGCAAAGGCGTACACAGGCGTATTTATGGAGTAAATTGTTAAGGGTAGCAGTAAGATTGAGTTGACTGAGAAATAAAAAAAAGTTTGATTGATCAGTACAGCGCTGGATTAGCATATTCCTAAGATCAAATGTTGTAGCATGGACAGACAATTGAAACCACCATCATGGGAGACTGATAACTTACCAAGGCGTTACACAACGTCCAACAACTGGCGTTTTGTGAAGACTGGTGTCAATTTATAAGACGGATATACTGATTATCACTTACCCCACTGTAAAACAAGAGCACCGCATGCGGTTTCCAACGCTCGTCTGTTCGATTGTAGACCTTGTGATGATGAATACGTGTGTGAAGTTTCATAGGATTTGCATGAATAGGAGCAGAAGTAATGCCAACGTTAAAGTTTCCGTGCGACAACCAACGACACAGACTAAAACGACGACAATTATGCCGAAGACAACGCGGACGCCGGAGCTACGACAATAGCTCGTATTTTTTCTTTTCTTCGAAAAACAGACTAGCTTAAAATGTCTGCCAAGTTTGGATCTAGTTCAAGTTTGACTACTCCCGAATATATCAAGCTTACAGGAGTACACATGTACTGACTAAGCGTCATGATACACGCTTTGCATCAACTTTTAACCATTTCCCTCATATAAACGTATATTCACGCATCTGCAAACATAGTAGACCACGATCAGACGGCTCCTAGAGGAGCCGTCTGATCAGGATCTGCTCTGTTTGCTAACAGAATTTGATAGATATGTTAATTTATTTTCTAAAATGGCTACAATATTTCACCTTCCATATTTCATCATAACTATTTTGGCCATGAATATTCAGCAGGTATTGACATTTGTAATAAACATAGAACAGGGAAAGGGTTAAGCATGTATCAAACATATTTGATCCTGGTGAGACACCGTGTTAGTTCCTCGGCGGTCTAATCTGGGTCCATACTTATAAAACGTTTAGTTGAATCTGAGTTCGTTCTCAAATCTGACCAATCAAAAGCTTGAGAACTCAAATCTGACCAATCAAAAGCTTGAGAACGAAACTCAGACTCAACTAAAAGCTTTATAAGCATGGACTCCGGATCCCAGCTGTTTGCAAATGCTAATCAGATCGCGATTAGCAGGGTAAGGATTATCATTTGGGGACTCACAAAACAACTGCAAATAGCAACTTAGTATGACATGGCCAATTAGCATTTGAAGGCAGAAGGATATTTATCAAATACTGACATATAAACCCTGGGCATGCTAAGCGCAATCTAACTTGCATCTGCAAACAGCTTGGACGCTGGTGAGGCTCAGAGTAACTCGGTGTCTCATCAGGATCCAAGCTATTTGGCACCCGGTTAATAATTTCTCAAATGTTCAAACGAGTCGAAAGTTAATTTAAGTAAATGTTGTAGTAGATCAGAAATTGTGCGGATATATTTTTTCCAGTAGGCTTATGGTTACGATGATATTAAAACAATAAGTAAAACGGAGCATTTGACATTCATTAGCAATAATACGAAATGTTGGCTGGTGTGTCTAGCTCTGACATAGAACAGGTTTTCTATATACTTCAATACTATAAACTAACCCTTACAACGCTGAAGTTTTAAATGGACTATCCCAAAATCCAAACAGGTCAAGCTTAGGGTAAATATTTAGGGGTTTCCAAAGAAAAGTGTCAAATGACAAACAGTGCAGACCCTGATGAGAGGGCATGTCCCGTACAGTAAGGGATAAAGACTCGTTACCCGCGACCTGCTTGGCATAAAATGGGTCCAGATGAGACACCGAGTGTCTCAATAGGATCCGAACTGTTTGACGCTCGGACAACAGTTTCTCGAAAACTTGAACGAAAATAATAATAATAATATTAATAATAATAATAATAATAATAAAGACTTTAGTTAACGAGAGAACTCATTTGATAAAATCAATCTTCCACGAGGCCCTCAACAGTAACATATATACAAGCACATTAAAACAATATACATACATCTTTAAAGATACATGTATATATAAACAAATCATATATGGTAGAATTAAAGTTTTACTAAATGGTTAGCATAGGGTCTATAATATTTCAAGATTTTTGAGGAGTTTTACCCAGATCCCAGGACGTCAGCGCAAAGTTGGCCCATATCGCAATGACATTGGGTACGAATCGATCGTAGTCATGCTAATATATTAAAAATTTCGTCGAAGCTTTAATATGCTGTGGGCATTGTGTTAACCATTTGTTTCGTGAATATTCATGTAACAAATAATGATATCATGAATAATCATGTATGAAATAATGAGATCATGAATATTAAGTGGATGCTTTTTTAATAAATGCATATGAACAAGTGACCGAGTCGCAGGAGACGAATGCACAATATCGTCCGACATGGAAGCCTGATGTGAGTGCATGTACATGTATATATATATATAAAAAAAAAAAAATCAAAAAAAAAATCAACCCTTTGCTTGTTTAATATTCAAGTAAGAAATAATGGCATCATGGATATTCATTGGGTGAATTTTGAAATGGTATACAGTAAAACCTCTCTATAACGACCACTAAATTGTGTTAATTATTTTATAGAGAGGTTTTACTGTATGTAGTACATAGGATATTTTGGTATTGGTAGAAACTGTTGAGTCAGATCTACTATACATGTATATAGTTTCATAAGCAAACAGAGCAGACCCTGATCAGACGGCTCCTATAGGAGCCGTCTGATCTGGGTCTGCTCTGTTTGCAAAGGCGTAGACATGCGTATTTATGGAGTAAAGGCGTTTATAGGCATGTCTATCAGATGGGGGTTAATCGGTCTTATATGCATGGAAAGTGTTTGCAATTGTAAAAAGTTGACAGAGATATGGTGTAAAAATACACCTGAAATAGAATTGATACATATCATTATTTCTTATTACCTTTAACATGACAGAGACATATGTTTTCGTATTTGCAAACAGATTAAACCGAAAGCAGGGTCTGCTCTATTTGCTTATGAAATACATGTAAGATAGATCTGATTCTACAGTTTCTGCCATGATAAAATGTCATTATAACAAATCAACTAATGAATATTCATACATTATATCTTTCATGAATATTGGTTAGGTAAAGGGCGAGAGACAGTAATTTATCTTAGTTTCACATTTCTGTAGTTATGTATGACAAGGCCAAACTCACCGAGCCGAGAACACATCGGGTGTTTGTTTTTGACAAACACTTTACCCTATGTCTGCTTAGTTACATGTCCCCTATTCAAAATACATTCATTTTCATTTAAAATATCGTCTTATTTTGCTTACAATATTTTAGAAAAGTTTGGCAAATTGATACATGCAGGCTGGATGTTGATCAAACAGCAAACTGCACACCTCTATCAAGACTCAATTACTGCATGATGAATACACATCTGCAAATACAGTAAAACACCTCTTAAGCGATTACTTAAATGTATAGACACGTGTGTCTTTAAAACAGGTGGTTGCTAATTGCTAGATAAATATAATGCAGAAAGCTCCGCATGAACTTTTTGCATAATTTTCACCCTGCATTAAGCTACCATTTGTCGTCAGATCGAGAATTAGACATCTTTTTGGTAGTCGCTTTAAGGCGTTTAAGTACATATATAAATCTTTTTTATACCGAAACATGGTAAAAGTATTTTAACATTTCACAATTCACTGATTTTGTATGTAACCTGGGACACAGTTACCTCGATGTATGTTTTGTTGATAATTTACGAAAAGGATGACTGACTCTGCAAAACTCAAGGTTTATCATCAGAATGCTGTCGTCAGCGTAGATTAATAATACAGTAACACATCTCTATAGCAACCATTTCATGAATAATAATACATGTATTAACATAATGGATTTATAAGAGTATAACTTTGCTTAACCCATGTTATACAGGCATTTGCAAACAGTGTAGATCCAGATCAGAGGACTCACAGAGGATCCCCCTGATCAGGGTCTGCGGTGTATCGTTCAACACTGATGGGCTATTCCACTTTAAGTTTGAAAGGGTTAAAATAGAACGAATAATAATAATAATAGTAATAAATGTTATGATAATAATAGAATAATAATGCAGATAAGCTCCACGGGTTTCGTCCTGCATTTAGCTATCACATGTCTCCAGACCCAGAATTTGATCTCTTTATGAAGGTCGCTTTAGAGACGTTTTATTCACGCAACAAACTTAACCTTTATCCTGTTTGAAAAATTGATCTGCCCATTTTCTGATATGGCGGAGTGTTTCTCAGCGGCGGCAGATGAACAATATAGGATAAAATAAACCCTCTAAACCGGACGTTGAATTTAGTATAAATGTCAGTTTTGTAGACAGGTGGCAGCTTAATGCAGGGAGAAAGGCATGTAAAAAGCTAATCTAGGAGCTTTCTGCATGCCTTTTACACTTCCATAAAGCAGCCACCTGCCTAAAAGTATCTAAATTCTTCTCTACTAGAATTCTGGTTTTAAGAGGATTTTCTTTACTTCATAGAAACGCTTTTTCACGCATTTGCAAACAGAATAGACTTAGGTTAGAATGCTCCATTAGGCGTCATCTGATCAGAGTCTGCCCTGTTTGCTTATGAAATAATATAAATAAGAGTCTACAGTTTCTGTCTTGGCCGAATTGTCTCGTTCATATACCAAAATAAAAGTTTTAATATAAAAAACCACGTTGTCACGAATTCCTGTATAAATAATACTGAGGTAAAGGGTCCGATCACCGGACGACTCATACCAAAGACTGGCATTTACCATGCAACGGACGAATCTGAGAGTACATATTCAGTAAAACCCTTTAAAAACCGGAATTCTAGAAGAGAAGGATTTAAATACTTTTAGACAGGTGACTGCTTAATGCTTTTTAAAAGTCATGCATAAAGCTCCTACAGGGGAGCTTTCTGTATGACTTTCATCCCGTATTAAGCTGCCACCTGTCGCAAAGACCGATATTTATACTAAATGTAACGTCCGGTTATGAGGGGTTTTACATTTACAATATGAACATATATATAAACACTATAAATGCTAGATACAGTAAAACCTCTCTATAACGGCCACTAAATTACATCAAGTATTTTGTGTTAAAGGCAGGTAGCTGCTTAAAAGTTAAAGCAAGGTGAAAGTAAAACAGAACGCTCCTAGAGGAGCGTTCTGTTTTACTTTCACCTTGCTTTAAGCATCTATCTGCGTTAAATACCAACTAATTAACACAATTTAGTGGCCGTTATAGAGAGGTTTTACTGTATTCTAATTGGACTGGCCCATCAGTGTTGCACTCAGAGTCCATTCGGTACGAGAGGCCTGGACTTGATAAAGGATTTAGAATAACAAACAGTGCAGACGCTGATCAGAGAGCTCCTCAAGGAGCTCAGTACTCTGATCTGGGTCTACCTTGTTTGCAAGAACTATAGTTACAATTACACCTTTGTCACATATGTAATGCATTACTATGTCATTGCTCAAAGTAATGTAAAGTACATCATAATTACACTTTAACCTCTATTGTAGGAAAGGGGTAATATTGTATATACTCGCATACAGTATAGATCCAGACCAGCCGTCGTGTCTGCACTGTTAGACACTCGTCAGAATTTGTAATACAGTTACACCCCTCTAAACCGAACGTTTGAATTAGTATATATGTCGGACATGGAGGCAAGTGACAGCTTAAATGACTTTCATCATACATTATGCAGCCGCCTGCATAAACGTATCTAAATTCTTCTCTACTAGAATTCCGGTTTGGAGTGGTTTAGTGCATGCTTTTTTTTAAATCATCATCATCATCATCATTATCATGGCTTGGCTTCGCGAACGAAGATCTAAGAGGGTTGTCTCCCACGTCTTTCGCATGCACGCTGGTGACTGACAAGACCAATGCGGGATAGACATTCCCTACTGCAGCAGCTGCAACTGTATGTCTGGCCAGATCTGGTTGGAGTTCTCTTGTCCTTGATCTGGTTTCTTCTAGAATTTTCAAAGGATGTGGTAAGCACTGGTGATTTTGCATCTCCGTGCATCACGATTACTAGCTAAAAGGGTCGATGTGACAGGCATTGAGGGATTTCTTTAGCGAGTCTGTGTACCTCTTCTTTGGAGCCCCTATGCCACGATTGCCAATGGCCATTTCACCATAGAGCACAATCTTGGGTAGGCGGCGGTCCTCCATTCTCGTGACTTGCCCTGCCCAGCGGAGTTGAGTCCTCAATGCTTGTTAACCCTGCCCGCCCCAGAACTTCAACGTTAGTAACGAAGTCGCTCCAGTGGATATGGAGAATGGCTCGTAGGCAGCGTTGGTGGAAGCGTTCGAGGATACGGAGGTGATGACGGTACATGACCCATGACGCTGAACCATACAGGAGAGTGATCAATACGACAGCTCTGGGATTAACACTTTCCCTCATATTGATGACTTTTGACGACTCTGTAAAAGTCATATGTTGAAGCAATGGGAGCTATAGGAGCAAATGCTCTATTTATCACAATGGTTTCAAACTACAAAATTCTAAAATTTTCATTTTCTCTAGTTAATGCTCCTTTTCGGTAGATTTATTCAAATAGGTTTGTATCTAAAATGGCTTATGAGGTAATGGGTTAACCCTTAACTCGCTGTAAAAAATAGTGTCTACTCACATTTGGATTGGTTCAACATTTTACTACGTCCTAATCAATTAAGCTGGTCGAGTATCAAACAGCTTGAAGTTTGACGAGACGCCGAGTTACTCGGCATTTCATCAAGATCCAGGCTGTTAACTAATGCAAGAAAGGTCGATAATAGCGGGATACGGATTAGCATTGATTTAACCCATTTGCTCCCACGATCTCATATATGGGACGTAGGCAAACAGTGTAGACTCTGATCAGACGCCGCATAATGCGGCGTCTGATCAGAGTCTACACTGTTTGCTGATAGGAAATTCAATATAAAACAAACCAAAAATGAAAATTTAGACCATACATCCCTTAGATAAAAGATAGACTAGGCCAATATATAAGCATGGAAGAATCCACGCGGAGCAAAGGGGTTAATTTATATGACATCTGAAAATACTAGCAGACCGAGTGGATATGGACATATTAAATTTAGTGCAGCCCAGATGAACTGGCCAAAATTATAATTGCATAAGAATATCAAAACGACATTCACATTATGATGCAATGTATTGACTTATTTATGAACATCGAACTGTTCAATGCATATTGGATATAAAGTCCTTTGCAAGCAGTGAGGACCCAACTTAAACGATCTAACCCTCCCTCCGTCCCCTCTCTCGCTCCCCTCCGTCTGCCAGTCTGTCTTTCTGTCTGTTTGTCTGTCTGTATGTCTATCTTTCTGTCTGTCTGTCCCTCCCCTCTCCGGAGAAAAGGGAGAAAGACAAGGATAAATATGAGACGAAAGATGGAAATTAACCGACGCATATTTACACATCTATAAATAGCAGAGGAAAGGTAACTATGTGGCCGAGTTTCGGAATCCGACTACCTTATGTTGGACTTTGCTGAAAACGGACACCAATGTAAACAAGTCGCCTTGTTTGACAAGACTAATCTCATGTTCCACGGGTACTTCACACGGGGAAACAATTATTACATTCGATTAAAGGGTTGAAAACTGCAGCTTAAAGACACAGCCGACCTATAAAATGTTGAAAAGTGAAAACACACACACACATACACACACACAGAGGAAACATTATTTACTCGTTCAGCGAAAATAACATTTCTATGCAAAATGTAATCCTTTCCGTGTAAATTTAGGATTTTTAAGAAAATATTAGACAAATCCCAATATATACGTTTCTATATTCGAAATAGCATACGATTAAATGACTCTGTTCAGAGTCAGATTATGAAGAACAGAACATAACAGATAATTTATTAAAAAGACTTGTACATAGTACATCGTCATAATATACATGTACCTACAAAACATCAAAACATTTT